>CP139508.1:303322523-303922523 GCA_021014915.2 Artemisia tridentata subsp. tridentata
GAGATAAAAGGCGTTGAGAGACAATATAGTGTTGCTAGAACTCCTCAACAAAATGAAGTTTATAAAAGAAGGAATAGGACACTTATTGAGGCTGCTAGAACAATGTTAGTTGATTCTAAATTACCTACTACTTTTTGGGCTGAAGCAGTTAATACTGCTTTTTATGTGCAGAATAGGAGTAAGGTAGTTAAGCCTCATAACAAGACCCCTTATGAACTTTTACATGGTATAAAACCATTGCTAGGTTTCTTAAGACCATTTGGGTGTCCTGTTACTATCTTGAATACCATAGATCACTTAGGAAAGTTTGATGGCAAGGCTGATGAAGGATTCTTTGTTGGATACTCAATGAATAGCAAAGCTTTTAGAGTATTCAATAGTAGGACCAGGAAAGTAGAAGAGAACCTGCATGTTAGGTTTAGTGAGAGTACACCTAATGTTGCAGGAAGTGGACCAAACTGGCTTTTTGATATTGATTCACTAACCAAAACTATGAATTATGAGCCAGTTTTTGTAGGTACGGAGTCTAACAATTTTGTAGGTACAAAAGCAAGTAATAATACAGGTCAAGCTGATATGGAGTCAAGACCTGACAAAGATTATATTTTGCTGCCTATTTAGACTACTGATCCACCCTTCTCAACCTAAGAGTCAAAGAGTTCACAAGATGATAAAGAAGATGGTACAAAATCTTCTTATGATGATCAAAAGGTTAATGAAGAAAAGCAGAATGATGAAAAGGATGATGTATCAGATAATATTAAAACTAGTAGTAAAATATCAGTTAATACTGCTAAGCCAAGTGTGAATGCTGCCAATGAAGAAATTAACACCAGCAGTACTAATTCTGTTAATACTGTTGAGCCAAGTGTTAATGTTGCTGACAAGGAAGGCATATCTTTTGATGCTGATGACTATCTAGATGATTCAGACATGCCTGAATTGGAAGAAATTTATCCTGATACTGATGAAGATGTACTTGGTACAGAGGCTGACTTAACCAATATGGAAGATGAGGTACTTGTCAGTCCTATTCCAACTACAAGAATTCACAAGAATCATCCTAAGGAACAAATCATTGGAGAGCCAAAATCTACTGTTCAAACAAGGAAGATGATAAAAGATTTGAAGGAACAAGGTTTCTTTGCTAGATCCCTTCATCAAAGAAATAGTCATAAAGACCTTCAAAACTGTGTGTTTGCATGTTTTCTATCACAAATAAAACCCAAGAATGCTTACAAAGCATTGCAAGATCCAAGCTGGGTAGAAGCTATGCAAGAAGAACTTCTACAATTCAAGCTTCAAGAAGTTTGGACACTGGTAGATTTGCCTAATGGGAAGAGAGCAATTGGTAATAAATGGGTTTTTAGATGCAAAATGGATGAAAGAGGCATTGTGATAAGAAACAAGGCAAGATTAGTAGCTTAAGGATACACACAAGAAGACGGTATTGATTATGATGAAGTATTTGCTCCAATTGCAAGAATTGAAGCCATCAGATTATTCTTGGCCTATGCTTCATACAAATATTTTGTTTTGTATCAAATGGATGTTAAAAGTGCGTTTCTATATGGGACTATTGAATAAGAAGCTTATGTCTCACAACCACCTGGTTTTGAAGATCCTAATTTTCCTGACAAGGTTTACACGGTGGAGAAGGCACTGTATGGTCTACATCAAGGTCCCAGAGCTTAGTATGACACATTGTCAACATACTTGTTGAACAATGGTTTTAGTAGAGGGAAGATTGATAAAACTTTGTCTATTAAAAGGAACAAAGATGATATCTTGTTAGTTCAAGTTTATGTTGATGATATCATCTTTGGGTCAAAAAATAAGGCTTTATGTGTAGAATTTGAAAAGCTTATGCATGAGAGATTTCAGATGAGTTCAATGGGTGAACTTACATTCTTCTTAGGGCTACAAGTTAAACAAAAGGAGGATGGCATATTTATCAGTCAAGATAAGTATGTGGCTGAAATTTTAAAGAAATTTGGATTTACAGATGTGGAGCCTGCAAAGACAACTATGGAAACATCCAAGCCCTTGCTCAAAGATGAAGATGGTGAAGAAATTGATGTTCATCTATATAGATCAATGATTGGCTCATTGATGTATCTTACAGCTTCAAGACCTGACATCATGTTTGCAGTGTGTGCCTGTGCAAGATATCAAGTCACACCAAAAGTCTCACATCTTAATGTTGTGAAGATAATTTTTAGATACTTGAAAGGTCAACCCAAATTAGGCCTTTGTTATCCAAAAGATTCACCTTTTGACTTGATTGCATACACTGATAGTGACTATGCTGGAGCTAGCTTGGATAGAAAATCAACAACAGGAGGCTGTCAGTTTCTAGGGTGCAGGTTGATTTCATGGCAGTGCAAGAAACAAACTGTGGTTGCAAATTCCACAACTGAAGCTGAGTATGTAGCTGCTGCAAGTTGCTATGGTCAAGTGCTCTGGATTTAGAATCAGTTACTGGATTATGGGTACAATTTTATGCACACTAAAATATATATTGATAATAGCAGTACTATGTGCATTATTAAAAATCCTGTTTATCACTCAAAAACAAAACGTATTGAGATAAGACATCATTTTATAAGAGATTGTTATGAAAAGAAGTTGATTCAAATTGTTAAAATTCATACTGATAATAATGTTGCAGATTTGCTCACAAAAGCTTTTGATGTGGGTAGATTTGAATTTTTAGTTGTCAGTATTGGAATGATTAATCTTTGAAATTTCTTATAAGTACTATCAGTTAGTATCTAATAAAAATTCTTATCTCTTTGTGTTTTAGTAAAGGTTTTTAAAGGATTAGTACTGTTATTAAGTTAATAACTTGTTTCTGCTACTAAGTATACTTAGTTTTGCTGGTGTACTTACCACTGCTATGATTGCTGCTAATTATACTTAGAACTGCCAAGTTTAAATTAAGAACTGCTAGTTAATGCTGCTAGTTTTTCTGAAAAACTGCTAAGTATAATTAGATGGTGTAAAATGTTATTGCTTGTGTTTTTCTTGGTTTTGGACTAACATTTGCTGGTTATGCAAGCAATATTAGGTGGTGTTGATGGTGTGTGAGAAGCAAAGTGGTAGTTTGTTTGCTGTGGTGCTTCTCTGATTAGTGACAGAATAGATTTGGGAATTTCTTGACAAAGGTTTACCCCTGAGTTAAGCACTTCTTTAAAGTCTTTTCTTGAAATCAATCTATATTGAACATGAATTGATGGCCTAGTTAGTCAGATAGTAACTGCACTAACTCACTATTTACCATTTTATACTATTCATTAGTATAATGTGTTAGTCTAAGGACATCTGGTATTGAGAACAGCGAGCAAAAAAAATTATATCCAAGGTTTTTGCAAATCTTTTTGGACAAACAATTTGTAACTAAGAAAAGTCACAAAAGAGTTTATCCCACTCCTTGTCTTACCAAAAAGGGTTTTACTAATATGAGGAGGGATGAAAAAGATTTTTCAGGGAAAGTGACACCTTTGTTTCCAACAATGGTGGCACTAGCCCAAACCCAAATGGGTGAAGGTTCAGCAATCCCAGCTGGTACCCATCATACACCCACACTTTTAGAAACATCTCATCAACAACCTAAAAAGACCTATAAACGTAGGACTCCCACCAAGAACACTGAGCTACCTCAGGCTCGTGGTTCTATAACAACTGTTGCAGATGAGGCTGTCACTGGTGGGGAGAGTGACATGTTGGGAAGGGCTGCCACTACTGTGTCTAGCTTAGCAGCAGCACAGGACAGGACAGTGGTTACATCAATAAGACCCAAGCCAAGACAACTTCTAATGAGTCAGGTCCACATGGAACTGGTTCAGGTGAAGGACCCAGTCACCTGGAAACATTAGGGGGTTCAGATGTTCATCCTAGGGGTGAGACTGAACTTAACTTTTCCAATGATCCACCTCTCGAGCTAGGTAACACAATCCGAAGTGGTGAGGATAGTATGCAACTTTTATATGAATTGATGGATACATGTACCAAGTTGTCTGCACAAATTCTTGATCTGCAAACACTAGCTGCTTCTCAAGATGGAGTAATCAAAGCTCAAGGTGGGGAGATAAAGGCTTTGAAAAGAAGAGTTAGATATTTGGAAGGAGTCAAAGGATCAAGAATTCCCAAACACAAGGTTAAATCTTCTGAAGCTTTATAGGATGCTCCCAAACAGGGGGGAATGAAGGCAAAGTTTCAGGGGAGGCTAAAGAGGGTGAAAGTATTGGTGCAGAGAGTGATCCAATGGATTTTGTAGTCGCTGATAACCAAGGGAATCAAGTGGTGATTGATAGCTATTTGGCCAAGGTTACTACTGCTGATAGTGCTGCTGATTAAGGTGTTGGTGCTGCTAGTGGTCCAAAAGTTATTGTTGCTAGTGAGCCAGTTACAGCTGCTAGTACAAAAGTTAGTACTGCTACACCAGAGGATACAACTACTGCTAGTGTACTTGCTGAGCTGGAGACATCAAAGCCAGTAACCAAAGGTGTTGTGATACAAGAGCCATCTTCAAGGCCAAAAGCTATACAATCAACTCCACAGGTACAAGGCAAAGGCAAAGGGATTCTTATTGAAGAGCCTGTAGAGAAACCTCTATAAAAAAAAAGTAATTACAATTAGATGCTGAAGTTGCTGAGAAACTCCAACAAGAGTTTGAAGCAGAGAATCAGAAAATTTTGGAACAAAAGAGAATACAAGAAGAAAAAGATGCTAAAAATGCAGAGTTAATGGCAGCATGGGATAAGGAAAGGGCTCAGGTTGATGTTGATTGTGAGCTTGCTAAGAAACTCCAACAAGAAGAGCAAGATCAGTACTCAATAGATGAAAGAGCCAGGATGCTGAAAGAACTCATTGATACAAAAAATAAGTTTTATGCAGCACAAAGATATGCAGCTAAGAAGAACAAGCTACCCACTCAAGCACAAAGAAGAGCTTTCATGTGTGCCTATTGGAAAAATATGGACAATTGGAAACTAAAGGATTTGAAATTGTTGAATGATAAAAGAATTGAAGAATTATATGCAATTGCCAAGAGAAAGACTGAAAGCTTCTTAAATGATGAGGTGGTGAAGGGCAGTGAAGAAAAGAAAGAAGAGAAAACAAGTTCAAAGAGAGCAGGTGAACAGTTGGAAAGAAAAAGCAGTAAAAAGAAGAAAACTGTGCACAAAGCAAAGAAAGAGCAGAGCAGAGATCAAAAGCAAACTGAGCAAGTTGACATTGATGTAGAAAAAATGCAAGCTCACACTGAACTTGCAGTTGTATCTATAGAAGAACCTGAAAGAGAAGCCATGGATGCAGAACCTTTAAGTGTTAAACAACCCATTGTTGCTTTCAAGTCTGGATTTCATGGGAAAACAGTTTATTGTGATATTAAGAGGCATGATGGTTCATCTCTAAGGTTTGTAAGCTTTCTGCAAATGGTTCATCATTTTGACAAAGAAGATATGGTGGCTCTATAGAGGTTATACAAAGTAAGATTTGGTTATAAAACACCAGAACAAATCTATGATAGAGTCAACTAGGAGTACTTGAAGGTAATGTTTGAACCAAATCATGAGGACGAATGTTGGAGAAAGCTAAGGCACAACACAGTTATAGAATGGAGGCTTTTTCAGGGTTGTGGAGTACATGTTTTGACTACACATGGGCTGATGATCTACATGCTTGTAGAAAAGGATTACCCTTTAAAGCTTCACAAAGACATTCTACATCAGATGTTGTTTGGGAAGAAAAGACTCCAGCTTTAGTTTCCATATGATGATATGGCTTATCAATTGCTCAAGAAGATGGAAAAGGATCTAGGACCCAAGAACATATCATAGGATTAATTGTTTGGGATCATCCTCCCAGTTTTTGTTCAAGCTTAGAGAGAAACTTGATGATTTTGTGAGAAAATATCAAGTTTAGGAGAGGATTATTGGGTTTTAGAGCTGCTGCTTATTTAATAAAGACTGCTGATGGAATTTGCTTAAAGACATTGTTGCTGCTAGTACAAATTGTTACAACTGCTAGTGCAAACTTACAACTGCTGAAGAGATTATACTACTAGAGTGTATATTTAGTACTGCTTATGAGATAAACATGTATAGTCGGTTAGATAATTATAGAAAATATTCTGTTAAGATTTATCTTGTATAGCAAGAAACTGTAAGCCGACTAGGACTCTTTAGTCTATAAAAGGAGGACCTAGGGCATAGAGATAGATACGAGCATACGATTCTTTAGAAAACTTCAAGGTTGTAAACCCTAATACTCAAGAGTATTCGTATTATTATTAATTATATTGAAGTGATTTGTTTGAGATTGTTTGTTTAATTCTTCTTAAGATTAAAGTTTAGATTCCGCATAAACTTTAATACAAATCAAAGACAGTTTCTACATAAGTTATATTGGATTTATTCAATATTAACTTAACTTTTACAAGCTAAGGGAAATCGATCAAAGTGCTCAACTGGGATCAACAAAGGGTGTGGATACTAAGTTTTCAAAACCATCGACTTCAGAGAAACCAAATGCTTCAAAACCGGTTGAAAAACCAAAAATGTCTATTTCTCAGTTTGCTCCAAAAGTCGATGAGAAAAATGATTTGACAAAACCAGTTACTCCCCATTCCTTGCCCATCAAGAAACGAATATTAAAGATTGATGAAAAGGGTGTTGAAAAAGATAAAGCGTTTGTCGAGGAACCACAAGTCATTACACCTGATCTTTCTAGGAATAGTACAAAGACTATGACCAAAAATCCAGTTAAGGAATCTGTTGTTCTAACGACATGGTCCACAATCACTATCTAGAAGAAGCTAGGAAAAAGGCACAGATTCGAAAAAACGGAATTTTAGCTGCAAAATCTAAGGTGACGAATTATACAAGATTACAAGGCACTGCTAGTAGTAGTAAACCATTACCTAGGAACACTCAACAAAAAACTAGGGATTGGCTTTGTAACATATTCATAAACATAACACACCTACAAGATTGAGTTTTGGCCGTGTATTTTAGTGAGAGAAAGAGATGAGGAGAGGTAAACTTCTTAGTGAGAGAAAATGAGAGTGTATTAGCTTAAGGTGAAATGAAGTTCCAACCCTTCCCATGGGTGGGAAGGACTATTTATACAAGACATAGAAACGCCACTAGTAGGCTATGGACCGGGCTGACATTGGGTAAAGACCTGACCCGACTCCATGGTGAAACGATATCTAAACTAATATGATTAAACCTACGAGTTACTTAATGCTAATCCATACTCGGGGTGACCGAGTCTTTCATGTGAATATTTATATTCCTAACAATCTCCCCCTACGGGAGGTCACCCCGAAAATTACACTTTGAATTCTAGCATTCTATTTCATAAATTAGAGTTCCTAGCTCGTAGTCTTTGATTCTTCTAAGTCTTTAATCTTTGTACATTCAGCAGTGAACTTTTGATGATTGATCTTTTTTCTTGGATGATCTTTGAGGATTCTTTGAGGTCATCATCTAAAGTACGTCTAAAAGTCATCTTTTTGTAGTATCGTCTCCATGTGATGTTGTGATCTTCGAACCGACATGCTCACACATTTTTGGATCATGATTTTCAGCATCAGAGTTGCGGAAGCAGTGTTCAAAGTCTTTCAATTATAATGATTTCTTTGATTATGATGGTGAAGTGTGAGCATGGGGTGATGGATCGGCATGTTTTCGGCAATCAGCTGCAACCGCCAGAGATTCCTGCATACAACAGTTAGCAATAAAACGTCCGGCACTTATAGGTTTGGATTTCGAGATTGTTAACAGCATAGTGTGAAAACTTTCTCTAATCCTTGCCAAGGCCGTTCCTGAATCGGATACCCTCGAGAGGGCTTACAAGGTCTACCGAAGTACATCAACGATTAGGTGAGTCGCTGGAGTTCACTCACCGTTTGAAACTGCCGCGACTACTAAGCGTAATCCACAAGGAATTACCAAAGTGACCTGCTTTCAAGGTTGTTTGATGTTGACCCTGGCAGGAATTTCCATTCAATCACTGAGAATTACATTTGTAAATTCCCTCATAAATGTTCTGGCAGATTGCTAAGATCTGCGTAGGACTCATAAGTTTACAACTAGTGTCCTTAATGTTGAACAACCAGTGTAGAAGTAACATGTGTTCCTATGAGATCTTATGATGCATCTCGTGGCTCTAGACTTGATAAGTGCAATTTTTGGTAGTCGGAGACTAGAGCGGTGTCTCCTATTTCAATATCAACATAACTCGTAATGAGTGGTCGATAGATTATGCAGGGTTCCCCGTGAGAATGAAACAAGTCCTTTTAAGAGAACTTGAGTGGCTAGAAGGTTTAGTGCAGTGCGTCACTGGGTCCATGACGTCTTGTCTTCAATATCGGTGTTACCTTAGTAACCACCAGTAGCATATGAATTGAACCCGGTTTCTGCCCTAAGGTTGAATAATTGAAGGGCTATTTCTTTTCACCCTTTCTCATTACATTTCTTTTTAATTCTTCAACCCCTTCTTTCTCCTTTCTCATATTGCTCCTTTTTTCATAATCATACCTAAGGACTTTCTAATACTAACTATTCGGTATTGTCCTTGGGTAGATCCCTTCGGCTCTGGCGGATCATAGGACGGTTTTCCTAACCTTAGCCACCTTATAACTTCATGACTATCCTATGTTGCCGTCAACCAAATCTTTGAAAAAATTTCTCAAAGTGTTTATAGTTATAAAACACATTTTGCTAACACTTTGAGAGTTTTGTATTTTTCAAATACTCCCCCTTAACATGTGCTCATATGTTTTAATTTAAAATTTACACATGTTGGGTAGAGATTGAACTTTTGAATTGATCCACCTTCAATGAACATGGTCAGGCATTCGAGACACGCTTACATCACTAGTTAGACTAGCTTGAAATTATTACCCGGCCTGGTCAGGTCCACAGAAGGTTTCTCGAAATGGTACACTCTACTCAGACAAGTCCTCTTCGAGCACGCTTACATCACTGGTTAGACCAGCTTGAAATTATTACCCGGCCAGAACAAGTCCTTTCGATTAATGATAGATTTTGTTTCGACAATTCATTGGTGAAGTCTGAGTCGCACTCACATGAGATGCCATATCCTTTTTGTCACCACAAACCATTTGCTCCCCCTCAATATGTGCATTGATATACAAAAGAGTTTAGCACATATGGAAAAACTTACATTTAAGTCCAAAACATCACATTTTTATCAGATTGCATATTTAAATCACATTCTCTCCCCCGATCAGAAATTTCAAACCTTTTGAGATTTTGTGATCCTAATTGATTTAAATAATTTTAGAAAATATGGGAGAAAATGTGGTCAGGTTTAATATGAGCTGATAATGGAACATACTAATGCTCCCCCTCAATCAATGAGGGAGAATGTTAGTGTCAGGTATGATAAGTTTGAAAGATATTTGAATTAAAAAATCATACACTGACACATAACAACAAGTTTCATTAAATTCACTGCTTATTTTGTACAAAGTGACTTGTTTTGATGATATAAAATTTTTGAAATCACTCTCCCTCTCAATTGATGACCCGTTTTCTATTTAAAGAGCTGTAGTCATTGATTGAGTGAAATTTTTTTATGAAAAATTCAATTCTGATTGATATTCAAAAATCATGGTACCACCAAGTTTAGCACAAATACTTTCCTGAAGAATCATAGATGGAAAAGTATTTGGGATACTAAGAAGATTTCTCTTCTGATACAAGAAATAATGCACTGAAGCGTACATTAAATAAGGAAAACATGGATATAAAGTAATCCATGCCCAGGTGAACTTCACCCAGTGGGAGGAACAACCGTCTTTTTGGCGATGAGCTTTCCCTATAATGAGGAACGGGTTATAGTCTGAAGTAACTGCAAGCCGACCTGACATGTTTTAACAATTCATTTTAACTTCTGCTCGAGCTTCATTTAAAGATCCGTGTCATTATTGAATGACATTTCTAGGACCGTAAATGTTATCGATAAACAGAAGACATGCCTAGAGGAACTATTTTTGGTATTTTTGTGATTTTCATATTTTTTATGGTTTTTATAGGATTTATATCTAATTTTTATTTTTGGTTTAAAATATATACAACGATATATGAAGCAATTCCCTTACTCCTCATTTTCTTCTTGAAGACACTTGAGGGTTTCTGTCGTCAAACTCTTCAAGCCAAGTCGCGGGAGAATAAATTGGAACCGTTCTCTCGGGAGTGCCTTAGTGAAGATATCAGCCAACTAAAACTCAGTCCTCATGAAGTAAAGTTCAACAACCCCTTTCTCAACCTGTTCCCTTATAAAGTGATGTCGGATATCGATGTGCTTTGATCGGGAGTGTTGGACATTGTTGCAGCAAAGAGCTATAGCACTTTTGTTATCACAATACAGAGGAATCTTGTTGTATGCAAAGCCATAGTCCGATAGTTGAGATCTCATCCATAGGATTTGAGCACAGCACGCAGACATGGCAATGTATTCAGCCTCTGTGGAAGATATAGATGTACTCATTTGCCTCTTAGATGACCAGCTTACTAACTTTTCTCCCAGAAACTGAGCACCTCCCTACGTACTTCGACGAGTATCTTGACACCCCGCATGGTCTGCATCTGCATAGGCCGTGAGTGCCATGGCGGTGTCCTTAGGATACCAGAGACCCATGTGAATAGTCCCTTGAAGGTATCAAAAGACCTGCTTTACCGCTTCCAGATTCCTTTTGGTGGGTTTAGACTGGTACCGAGCACACATGCATACTGCGAACAAGAGATCTGGCCTACTAGCGGTGAGATACATTAGGGATCCAATCATACTTCGAAACTTGGTTTGATCAACAGGGATCCCAGAGAGGTCTTCATCCAACTTCGATCTCTCAACCATAGGAGTGTCAACAGAATCTGTAAAACCCTAAAAATCTAAAACATGTAAAAAGACCAAATTGCCCCTACAAGTTTAAAAATTTATTTAAAAACTTATAAAGTATCGAATCGATCCCAAACTTCTGGCAATGCATAAGATATGTTACCAAATAATTTTGACAACTTCATTTAACATTTATACAAGTTACAAAATGACTAAAATACCCCTATATGGACCGAATTAATTTATGATTAATATTATGTCTAATTAAAAGGATTTAAATGGAACAAATATGGAATAAATCAATCACATCATGTGCCAAACAAATATCACCGAAAATTATGGCCCAAGCCCTCCCCTATGACTCGGCATTCCCTCAATAAAACCAATCCATATCTTTTCTTCCAAAACCCTAGTGCCGAGAGAATTAAAACACACCAAAAAAATTTCCCTAGCCTCCATTCGACACTCCAAAAATTCTAGAGCATTTTTCTGAGATCAAGCATCATCCAAGGAGTCCTAGAAAAATATTACTTCGAATTGTGGTGGCCGGATTCAAGAGTTTTTGAATTTTCTTGTTTAATTCAACCCGAAAGGTAAAAATTCCATTTTGATTCACACGACCTTGGTAAAATTCGTTTCTTATTTTTCTTGTGTTCCTCACATCATATGTGACCTGCGAAAATTGGTTTCAAGATTTTTAGATCGTTCGTGAAGCCGTGGTGAATTTTAGTTCGATTTTCTCATACGCGTAGGGAAACAATTCGTGCACCCATTCTACACGTTCGAATCCTCTTGTGGTATTTTTCTCAGATCCTATATGTATTTAGAACATCAAATAAAATGATTAGAACATACCATGCATGATCCATGAATTATTTGTGAATTAAATATGAAAAACGTGTATAAACCAAAATAATTAAATCCGAATTTTGGGACTTCTTATTTATTTTATTTGGACTCTACATGATCATAATAATCTGAGAAAAATGCTACTTCAAATTATTGGGGCCTAATCGAAGTATTTTTGAATTTATTTATTTTACCGATTTTAAGAAATTAAAAAGAAAAAGAAAACGAAATGGAAATTAGTTTAGGGTTGGATCTAGGGCTTGTATTGGTTAATTAAATGAGGATAAATGATGATGTAATGATTGGTGATTGATTGGTATTTTTAGGGTTAGGTTTTATTTATTTAAAATGTTATACGATGGGTAACAAAATGTTTAGGGTAGGTTTTGTAATTTTTAAAACTCATGGGTTATTTTTAAAACTTATTTTGGGCTGTGTACTATTCGTATAAAATAAAAGTTGAGGGGGTCATGTGTAATTTTTATATTTAAAAGGATTAAAATGTTTAATTTAATAAAATGTAAATCGATTTATAAATAAATTAAATAGAGGGACTAAATATGTAAATTCTGGAAACTTAGGGTTGATTTGAGTAATAAATTATATTCAGGGGGTTATGTGTCATTTTGGTAATTTAATGGCTTAATGTGTAATTATGGATATTATAAGGTTTAAAATATAAATTATATAACTTAAGGGTGTAAAGTGTAAAATTGGGAAACTTGAGGGGCTGAATTTGTTAACTTGATAAATATGGATTCAAAACAGATTACTTGGGATATTTTCATGTTTGAACTTTAACTTTGATATAATTACACTTAAAACCCTAATTTATGTAAAGTTGCCATAATTAACCCTAAACTTTTGTGACTTGTTAAAATACACCCTAAAGCCATAATATGTTTTGATAATGACTTAACCTAATTGAGAATATGGAAATCTTACTAATTATGGAAACTTTCTAAATAAGGAAACTTTCTAAAAATAGAAACTTACTAAATATGGAAACCTGCTAAAAATGGAAGTTACTTAAAATGGAAAGGTTTGTAATTTTTTCTACCCCTCTAGGTGTGAAGAAGGAGAGGACCTGATCCTTTGCATCTTTTTCATTTTGGTTTGTGCTTGCTTTTGGAATAAGGTACAGATATTCTGCTCTTTGTATAAAGAGCCTTCGGTCTCTTATTTGATTTGTATTAAGGTTCCCTATACCAGTGCTATGTTCCCTACACTTTGATATGAACCTTTGATTTCTGAACCTCTTATATGACCTTTGCTATGAACCTTTGGAATTTGAACCTTTGACATGAACTTTGGACATTTGAACCTTGATATGAACCTTCTGATATGAACTTTGATATTTGGACTATGACCATATGAACCTTAGCTTTGATATGAACCTTTGACCTTTGACCCCAGTTTGATACCCGAGCCAAGTTCGTTTCCTAGCCATGAAGGTAACATGGCCGTGTCTGTGATGCACCACTGGCATGACTAGCGTGTAGCTCTAGTGATTTGGTTACACCGTCCCCATTTTGATTATGATATGCATGCACACTATATGATTTGTTATGGCCAATATTATTGTTCGGGGGGCGAATGGATGCATCCTAGGTTCGTGTCCGTGTTCGTGGACAGTTCGTTTTGATATGATGTGGTGACTGGGGATGGGTGCAATCCACTCCTTTCACAAAGTTCGGGAGCTGATCACTCCAACTGGTACATGAGGACACCCCTCATATTATCGGCTTATTTGAGAGGCATCCCCTCTACATGATTATGATATGCTATGATATGATATGTTATGATATGGGCTCGTGGTGGATGACTGTCCTAACCTTTACTCTTGTACCTTATTTATATCTCTTTCATTATGCTTCGTTTGTTCGTTTCCGTTTATTATATATATCTGTTCACTGGGCTTTTAAAGCTCAGCCGCGTTTCTTTTCCCGCGGCAGGTATCTAAGCTAGGAGCTTTTGGATTATGCTTTGGATGGGATGAGAGTTAGATGGAGCTTTGACCTTAGATGACCACCTTTATCTTATGATTTTGTTTTGGACATGGATTTCCTTTGTATTCGTACCTTTGGATTATTTTCCTTTCCGTGAACTTATGTATTATTCAAGTCGTGTTGACTTGACTTTCTCTTATTTATTTATTAAGACTTCCGCTGTGTGTTTATGTATGCTTTGATTTGTCGCCATAATGTGATACTTCTACCCTTGTCGGGTTGGGGTGTTACAATTATGGTATCAGAGCCCAGGCTGCGACCTGTAGTACATAAGCATGGCCTGTGAGTCTTATGGACCCTAGGATTTGACCCTTAAGGCTTAAGTTTTGACTGGTGAGGTTTGGGTAGACATTAGGATTCTGTTTCGTCTTTCCTTTCGTGCCTATTTTTCCTATTTTGCTAACCGTTTTCGAAATCGTTCAGATGGTGAATACGCGAACAGGTGCTGGTGGTGATGCCCCTGATTTTCAGGCCATGATAGCAGAAGCTTTGGCCAACGCTCTTCCTAACTTGGTGACTCAGATCACCAACAATATTCAGAATGGGGCAGGTTCTTCCGGAGGTGGTGGTGCAGGTTCAGGTCCAGGTGGTGGTGGTGGAGGTGCTCCACCAGTTGGTATCCATGTTTGGATGGAGAGGTTTAACAAGCTCAAACCCCTCTCTTTTCGGTCAGCTGCCGTTCCCACTGAGGCAGAAGACTGGATTATCCACATGGAGAAGATGTTTAAAGTTTTGGGTTGTCCAGATGAGTTTAAGACGAGATTGGCGGCATTTAAGTTTGAGGGCGATGCACAGAGCTGGTGGACAGCTTATGCTCAGTCTCAGGAGCAGGGTTTTGAGGAGACTTGTACTTGGGAGGATTTTATGGGTATCTTTTATAAGCAGTACATTCTAGTGGCTGAACAGCAGCGATATGAGCGGGAGTATGGGAACATCCGTCAGGGGGACCGGGAGACGACTGGGGAATTTATGCAGCGGTTTATGAGGCTGGCCAGTTTTGTCGGGCCAGAGATTACGGGAGATGCTTACCGTCAGGCTAAGACATTTAAGTGGGCGTTAAAGAAATGGATATTGGACCGTATCGTGAATACGCATTATGATGATGTGGCTGCGGTTGCGAACGACGCTCGCAACATTGAGATGTTGCATAGTGATGGTAGTAGTTTTAATAAGCGTGATAGGGATGGTAATCGGGTGCATTACAGAGGACAGAATCAGCAGGGACAGGGTCAGGATTTCAGAGGTCGGCAGGACCAGGTATCCGAGCAGAGAGGTCGACAGGACCATAGGTATGATCAGCGTGGTCGCCAGGACCGGGACTACAGTCAGAGGCGACAAGATTCTCGGGGTTATGATCGGCAGGTTTCTGGGAGGAGTGGGTACAACAACAACAACCCACGTCAGTATCGTGATCAGTCTACTCGGGGTGCTCAACCGAGTCATCAGTCGGGTTCTTCTGGACAGAAGAGGATTGTGAGGCGTTACCTCCTCCACCGGTTTGTGTCACTTGCGGAAAATCCCATCCGGGGGTTTGTCATAGGATTACTGGGGGATGCTTTACTTGTGGGTCTACCGAGCACAGAGTGAAGGACTGTCTGCATGAGAAGCGGGCTGCAGCAGCAAACTCAGGTAGGCCGGCTCCTGCTTCCGGTCGGGTTTATTCTCTTACACGTGATCAGGCGGGAGGCACGTCAGGTACCGTTACCGGTTATCTTTATATTGGAGATCGTATTATTTTTGCTTTATTTGACACCGGAGCTACACATTCTATAATATCTAATACGCTTGCCAAGAAAATAAAAGTAACCCCAACACCATTGAATAATCTTATATCTATCTCTACTCCTATGAAAACTCAAGTCACTATCGATTGTGAATATGTGAATTGCCCGCTAAGATTTGATGATTGTGTACGTCCGGCTAATCTGCTTCCCCTCGATATGATTGATTTTGATATAATTTTGGGTATGGACTGGTTGTCTTCTCATAAGGCCACCATCGACTGTCATGCCCGAAGTGTAAGCTTTGGCGATGTCCATCATCCGGATTTTGTGTATCATGGTTCTCAGCCTTTGAAATCTGTTAAACTTATTTCTGCTATGAAAGCGCGGACCCTAATCTCTCATGGTTGCCAAGTGTAAGACCCTAAAATCTAAAACGTGTTAAAAGACCAAAGTGCCCCTACAATCTAAAATTTTGATATAATGAGTCCTTGGAGCACCAAATTGATCCCAAAACTTTGTAAATCAATAATCTATGAAACCAAATAGTATTAAGGCACTTGTGACACATTAAAAATATTATGTTGGCACCCTAAAGAGTACTAGAACCGAAATTTTATTATTAAAAATACTTTTAAATTCAAAAATCAATTATAAACCATGTTATACTTGGTAAATTCAAATCAAATCAAGATATTTGATTGGGTCTTCATTAAGGCCGATATTCTTGCCATCTTTTCACCCCTTTAGAATCGGCATTCCTCTTATATTAGTTATCCTCCTCTTCCTTCGTCTTAAACAAAATACCGAATACCACATCTCCTATCACACTAAAACCCTAAAGAAGTCTCTAATAAAATCCGGCGGCTGGAGCAATGTTTCCTTCCATTTTCTGTCGACCAAGAAGGTTCGTGCGTGGGTGTTTGTGAAGGCTTGGACGTGGGTATTTGGCTCAGTCGTGAGGGCTGTTGGAAGTGGGTTGTTTTCTGTCGTGTAGAGTTTTGGTTCGCGGGTTAGAAAGGGTTCTGTCGAGGGCTTGCTTCTGTTTGGTTTGCGTTTCAGCTTCGAGGGTACTTTGTGTGCTCGAAATTTCGGGTCGGCATTCGATAGAGTTTGGTCGCGTTAACTGTATGAGTTGTGGGTTCGATCATGGTTGGTTGAATCGTGTGTTCGAGTGATGGTCTTACTCGTGTTTGTGGTCGAGTTCTTGGCTTCGGTTTCAAGCTATATTCTTTTAGCGTAGAGGTAATCCTCGAACCTCATATTAATACATATCCATATATTTCACAGTAGGTCACTTGATTTAAAATATATTTTCATATACCGACGTGATAAGAACTAAACATACATATATCTTATGCATGCATGAACGTATATATAGTCATGGACTTCTATATGCATGGGCCACGTGAATTATATTTTGAGGTTAATATGCATAATAAAATACCGGAGCAATATATCAGTTATATCTTGTTGTATAGCATTTGTTAAGAAAAATACATGAATAAACCTTTTAGAAAAGTACTCGACTAAAAGACAAATGATTTGACAAAATTCAGCAAAATTACTTATCTCTCGTATACATATTACGCGCTTGTGAATTTTTGGACGTTAAACAATCGGTGAGATACGATTATATGGTTATATATGAATAGGTATAACATGTGATGTTGGGCTTTAACAAGAACAAGAATAAATAGATGAACAGATATCCGTTAGTATAATTTAGTTAAGATGGTAAAGGCAAAACTCATAAAATAGATTATCATATACGACTAAATACATGCATGAGAAGTAAAGGGGACTTGTAATTTACTGATGTAAAGAATGGTATTTGCATGCATACATCACTAATAAGATAACTTGGCGTCGTAAATTCGAGTATGTACATGGAAATTTAGTTAGTGAAGCGGATAGATCTAACGAAATAGGGAGTATTGAGCATGCATAATCTAGTTTTCAAACACAAATCTTTAGAGTCGCAAGATGAATCATTTTAATAAGTCGAAAGTTTGAAGGCAAATACTACTCCTAAACGTAATCATAGTACCTTGATATATGCATGAACTAAGCTAACTATTTCTTTCTTGAAAATAATAATAATAATAATAATAATAATAATAAATAAAATAAAATAAATACTTGGCTATCGATTTGTCTTTGATAATATGGTGTCCTAATGGTGAGAGTTTCAGCAAGCTTAAAGGGTATATATACGAGTGTAAACTATAACCTATCTCGACTTAAAAGAAACATAATAACTCATGTATTTGAGCGATCAATATGTAATCATAAAGTATAAAACATGCATAGTTTCCTAAACAATAATATGTTCTCCAATCCGTGTAGATAATCTGAAGATGGAGTGGCATGTGTTTTCTCAGTATCCGTTCTTTGATTTAAGGTACAGATATTCTGCTCTTTGTATAAGGAGCCTTCGGTCTCTATTTTGATTCGTATTAGGGTTTCCTTATACCATTGCTATGTTCCCTACACTTTGATACAAACCTTTGATTTCTGAACCTCTTATATGAACCTTTGGCATTTGAACTTCGACATATGAACCTTAAGATTTGGACTATGATTATGACATATGAACCTTTGCTTTGATTTGGACCTTTGACCTTTGACCCCAGTTTGATACCCGAGCCAAATGTGTTTCCTAGCCATGAAGGTAACATGGCCATGTCTTTGATGCACCACTGACATGACTCTAGTGTACTCGAGTGATGTTGTACACCGTCCCCATTGTGATTGTGATATGCGCGCTTTATATTTATTATGGCCAATGTGATCTGTGTGGGGGGCGTATGGATGCATCCTAGATTTGTATTGTGATATGTGATATGATATGTGATATGTGGTGACTGATGATGGGTGCAATCCACGTCTTTCACAAAATGTGGGAGCTAGCTACTCCATTTGAAGAATGATGACACCCCTCATATTATCTGATTATCTGAGAGGTCTCCCCTCTATATGATTATGAAGATATGATATGATATGTTATGTGATATGTTATGATATGGGCTCGTGGTGGATGACTGTCCTAAACCTTACTCTTTATTTCCTTTTCCTATATCTCATTCATTATGATATGTCTGTTCATTTCCATTTGATTTTTGTTTCCGTTTATTATATCTGTTCACTGGGCTTTTTAAGCTCAGCCGCATTTCTTTTCCTGCGGCAGGTTTTAGTAGGAAGCCAGGAGCTTGGGTTTGCTTTGGGATGAGAGATTAGCTTATGAAGACGATACCTTAATTTTAGTATTCATTTATGTATGACTTCGTAGATTTGGTATATTTTCCTTTGTAACATTGTAAACCATTTGTATTATGTAAGTCGTATGTTATGCTTGCCTTTGATATGTAACCATTTGCGTGACACTTCTACCCTTGCCGGGTTGGGGTGTTACAATTATGGTATCAGAGCCAGGTTTACGACTTGTAGTACATCTACCCTTGGCCTATGTAAGTTAGGACCCCTAAGTTTCCACTGTAGGCGCTCGTAGGATAACCTTTGCGAAGTTGCGTAGGATTTTCCTATAGGAACGTAAGTCATAACCGGTGAGGAATGGGTAGTCTAGGACATCCATGTGAGTAGTATTTGCTTCCGCATCACTCTGAATCTTGCCTTTGCCTTAGTCATGCCTTATAAGAACGTTTGTCTCAGAAGACGAGGAAGTCTTACCTCCCTTCATTTTCATGATGAATTTGTTATGTTAACCAATTTCCTTTAGAAGGATTTGATGTTGACATCTGTCCAGTACGGAATTGTTATCTGAGCATGCCGATGCTAATAACTGATATTCCTTACATCCCAACTCAGACAGTTAAAAGATGTTCGTGTTACTATCGGTGCACACCCTACCATTCCTATGCTATAAGCTAAACAAGATTCCAATCCTTTGAACTGTTCACTATCCTAACCTTCAATTTGATATATTTGACTTTGATATATTCTAATACCCTCCCATCCCACACTTTTATGAACCATGTACCTAAATTTGATATGTGAACTATCTGTATGTTTTGACAACCACATTCGCTCTAAGAATCCGTTTGCCTTTGGATGCATTTGACCTTGAGGTCTTTTGATTTTGGATTGGTGACTTCTGTGAAGCTACCGTAGACTGCCATAATTGAAACGTGACCTTTCATAATCTGTTCCACCATATTTGATATGATATTCTCAATCATTTGAATCTGTTAAGATTATTGTTGCTATGAAGCACATACTCCGATCTCTTTGATTTCAAATTTTCTCCTAACGCCTGTTAGTATCCACTCTTAGAAAGCTCCGGCATTTGAAAGTTTGTTGTACGAATTTCTGGTGTTTCTGATGAACCTTTTGAGATCCGTTTGGGAAGTAAAGTTTGCATTGAATTAATCTGAATTTGGCGAAACCACGATACTGAAGAAGTTAAGAGATTGTAGGAACTGATGGAATATGAGATTGTTCACTTCAGTGATCTCTTGAATGCTCCTGTTGGTTTATGAAGAAGAAAGAGAGAAGTGTGCGGCGGCACACCGACCATCGTGAATGTAACCGTAATCATTATTCCATTTCCACGTATCAATATTTGATTTGTTCTATTTTTGAAACTCCGTAGCAGACGACCTCATTTGAGTTTGAAAGACGGAAGAAGCAACCACAAGAACATCTGAGAAGGAAGTTGATTAGTTGAGATTAAGTTCTGCGAAGCATTACAATTTGATTTGTGAAGAGAAAGATTTGTGACATGAGGTTTTTCCCTAAGAAGATTTCCTGAAGTTGCTTTAGTATCCGTGTGACCACTATGAGTTCTGAATGATGTCAATTGTATTGGCTAGAAGATTCGTGTTTTCGCAAGTATTCGGACAATTGTCATAGTATGACAGTATGTTTGTGCTCAGAGACGAACGAGGAACACGTTGACCATTTTAGTATAAAGCGAACCGATCCTTTGTTCTAGAAGAATAGACTTACTTGACGACCAGAGATTGTAGCAGACAACACCACCAAGTACCCGATGACTAAAGAGCTTCCACGAAAAGGACCAAGACTGAAGACCATTGTCAGAGTTAGAAACCTGGTAGAAGATGTGCAGAAGAGGTTTGTGACAGGCGTCACCAAGAGAGAAGCATATGAGGAGAAGACAGACTGAGATGAGTCTCGATTATACCTCAAGCAGCACGTGGATATTTCAGTTGGACATCAAGACGACCAGACCGTAGAAGATGAGCGTTCAGCACATAAACCAGGAAGTCCACAGCAGTTTGAGTTGGTGAATTTTTTTGAATCATGCTAGAAGACCTGTAGAGGACACGCAACCTTGTTTCTCTAGTCATTTTAGTTGTACTAAGATGAATTGAGAGCTGAAGCAGACCCGCAAATGGAGGAATGCACGGTGATCATGTCAGAGATTCACGCTACCACACCGAAGTGTTCAGAAGAAGTGTCGAAGACTTGAGGAACCAGACTCAAGTTTATGATTTCCTTTTTACCCTATGATCGTATGATTAGACAAGAGAGCGACTACTTGGAATTTGAAAAGGATGAAGATATTGAAGACGTAATTCATTTCCTCTTAGACCACTTAAGTTTCCGTTACCGTTCGATAGGATCTTTTGAATGAGCCTTTGCCCTATTAGAAATTCCGTTCTGTGTTCGTTATGCGTTTGTTTGAATGATGGTTTCGTTATGAGAAGGATGATGAATTGTGGAAGACCTAACGTTTCGACGACGAGTTTCATTTTGAGGTGTACACATTTCGTTACGCTATTTGTACGTTCAAATTCCTCCGATTTAGAATCCGTAGTGATGTTTGTTTTGGACCAACCTTAGGAGGTAGAAAGACTGATAGGTGGTTAAGATAAGTAGTTCTGTTCGCGACTTGAGATAAAGTATGACCATCATGATGGTATACTCATATGATGTTGGTATTATGACGAGTAGCTAACGTGATAATACTTACGTCATATGACGTACCCTTATTATGTTCATAGGATATTTCGAGGAGTACTTTAGAAACCTTATAATGTTGATAGGAGATGTGAGAATTTTTGCATCTGTAAGATTTAGGTTCATTCCACCTATACGCTTAATCAGTTTCGCCGTTATACGATTTGATACGTTTGGATTCTTGGTACGCGGTTGTTGACCTTTGTAATTCCGATAAGAATCTTAAGTTCTGCTATAAGTTTCTTCCATTTGATATCACTTACAATCTATGTTCTGTACGATCTCATGTGATTTGCTTAATCAAATTCTATGGACGGCATATCCATCAAAATCCTATGTATTCCTTGTATCTCTTTCGAGAGAACGCGATAATCATTTGTCATGTTGGATATGATCTTTGCAATCTGAAATTCAGTATAGTATGTCTTTCTGAGAACCCGAAGCTATCTTAGATCGACAACGAAGAATCATGAGAAACAAGTCTTTTACATTTCCGTTCGCTGTCCGTTGTGCCTTCTGTTTCGTTTCATTTCCGATCGTTGGGATTTTCATTTCCATTCGTAAAGATTCTTTGGAAGAACCACCCAGAGCGGGAGGCTACCTGGGAAACCGAGGAATCAATACGAGCTAGTTATCCGCATTTCGTATTCTGATCTGGTATATCTCTGTTTTGTTTTCGATCCTTTCATTTCTGATTCCTTGCAAATTTCGAGGATGAAATTTTTCTGTTAGAGGGGAAGAGTTGTAAAACCCTAAAATCTAAAACGTGTTAAAAGACCAAAATGCCCCTACAATCTAAAATTTTGATATAATGAGTCCTTGGAGCACCAAATTGATCCCAAAACTTTGTAAATCAATAATCTATGAAACCAAATAGTATTAAGGCACTTGTGACACATTAAAAATATTATGATGGCACCCTAAAGAGTACTAGAACCGAAATTTTATTATTAAAAATACTTTTAAATTCAAAAATCAATTATAAACCATGTTATACTTGGTAAATTCAAATCAAATCAAGATATTTGATTGGGTCTTCATTGAGGCCGATATTCTTGCCATCTTTTCACCCCTTTAGAATCGGCATTCCTCTTATATTAGTTATCCTCCTCTTCCTTCGTCTTAAACAAAATACCGAATACCACATCTCCTCTCACACTAAAACCCTAAAGAAGTCTCTAATAAAATCCGGCGGCTAGAGCAATGTTTCCTTCCATTTTCTGTCGACCAAGAAGGTTCGTGCGTGGGTGTTTGTGAAGGCTTGGACGTGGGTATTTGGCTCAGTCGTGAGGGCTGTTGGAAGTGGGTTGTTTTCTGTCGTGTAGAGTTTTGGTTCGCGGGTTAGAAAGGGTTCTGTCGAGGGCTTGCTTTTGTTTGGTTTGCGTTTCAGCTTCGAGGGTACTTTGTGTGCTCGAAATTTCGGGTCGGCATTCGATAGAGTTTGGTCGCGTTAACTGTACGAGTTGTGGGTTCGATCATGGTTGGTTGAATTGTGTGTTCGAGTGATGGTCTTACTCGTGTTTGTGGTCGAGTTCTTGGCTTCGGTTTCAAGCTATATTCTTTTAGCGTAGAGGTAATCCTCGAACCTCATATTAATACATATCCATATATTTCACAGTAGGTCACTTGATTTAAAATATATTTTCATATACCGACGTGATAAGAACTAAACATACATATATCTTATGCATGCATGAACGTATATATAGTCATGGACTTCTATATGCATGGGCCACGTGAATTATATTTTGAGGTTAATATGCATAATAAAATACCGGAGCAATATATCAGTTATATCTTGTTGTATAGCATTTGTTAAGAAAAATACATGAATAAACCTTTTAGAAAAGTACTCGACTAAAAGACAAATGATTTGACAAAATTCAGCAAAATTACTTATCTCTCGTATACATATTACACGCTTGTGAATTTTTGGACGTTAAACAATCGGTGAGATACGATTATATGGTTATATATGAATAGGTATAACATGTGATGTTGGGCTTTAACAAGAACAAGATTAAATAGATGAACAGATATCCGTTAGTATAATTTAGTTAAGATGGTAAAGGCAAAACTCATAAAATAGATTATCATATACGACTAAATACATGCATGAGAAGTAAAGGGGACTTGTAATTTACTGATGTAAAGAATGGTATTTGCATGCATACATCACTAATAAGATAACTTGGCGTCGTAAATTCGAGTATGTACATGGACATTTAGTTAGTGAAGCGGATAGATCTAACGAAATAGGGATTATTGAGCATGCATAATCTAGTTTTCAAACACAAATCTTTAGAGTCGCAAGATGAATCATTTTAATAAGTCGAAAGTTTGAAGGCAAATACTACTCCTAAACGTAATCATAGTACCTTGATATATGCATGAACTAAGCTAACTATTTCTTTCTTGAATAATAATAATAATAATAATAATAATAATAATAATAAATAAAATAAAATAAATACTTGGCTATCGATTTGTCTTTGATAATATGGTGTCCTAATGGTGAGAGTTTCAGCAAGCTTAAAGGGTATATATACGAGTGTAAACTATAACCTATCTCGACTTAAAAGAAACATAATAACTCATGTATTTGAGCGATCAATATGTAATCATAAAGTATAAAACATGCATAGTTTCCTAAACAATAATATGTTCTCCAATCCGTGTAGATAATCTGAAGATGGAGTGGCATGTGTTTTCTCAGTATCCGTTCTTTGATTTAAGGTACAGATATTCTGCTCTTTGTATAAGGAGCCTTCGGTCTCTATTTTGATTCGTATTAGGGTTTCCTTATACCATTGCTATGTTCCCTACACTTTGATACGAACCTTTGATTTCTGAACCTCTTATATGAACCTTTGGCATTTGAACTTCGACATATGAACCTTAAGATTTGGACTATGATTATGACATATGAACCTTTGCTTTGATTTGGACCTTTGACCTTTGACCCCAGTTTGATACCCGAGCCAAATGTGTTTCCTAGCCATGAAGGTAACATGGCCATGTCTTTGATGCACCACTGATGTAAAACCCTAAAATCTGAAAAGCATGTAAAATGACCAAAATGCCCCTGCAAGTTTAAAATTTATTTAAAAGTTTATAAAGTATCAAAACAATCCTAAACTTCTGGCAATGCACAAGATATGTTACCAAATAATTTTAACAACTTCATTCAACATTTATACAAGTGACAAAATTACTAAAATGCCCCTACATGAGCCGAATGAAATATTATGTATTATTATGATTATATAAATGATTTAAAATGGATAATTATGGAAGTAAATCAATCAAATGATCATGCCAACCATTTTGCCGAATTCCTTGGTCCAACCCTCCCCATATACTTGGCCAAATCAATTTAAGATCACAAAACACATTTTCTTTTCCTAACCCTAATGCCGATTGAAAATAAAACACACACACAATTTCCATAGCCTCCATTCGACATTCATCAAACCCTAAGCCATTTTTCTGAGTTCAAGCATCATCCAAAGAGTCCTAGAAAAATCATTTTGAAGGTGTTCCTTGCACGATTCGATCTTGGTGAATTGTTTCCTTGTCGCTAGGTTTAAAGGAGGTATGGATCGAATTAATTCTTGCGACCTTCTAAAAATTCGTTTATTATTTTTCTCATGTTCCTTGTATCATATGTGATCCATGAAAAATAGATTTGAGGCTGTTCTTGGCTGAATTCGAGTTTTGTGGATTATTGTTCTTATCGAGCCTATTTTTAAGGTACCTTCTAAATAAATTCGATCAAGCTATATAAAATTCGTTCATGATTTTTATAATAATCCTTATATCGTGTATACTCTGGGAAAAATGTTGGAAAGGTTGTGGAGAAGCTTTTGGAGTCATTTTGGATTTTTGGTTCGATTTTCATATACGCGTATCACACAATTGGTGCAGCCCTTTTCGCATGTTCAAATCTTGGGTTGGTATTTTTATCAGGTCCCTTACATCATATGAACATCATATAAAATGATAAAATCGATCCATGCATACTCTATGAATTATTTGTGAATTAAATCTTAAAAACATGCATAAACCCTAAATAATTCAATCCGAAATTTTGAGGCTTCATATTTATTTTATTTGGACCCTATACAATCATAATAGACCTGGAAAGATGGTACTTCGAATTATTAAGGCCTAAAACAATTATTTTTGAATTATGTGTAAATCGGCTAATAAGAGAAAAAGGAAGAAATTGGTTTTCGATTAGGGTTTGGGAATTAGGATTTGTTTTGATGATAATTAATGGTGTTTAATGATTGTTTAATGATTAAAAATAGGTTAGAGGTGTTAGGGTTTGAATTCGTGTGTTTTAAGGGTTATACGATTTGTATTTAAATGTTTTGGGTGAGTTTTGTAACTTTTAAAACTCATGGGTTATTTTTAAAACATATTTTGGGCTGTGTACTTTTCGTATAAAATATAAGTTGAGGGGGCCTAGTGTCATTTTTATATTTTAAAGGATTAAAATGTATTTATTATTTAATTAGGGTTCGATTTGTAAATAATTAAATGAAGGGACTAAACTTGTAATTTCTGGAAACTTAGTGCTGTTTTGGATAATAAAATATATTCAGGGGGTCATGTGCTATTTTGGATAATTTCATGGCTTAATATGTAATTGTTTATAATTAAAAGTTAAAATTGTAATTTAAGGAACTAAATGTGTAACATTGATAACTAGAGGGGCTTAATGTGTAAATTATGAATACTTGAGGATACATTCGTATAATATGATAAAATAAGTGATCATTGTGTAAAAAGGATAAATTAAGGGTTTAATGTCTAACTATGAATACATGAAAGTGTAAAGTGTAACTTCTGGAATATAGGGTATAAAATGTAAATTTTGAAACCTAAAGGACTAAAAGAGTGACTTGAGTAATCTAAAAGCTAAAAAGAGGAAACCTACTAAATATGGAAATTTGCTAAAGTTGGAAAGTTACTTAAAATGGAAGGGTTTGTAATTCTTGTCTACCCCTCTAGGTGTGAAGAAAGAGAGGTCCTGATCTACTCTGTGTCATCCAATTCTGAGTCTGTGTTTGCTTTGGAATAAGGTACAGATATTCTGACCTTCTCTGTAAGGTTTCCTATGACCTCTTTCATGTTCTGATCTGTTTAACCTCTGATTTGATACCTGAGACTTGACCTCCTGATAATGAACCCCTGCATTTATCTCTTGTCTTGAATCCTGATATGAACCCTGACATGAACCCTAATATGATACCTGACATTTGATACCTTGCTATGATTCCTTTGCCTTGAAACTTTGACCTATTATATGAACCTGGACTGTGAAGCCTTTTTAATTCTGACCTGGAAATGATTTGAGAAAAAGCTATTTTAAAATGATGTTTACAAATATGATACAATACTCTTTTAATTGGGATTTTACTAACTTGTATGAAACTATTTTAAAAGACTATCTTATGAAAAACCATTTTGAAGGATCATTTTATGAAATCTACTCTGAAGGATCATTTTTATGAAGACCATTATTAAAAGATTGTTTTAAATGGACTCTTAATTAGAAACATTTTTAAATGAACTGTTGCTATGGAACCTGGATTATTGACCTCCTGATATTGACCTGCTGATGTTGACCTTCTGATATTGGACCTTCTGATATGACACCCTGATTTTGATATGAACCTTTGACCTGTGACTCCCAGTTTGATACCCGAGCCAAATTTGTGACCCTAGCCATGAAGGTAACATGGCCGTGTCTGTGATGCACCACTGGCATGACTAGTGTGTAGCCCTAGTGATTTGGTTACACCGTCCCCATCTTGATTCTGATATGTGCACACTTCCGTTATTATGGCCAATATGATTTGTTCTTGGGGGGCGAATGGATGCATCCTAGACTTGTTCTGTTTCTGATATATCTGGTATGTCTGGTGACTGGTACTGTGTGCAATACATGCCTTTCACAACCCTGGGAGCTTGCAACTCCAACCCTGGAGGTATCCCCTCAACCCTGTCTTGGTATGCTGAGGTCACCCCTCCATACACCCTGGTATGTGATTTGATATGATATGTTTCTGGGCTCGTGGTGGATTACTGTCCTAAACCTTTACTCTCTCTCTGTACCTTTACTTATCTATTCGTTACTTTATATCTGTTCTTTTCCTTTTACTTTCATTTCTTTTGCTTTCGTTTCCGTTTATTATATATCTGTTCACTGGGCTTTGTAAGCTCAGCCGCACGTTTTCTTTTCGTGTGCGGCAGGTTTTTAGTTGGAAGCTGGGTTGTTATTAGAGAGAGCCTTTGACTTAGAAGACCTTGCTAGCTAAATTGGATTTGAGATGATTTGAAAAGTTATATTCAGACTTAGTAATTACTGTATATCTCCTTTGTAGCCTTGTAATATCAGATTTTTGTTTGTAACCCTTGGAATCCTATTGTATTATTTATGTCATATGCTTGTGTTTGTTCTGATAAGAATCCGTATGTGTGACACTTCTACCCTTGTCGGGTTGGGGCGTTACAACTGACATGACTCTAGTGTACTCGAGTGATGTTGTACACCGTCCCCATTGTGATTGTGATATGCGCGCTTTATATTTATTATGGCCAATGTGATCTGTGTGGGGGGCGTATGGATGCATCCTAGATTTGTATTGTGATATGTGATATGATATGTGATATGTGGTGACTGATGATGGGTGCAATCCACGTCTTTCACAAAATGTGGGAGCTAGCTACTCCATTTGAAGAATGAGGACACCCCTCATATTATCTGATTATCTGAGAGGTCTCCCCTCTATATGATTATAAAGATATGATATGATATGATATGATATGTGATATGTTATGATATGGGCTCGTGGTGGATGACTGTCCTAAACCTTACTCTTTATTTCCTTTTCCTATATCACATTCATTATGATATGTCTGTTCATTTCCATTTGATTTTTGTTTCCGTTTATTATATCTGTTCACTGGGCTTTTTAAGCTCAGCCGCATTTCTTTTCCTGTGGCAGGTTTTAGTAGGAAGCCAGGAGCTTGGGTTTGCTTTGGGATGAGAGATTAGCTTATGAAGACGATACCTTAATTTTAGTATTCATTTATGTATGACTTCGTAGATTTGGTATATTTTCCTTTGTAACATTGTAAACCATTTGTATTATGTAAGTCGTATGTTATGCTTGCCTTTGATATGTAACCATTTGCGTGACACTTCTACCCTTGCCGGGTTGGGGTGTTACATTGTAAACCATTTGTATTATGTAAGTCGTATGTTATGCTTGCCTTTGATAGTTTTTGGCGCCGCTGCTGGGGATATAAAAGAATTAGAACAAAAAACACGCATCAAGTTTTTGGCGCCGCTAACTTGATGCGCGTGCGTGTCGTTGCGGTTTAGCAGTATTAATGCCTACTCAAGTTTTAAATTTATATTTAGCCGACTTATCAATAACACACACACTTAACGAGCAGTGTACCCGGTCAGTATGAATATAATGGTAAGTAGAGTGTCGATCACTAAGAGTGGAACGTATTATCTAGTTATTCTAATCAGTATTTAAATATCCTAAGTTAGCTATACAACCTAATCTAACGCAAGGGGGTTTTAGCCTGAGAGACTGGCACGGTTTGGTTATGATTAAATAGTAAACTAAACTGATGAGCACGAATCAACGATTAGCACACACGTACACAGATAGATACTTGAGACAATAAGAAGACCTGTCCTGATAATTAAGTAGCTTGTCACTTGTTTTATTGCTAGTTTTATATGAAGTGTATATAATTAACCCTTTCTCGTTGGCTCTAATCTTATCGGCGAGTAAACCCTTAATGATCACTTATGTCTATCCTACTATCCTAGAAACGATAGAATAAATAGGCGAGGAAGGGGCATGGCGACCCAAGCAATGCTCAGCTAGACACAGAGGTTATCAATGCACTAATAAAAGTCACCAAAGACATCAACATATAAACTTTAATTAATGGGAAAGCAATTTTAAGGGGTGCGCATGATATTCCGTAGTCACATGACATCAGCCCATTAATCCTGATGAATTAAAGTGTACTAATACAATAAAACAAAACTACTTAATGAATTGAATACATGCAGGACCTTCTTACAGCTCTTGTATCTTCGTTCAGGGTGTGTCTTGTGCTGCTAATACGTCTGAATTCGTCTCTGGTTTGGTACTCGTACGTATGGTATCTTGCACACAAAATTCGTCTGACTTTGGGGTATTTATAGTTTCTGTCTGAGGGTTAGATGCGGCGCATAGGATAAGTAGATGCGGCGCATTGACTTAACTTCGCGTGGGGTCCAAGATTAATATATTCAGGAATATTCGTACACCGCCTTAAGATGCGGCGTAACTCCATTTCTCTATGCGGCGCATGTCCTTTGCTGTCTTGGATTGTAACTTGTGAAATCTTGATAGTGATACGCCGTATGTAAGAAGTATGTTACGGCGTATCTGGAGCAGAATGATCTTGATCTTATACATTTCAGTACACTCTTAACATCTTGCTTGTTTTGCTCCATAATTAGTCCAAAATTGCCAAGTTTCACATAATACTTGTTTTTACCTGAAAATTACAAAAGTAAACATTAACGTATCAATTCTCATATATAATATAATAAAATAAGTCAAATAAATAGGATAAATGATGATAATGAAATGTACTTATTTGAGTTCATCAGCTGTCTTTACATCCATTTGGTAGACTGTCATATTCTGACTGGCAGCATTAGTGAGAAAGATTCTGATGGCTTCAATTCGAGCAACCGCTGCAAATGTAAACATTAACGTATCAATTCTCAAAGTCTATATAATATAATAAAATAAGTCAAATAAATAGGATAAATGATGATAATGAAATGTACTTATTTGAGTTCATCAGCTGTCTTTACATCCATTTGGTAGACTGTCATATTCTGACTGGCAGCATTAGTGAGAAAGATTCTGATGGCTTCAATTCGAGCAACCGCTGCAAATGATTCTTCAAAGTCTATGCCCTCTTCTTGATGATACCGCTTTGCAACAAGCTATGCCTTATTTTTCAGAACATCACCATGCTCATCGAGTTTCACTTTGAAGATCCACTTTAGAGCGATAATCATTGCACAATCTGGAGGTGGTACTAATTCGCATACTTCATGTTGATCAAATTCATGAATTTTTTCTTGCATTGCATTAAACCAACTGTCTTCGGACATAGCATCTTTGAAGTCTTTGGGTTTGACTTTGGATAGTACGGAATTAAAGAAGCACCACAAGGCATCGGTAGCAAGTTGCTTTCGTGTGGATACTGGATGAGAAGGATTTCAAATAATGTTATCAATCGGATGATCATTAGTCCATTTTCTGAGATGTTCATGTGGTTGATAGTAGGGAACTGATGTAGCCGTGTTAGGATCCCTTGAAGAAGATGTCTCAGTAGGAGATTCAGGAGCAAATATATTCTCGAATGGAACATCATCAGCAAGAGCAAAAGGATTCACTTCAAAAGAATTGTCAACTATAGAGCCTAGCTGCACCGAAGGAGATTGAATATTCGATGATGATGGTGAGTGACTGGCAGATGGTGCATCTTGACTAATTGAGACAGATACAGATGGACCATCTTAGTTGTGTGGAATTGGAGCATCAGCAACTGGAGGTAAAGGTGGAGCTTCAGTTGTAGTATCAACAGTTGGTGGCTCAAAGTATTCATCAAACATCGGATCAAACAAATTCTTCAACTCATCACTCGTAGGGGGTACATAAGGAACTGCAGGAGTGGGATGTTGTACAAGACCTAAACTAATTGGTCCAGGAGTGGAATGTCACGTGAATGGTTTTCATAATTTTTCAGGTTCGTTTGTTGTAGATTCGGTATCCCTTGCGATCTGGTGCATACCCAACGAAGAATCCAATGTCTGCTTTAGCCTTTAGTTTTCCCAGATCCTGACTGTCATTTGTCGGGTAGCATAGAGCACCGAACACTCGCAGAAAAGAAAGATCTGGTTTCTTGCCATGTATCAGCTCATATGGAGTTTTGTTGTGAAGAGTATGTATCAAGGATCGGTTTTGGATGTAACAAGCTGTAGCAATTGCTTCGGCCCAAAGAAACATCGGTACCTTGGAAAATATCAGTATGGTTCGTGCAGCTTCCACAAGAGTACGATTTCGTCTTTCAACAACCCCGTTCTGTTGAGGAGTGCGTGGAACACTTTTCTGGTGAGTTATGCCAATACTTTCATAAAATTGAATGAGTTGTTTGTTAACAAACTCAGTTCCATTGTCTGTGCGGATGATTCTGACGGTTTTGTTAAGTCATACTTGTAGCTGTTTGATAAGTTTGATGATAACCTCTGGAGTCTCGTCCTTGGTTCTCAAAAACTTCACCCATGTAAACCGAGAGTAGTCGTCAACCACCACAAGAATATATTTCTTCCCATTTATACTCTGCACTCTCATTGGTCCGCATAGATCCATGTAAAGGGTGTGAAGAACTTCCATGATGGTGTTGACAGTTTTGGGTTTGTGAGTATGCTTCTTGCTTTTGCCCAGTTGACAGGCAGAACAAAGATGATCTTTTTCAAACTTTAATCTGGGCATACCTCGTACAAGATCCTTGCGAGTAAGTTCATTTATGGTACCGAAGTTTAAGTGATTTAAACGACGGTGCCAAAGCCATGATTTTTTCTTTGAGGCCTTTGACAGCAAGCAAATAGGAGAGGACCGCATCATGTCTTCAATAGAGATGGTGTATAGATTAGTGCCACGACTGCCTTTAAGGAGATCAATACCATCCAATTCTCTGATGAAACATGTGTGTTTTCTGAAAGAAACTTCAAGATCGGAATCACAAAATTGACCAACAGAGAACAACTTGTGCCCAAGTCCTTCCACGTAGTATACCCTGGAAATTACACTGTCACCAAAAACATAATCTCCATAACCCATAATTGCCCGAAAAATGGTCGTTCCTGAATCTAACTGTCCCGATAAATTTATTCACGAAATTCTTGAGCCGTGAGCGATCCCTGGTCATATGTTTTGAGCACCCTAAGTCCAAATACCAAAGGAGGATTTGTACGACCTGCATTTGAAAATAGACAACGATGGATAACTGAAAAAGGTGGATCCCCACGTGCAACTGGGGTCCGTTTGGTTAGAACAAACAAACTCTGGAACTACAGGTTTCATAGATGCCATGGTATTCACAGTGGAAACTTCACTAGTAGCAGCAATTGACCTAGTTACAGGGCATTGTGTCTCTAAAGGGAAAATTCGACCAGTTGGCTTCCATTCCTTAACAGTCACTACTTTATGATTAGTCATTCTAGTTAAGGGGCACTGATCTCCTAAAGTGAATTTTCTCCCAGTGGGTCTCCATTGATAACCAACATGAGCAAACATTTTTCCTGTTGCTTTCCAAATTTGCTTACTCAGTTTAGGTTTCCTAACATTCTTAACTGGGAATCGTTGAGAAGACATCAAGAATGACACAACACATTCATCATGATTACCAGAAATTAAGCATTCATTACATGTCTAAAAAATAGCATTAGAATTCGAATTAATTACAGTACGATTATAGCTAATACTAGAAGCAACACGATTCTTTTTTATCAAATCAAGTTTATTGTTCCTAAAATGGTCTTCTACTTTCTCCTGATGAGCACTCTTAGCTGGTGCAGTCCTATCTTTCTTTGCATTACGACTAGGCTTTGACCCGCTAGCTTTAGTGTCACTGTTTACCCCTGTAGAAGTGATGACGGGAACATTAGCTTGTTTCACTGCCATTTGTTTTTCTGGTTTTGATGTGCTGGGTTCAGATGTCGTTAATGGTACATCAAAGGTGACATGCTTGTTCTTAGTCATTGAGGAAGATGCAATAAACCTATCTCGCTTGTTACCAATCTTAGGACCTGTTCCAATGACGTATTCTAAGAGTTCCTGAGATCGTTTAGTGAGGAAGCAGGCATCTACAACTGCACTATCAAATGGTTTATCTATCCTATCCTCTTCTACGATCTCACGAAGGGTATCAAGGCTATCCTTAAGGAGAGTGAGATATACTTGACGAGCAGACCTATTGTTCCTAAGGGGAAGCGGAATAGGCACAACATCAATTGCATACTTACTACAAGCAGAAACCTTTGGAACAACATTATCACTAGTGATAATTGGCATTTCCCCTTCACCTGAGTCTTTAGATTCTTGATCTCATTAAGCAAAGAAGTTATCTTTTCATTGTTATTATCACGCGTGATCTTAATCGAATCATATAACTTTTTGTAATGTTATTTGACTTTTGAATTTTCAGCTTGAAAACAATCATTTTCATGTTGTAATTTATTGATGGTGTCTTGATAGTGAAAATTCTGAGAGTCTAAAGACGATGGTTTATGGGTGCCAATCACATCACTCTTATTCGATTTTAATTAGGCAATTTAGGCCCTCAATTTTCGAATCGTGTTAGTGTGAGCTTGAATTTTTTCATCTCATTTGCTTAATTCAAAATATGCATCAAATTCAGGAGCAACCAAAGATGTCTTGGCATTTGAGATTTTAATTCTTTCTTCTAAATGTTGATATTTTAATTGCAAATTAAGATTATCAACCTCTAGTTTTGAAAAATGCCTGACCATGTTATCATGGTCATCGTTTCGGATTTTCGCATGCAATTTTAAATTCTCTCCCTCAAGCTCAACAACACGATTCTGGGTAACATTCAATGCAATAGACAGCTCATGAAATTGACAAGCAGTTAATGCAGAATCAGTAGCAGTATAAAATACATCCTGTGCAATACATCTAGCAATCAAATTCTCATTGGTGATGAGAATATTCTTTCTTTCAATCTCACAGCATTTAAGATCAACAACATTTTGTTTCCCTATGTTTTCCATATCTTTAAACACTTCTTTCATCTCTTTTAATTCAGTTTCAAGGGTTTTTTGCATGCCCTCAAAATGTTCTTTGAGAAGTTTAAAAAATGGAATGACCTCAGTTAAGTAGCACCGTTTTGTTAGTTCAAAACCCCTTTCCCCTTTAGTAATTCCCGTTGGCGTAATTCTCTTCTTACATGTTTTATCGAAATCAGCAAATAGTTGAGAAAGAACATATATGCTAATTAGAGTTTTACATTCAGTGGGAAGAGTTAAAGGAACTAAGTGCATGGGTGTATCGGGTGGGTACACCGTTACTGCAGCTATCTTTCTAAAGGGTGGAGTTTTGGCTTGAAGTTCTTCGGCTTTCCTTTTTTCTAAGTCTAAGGACCAAAATATTTGTTCTGGAGTCAACTTAGCTTGAGGTACAAAAATAGCCAATCGGTTCTCCTCAGAGTAATCATGGGATTTGATTATGACTCGATTTGCTATACATTTGGGATCCTTCATTTTTTCAGCCAATCTTTCTCTATTTATTACTTCTATCTCATTACTCTCTTCAAATTATGACACATCGGGAGGGGCATGACCAGGCTTAAGCAGTTCATTTCCATCATATAAGGAAGGTTGGGCTACTTTAGCACTCCTAAGGAAAGCTGATTAGGTTCACCTACATTCATTTCACTATGTTCATCACACAACTTTTTATGCTTTTGAATCATTTGAGCAGTTTGCCTGGTCTGGTCTTGTGCGTAAAACTTGTTTTCAATCTTATTCTTTAACGTTTTAAGTTTGGAAAAATCATTTAAGAGTTTTGTTTCTTTTTCTTTGAAATCATGTTTTAGTGTAATTACACTTTCTTGGATCTCCTATTTTTGTTTAACAGTTTGATCAAGTTGTTTTCGTAAAGAATATAACTCCTTTTTCAATGTTTCTTCCCTTAAATTACGTTCTGTTATGAATGTACGCATTTGACTATCCATTTTCTGCTCACGTTCAGTTAGCTCAAATTTTGCACATTGTTCATATATGGCCACCTGATCTTTATAGATGTTAAGTCTAGTGGTCAAAGTGTCATCAGGGATAAACACGGTGTTCTCATGCAATTCACAAGTATAATCGACAACAGAAGATGCACTACTTGGTACAACAGACACGTCGTTGTGATTCTCATTCACATATTGTTCATATGGGATAACATTACTATTTCCCATATCACCAGTATCTGATTCAACAACATCTGTCTGTTGTACTTTGTTGGAAATCTTCTTTTCATCGACCATATTATACATGTCATACAACTTTAGTACCACAGATATGACAGATGCATTGGAAGGACCAGATTGCTGTGGTGATGATACTGCAGAAGAAAGATTAGCCATGAAGATGGTTTAAGCAGTGGGTTCATCATCAACGTCTGAGTCAAAAGCATCGTAGTCATCAGCTTGGAAGATGTTGGGATCATTTAGTGCCAAGTCCTGAACTGGTTGATCATCCACATCAGCATCAAACGTGTTCCCCTCATCACCAGCAAGAAACAATAACTCTTCTTCGTCCAAAGCTGCTCCATTCTCTTGAGCTTGCATCAACAACATCTTATCTTTGAAGTAGTCAGAGTTCTGTGGACGCTTTGGTTGAGTGCAGTTCCTTGCTATGTGTCCTAGTCCACCACAGTTGTAACATTTGATTTGCCTTCCTGATGAACTCGAATAAGCACATTTTATTATCATCATTTATCCTATTTATTTGACTTGTTTTATTATATTATCTATGAGAATCGATACATTAACGTTTACTTTAGTAATTCTCAGGTAAAAACAAGCATTATGTGAAACTTGGCGATTTTGGATTAATTATGGAGCAAAACAAGCAAGATGTCAAAAGCCTACTGAAATCCAGAAGATCAAGCTCGTTCTACTCCAGATACGCCGGAACATACTTCTAACATACGGCGTATCACTATCAAGTTTTCACAAGTTACAATCCAAGTACATGCACCGAATACAAAGTCAAGATACGCCGCATCTGAAGACGGTGTACGAATATTCCTGAATATATTAATCTTGGACCCCACGCGAAGTTAAGTCAATGCGCCGCATCTAACAATTCTAGGCGCCGCATCGATCCCTCTGACAGAAACTATAAATACCCCAAGGCCAGACGAATTTCGAGACTCTTAGCTTAACTCAGAGACCGAAGAGCACATAACCCTAGAGCCAAATTCAGACGAACATGCAGCACAAGACACACCTCAAACGAAGATACAAGAGCTGTAAGAAGGTCCTGCATGTATTCAATTCATTAAGTGGTTTTGTTTTATTGTATTAGTACACTTTAATTCATCAGGATTGATGGGCTTGTGTCATGTGACTACGGAAAATCATGCACTCCCCTTAATATTGCTTTCCCATTAATTAAAGTTTATATGTTGATGTCTTTGGTGACTTTTATTAGTGCATTGATAACCTCTGTGTCTAGCTGAGCATTTCTTGGGTCGCCATGCCCCTTCCTCGCCTATTTGTTTTAGCGTCTCTTAATAAATAGGATAGACATAAGTAATCATTAAGGGTTTACTCGCCGATAAGATTAGAGCCAACGAGAAAGGTTTAATTATATACACTTCATATAAAACTAGCAATAAAACAAGTGACAAGCTACTTAATTATCAGGACAGGTCTTCTTATTGTCTCAAGTATCTATCTGTGTACGTGTGTGCTAATCGCTGATTCGTGCTCATTAGTTTAGTTTTCTATTTAATCATAACCAAACCGTGCCAGTCTCTCAGGCTGAACCCCCTTGCGTTAGATTAGGTTGTATAGCTAACTTAGGATATTAAAATACTGATTAGAATAACTAGATAATACGTTCCACTCTTAGTGATCGACACTCTACTTACCATTATATTCATACTGACCGGGTACACTGCTCGTTAAGTGTGTGTGTTATTGATAAGTCGGCTAAATATAAATTTAAAACTTGAGTAGGCATTAATACTGCTAAACCGCAACGACACGCATACGCATCAAGTTTTTGGCGCCGCTGCCGGGGAGTGGATTGTTATTATCTGTTAATTTGATTTAGTATTTTAATTAGGTTTTTCTTTTTAGATTCTAACCACTAACCCTGTTATATATTAGATAGATTGCATTCATTGTATTATTTGCATATTTTCTGTTTTTGTGTGTTTTTATTTTCTGTAATTTTTGTTTCTTTTTGTTTGATTTTATTTTTGTTTTTCTTTTTCTGTATTTTTCTGCATTCTGCTATCGTTGTATTGAGATGATACAAACGATACGGCGCATCTGTTTTCACAGATACGGCGTATTGCGTTTAATTTTTATAAATACAACGCGTTTAATAAATTCGAGTACGACGCATCTTTTCCCAAGATACGGCGTATGGTGTTTTTAATAAGAAATTTTTCTAAACCCTAACGCCATACGACACATCTGTTTTAACAGATACGGCGTATTTTCTATTTAAATTAAAAACAGTTTTTCAAAATATTAAAAAAAAAGCGACGCATCGATCTTTATCGATACGGCGCATCTACTGAATCAAAAATCAAGTATTTTGAAACGTAACGAAAATACGGCGCATTAGCTTTTGTTAATACGACGCATTTAATTTTAATAAATATAATCGATTTTTGATAATTTAAACTGGATACGGCGCATTCTTATTCATAAGCGGCGTATCTATTTTCTGAATAAAAGTCTGATTTATTTTTAATGATTATAAGATACGGCGCATCCTATTTATAGGATACGGCGCATCGTCTTTAGATATCAGTAACTTTTATTTATCCCGAACGGAGAAAATTCTAATCATCTTTCCTGTCTCTTAGAAATTTTTTACTTCGAAGCCTATTTGTTTTGTGTTTCAGGAATCATGATTGATATTTTCCCAAGCTGGTTCGGAGGACCATGGATCAAACTTACAACCGATGAGATTGTATCTAAGTTCGCCCACGAATATGATAAGGAGCATCATGAGGTCGAAACTTTCATCAATGGACTGTTGCTGAAAGAACAAAACTATATGATTAGAGAATTGACGATTGAGGTGCACCAATTGTCGAAGGTGATTAAAGGAGTTTTGTTCCAAAGGCACGACCAGAATGGAATAACTACTAGAGGCGGATTAGTGTCAAGGATCACTACTAGAAAAAAGGCCTTTAATGACGCGCATTGCATGTCATAAAATGGGTCAGATGACGCGCTTTTTGGTGTCATTGATCGACCCGTCATAAAGCTTTATGACACGCATTTCGCGCGTCATGAATTAATGACACGCTTTTATGACACCCTTTTACGACACTCTTTTATGACACCTTTTTTGCGTGTCATGGTTCAAATTTTAAAAAAAAATATATTTTTTATAAAATTACTAATATCCACACATTAGATAATTGTTAATCTCATAATACAAATAAATACACAAATAGCAAAAGAGCTAATTTCATATATATCAAAACAATGTGTTTCATACAACCACAAGTTATTTTAAAATTCTAAAATTCACCATAAAAGTTTACAACCGCTAAATTATATAGAATTCAAGACCGGTAAATGAAGTTTGCCACATAATTTGCTCATTCTTCACGAATTTCATCCAAATCATCATCCGTGTATTCTTTTTTACCTTCCCCGATCTGACAAAACACAATATTAAAAAAAAGAGGCATTAAGAACAAAAGTGTCACAAGCACTCTTATTGCCATTCTCATGCATAAGCAGTCTCATGCAGTCATGCATATGTTAATTAGTTTGAGATAATAATATAACCCATCACAACCACTGTTGATATATAAAGAGTTTCATGAATCAAATGTTATATAAGGGTAAAACTTACAAGCACTCCATCCCGCACATCCTCAGCAAGCATTTGGAACTTATTAGCTGTTGGTTTCTATGTTTGATTTCTTGACTTGCGTCCTTTGAAAAACAACATCCCAAGTTCCCTCTCAACTTCACTGTTATATAAAGCAGAATTGTTAGAAAGAAGTAAAAGTTATATATGAAAGAAAACATAAAGGTGGAAGAAATAAAGGGTCGAGTGAACGAAAACTCACCAGAACTATTGCCATATATGCCATTGAAACTTTGCCCAGTCAGAACTCTGTTCTGCAGGGGATAGTATATGGGTATATATTAATATTAACAAGGTTGGCCACGACCCGCCGCGTTGCGGCGGAGCAATGGTCTAAGCAAACAAATAATCACAATGATATTATGTATGAAACAATGCATGGTAATTGACTAAAATAAAATTTCATAGCAACGGTAAGCAAAAATAGTATTGTATATGGAAGATAAATACTTACTTGCTGTGTAGATCATACATTGTCCGTCTTCAACTTGAATGTGAATCTGTTCAAGTAATTCATAACTAACCTGGATATGGAAAAGAAAATGCGTTTTTGGTTTCAACTGATGCATATCTGATCTTTTTAACACTAAAGTGAAGGTGACACACTAACAATTTTTTATCAATAAGTCAATTGACTTAATAAAGCACATATTTTTAATGAAATTAAGCAAATAATTGTGGCTTCATCATAGACTCGTAAAATTCCAAGAATTCCCAGTAGAAAGGTTTCATTAGAAGATTCTTAGCCATCTATCCAATAACACCTTTAGGTCCTTATCTCCTCAACCACAGCAGACTACTTCAGCATGATAATTTCCAGTAGTCGAACCAAATGGTATCAAGATTTCAACTGATAACCATCTATACTTAAACATACAGTTTATCCATCCACAAATAAGAAGCTTTTGCTAGTCACGATCTTCTGAAACAGTTATCCTAATCTATTAATCCCAGAACGGCAAACAATTAAACATTAACATCAAACAAATAAACATACCAACAACAATCGGCTAACCTCTGGAACGGTGGAACCCAGCAGAGAAAAGAGTAGCGGATCAAATAAAGCCAGTAACGATTTCTGAAATAGTTATGACAATCTATTAATCCCAGAACAAAAACAGTAGCTGAAAACAACAAACTTAACCCAAAAAAAAAAAAAAAGAACTAAAAAAGCAGGCGGCGTTACCAACAACAACAATTAAACATTAACATCAAACAAATAAACATGAGCGGCAAACAATAAAGCAAAAATCACCATACCAACAACAATCGATTAACCTCGGGAACGGTGGAACCCAACAGAAGCAGATTTGTATATATATATTTTTTTTGAACAAAAAAGCAGATTTGGGGGCGCGTGAACCACAGATCCGCCTTCAAAGTGATGAAACAAGGGTGGGTTTGGTGGTATTTTGTTGGTGAGGTTGGCGATGTGGTGGTTGGTGGTGTCTCTTGGGGAGCGGCGGCTGCAAAAGAGGAGGAGGGAGGGAGATATATTTTAGGGTTATAGTAAAGTGAAGAGGGAGAGAAAAATAGCGCCTTATGAGAGGAGTGTTGTGTGTGTGTGTGTGTTATTGAATGGGTGTGGGTTATAAAAAATTTGAGACATGACACGAATTTTAAGACACTAAAAATTGCGTGTCATCTAGCTTCAGATTTTATAAGTTATGACAGTTTTTTTATGACTCTCATTTTTGCTTGTCATTATTGATGCGTGTGTCATAAATTAGGTGTCATTAAAGGCTATTTTTCTAGTAGTGGATGTTCTAATTAGCGGAAATAATGTTTGGTTACTTGAATATGGAACTAAGAGAGAGATTGAGATGGAAGATCTCGCTAGAACAGAATAAGGAGCTGAACGTGAGTCTAACTTGAAGACTCTGGAATAAAGACAAGTGCTGATCGGGAGACAACCCAGAAGAAAAATTTTTACTTTTCTGTTCTGTGTCGAGTCTGTCAGACCTGCAGAAGATGCGGCGCATCTCCATCATAAGATGCGACGCATCACCTGCACTGGTCATATCTTATTTCATTTTCTGCATTTTTATTTTTTTTGACTTTAAAACTTTCTGTCAGTTTATTTAATGCGGCGCATCCCTGGTTAAGGATGCGACGCATCTTTTATTCTGATTCGTATTTTATTCCAGGCTCGATACGGCGTATCTTTTTCCATAAGATACGGCGTATCGACTGACCTGATGATTTACAATTTAATTTTTTATGTTTTAATTTTACTAACTACTAATGTATTATGCAAGTTTGAACCTTCTTAATTCAGGTGTGTTAAAGTCTAAATGGTATTATAGATTCTTGCATTTTTTGTGGATACATCATTTATGAAGCTTAAACGTTCTCATCCACAAGAAAGTTGATTTTTGCTCTTATACGAATAATGGAGGATCATACCGAGCAAATCTCAGGGGAGTTTTTCTGTTCTAATTCTTTTATTTTCCAGTTTTTAACCTTTTATACAAACAACGAGGGCGTTGTTTAACTTAAGTGGGGGGATTGGAGAATTAGAACACTTACTTGTCCTAAACTTTTTCAAAATATGTTTAAAATACGCCGAATATATCTAAATTTAAAATTTTTTAGCATGTTTTTGTTTAAAGTCTAAATTACATAACGCATACATAACTCTATTCTTTCAAAAATATTAAAACTTTAGTGTGCTGGTGACTTGTAAACTTTAGAACTTGGCTTGTATACTATTCGAGACCACCATAATAAGTATTATCATATATAATTGGAGTGACTTGTCTAAATTGGTAAATTTCTAGGATTACACCCAAATAGCTTTTATATGTTATGTGATATTAACTAACTACACTGGTTAGTTAACCCCCGTATAAACCCTTTTGTTACTCTCACTTTTAGAGTAAGATACCCCTAGAAAAACCCTCAGAGCCATTCCATTCGTTTCTTACACCTTTGTTATAATGTTTCGATACACCCTTACACCTTAGCCTACCCTGTAGATTAAAATCCGTGGTTAATTGCTTTAGGCAAAGTGTGTTTCCTTACATTACCTGTGTTCGCGTGCGTAATTCATTATCTTTGGTTAGGTCGGGAAATTGCACAATGCAATTGGTATGAAAGTAAATATTGTATAACTTTTAGTTTATTTTTCGTGTGTTTACTACTTTCGCTATTACAGTTATTTCTGAAAGTATGAAGAGTATGAAAAAATTATCCGGAAAAATAGTGATAGAAAAGTTGTGAAATTTTACACATATATGTTGAAAAAAAAAATAATAAAAAAAAATAATAAAAAAAAAATAAAAAAAAAAATCGAAAAAATAGAAAAGAAAAAGAAAAAGGAAAAGTTGGAAGTTTGTTTTAACCAACTTATGTAAAGTTTTGTATTAAGTGGGAGATATCACCACTATTTGTTGTATATTATATTTATGGATTGAATGGGAGTTGGCCGTTATGGGAACACCAACTAAGGTTATTCTTTGATTGAGATCTTGCTGAGTATAATTCGTGTCTACCTAAAACGTGTGTTTCAAGTGTTAAAGCGTGAGTTATTCAATGATATGAGTCTTATTCATGGGATGGTTGGGAAAGTGATTAACCACACTTAGGATTTTAATTTATCTGTTTTGTTTATTTTTCATTTTACACCAATTTGTATCCCAAATATTATCCATACCCTATATCATTCTTCATCCAAACCTTTGATTTATTGAGATTAGGGATTTGAGCAATCTTAAGTATCGTAGTCGTGGATTCGGCTATATATTTATGATTTTGTCGCCCTTTTTGATATAATATTATTGGTGAAGATTACTTGGTCCTATCTTTAGCCTATTCGAGTTAAGGATTTGAGCAATTGCAAGTATCGTGGTCGTGGATTCGATCATGTACTTGTGATTTTGTCGCCTTTTCTGGAATTTGAGATCGATAGAGATTAAAAAGGATGATCAACCCTTAACCAACAAACCCTTTTTACCGCTTTAGACTGTTATTCCTTGGCTTTAGTGGGGGAGATGCGTATACTTGCCAAGCCTATGATAGAATATTCGTCACGACTAAGCAACTAAACGATTTAGAATTGTATTGCATTAAAAATTATTTTGGTTTCTACTTCGTTAAGTGTTTGGTTGTGTGATTATGACAAAAACGAATACATGCTTAAATATAAAAATAAATCCTAACATCTTTTAGGATACATTTTCATTTAATTAATTCTAAGGTTTACTTGGGGACAAGTAAAGTTCAAGTGGGGGGATATTTGATGAACTCAAATAAGTACATTTTATTATCATCATTTATCCTATTTATTTGACTTGTTTTATTATATTATCTATGAGAATCGATACATTAACATTTACTTTAGTAATTCTCAGGTAAAAACAAGCATTATGTGAAACTTAGCGATTTTGGATTAATTATGGAGCAAAACAAGCAAGATGTCAAAAGCCTACTGAAATCCAGAAGATCAAGCTCGTTCTACTCCAGATACGCCGCAACATACTTCTAACATACGGCGTATCACTATCAAGTTTTCACAAGTTACAATCCAAGTACATGCGCCGCATACAAAGTCAAGATACGCCGCATCTGAAGACGGTGTACGAATATTCCTGAATATATTAATCTTGGACCCCACGCGAAGTTAAGTCAATGCGCCGCATCTAACAATTCTATGCGCCGCATCGATCCCTCTGATAGAAACTATAAATACCCCAAGGCCAGACGAATTTTGAGACTCTTAGCTTAACTCAGAGACCGAAGACCACATAACCCTAGAGCCGAATTCAGACGAACAAGCAGCACAAGACACACCTCAAACGAAGATACAAGAGCTGTAAGAAGGTCCTGCATGTATTCAATTCATTAAGTGGTTTTGTTTTATTGTATTAGTACACTTTAATTCTTCAGGATTGATGGGCTTGTATCATGTGACTACGGAAAATCATGCACTCCCCTTAATATTGCTTTCCCATTAATTAAAGTTTATATGTTGATGTCTTTGGTGACTTTTATTAGTGCATTGATAACCTCTGTGTCTAGCTGAGCATTGCTTGGGTCGCCATGCCCCTTCCTCGCCTATTTGTTCTAGCGTCTCTTAATAAATAGGATAGACATAAGTAATCATTAAGGGTTTACTCGCCGATAAGATTAGAGCCAACGAGAAAGGTTTAATTATATACACTTCATATAAAACTAGCAATAAAACAAGTGACAAGCTACTTAATTATCAGGACAGGTCTTCTTATTGTCTCAAGTATCTATCTGTGTACGTGTGTGCTAATCTCTGATTCGTGCTCATTATTTTAGTTTTCTATTTAATCATAACCAAACCGTGCCAGTCTCTCAGGTTGAACCCCCTTGCGTTAGATTAGGTTGTATAGCTTACTTAGGATATTAAAATACTTATTAGAATAACTAGATAATACGTTCCACTCTTAGTGATCGACACTCTACTTACCATTATATTCATACTGACCGGGTACACTGCTCGTTAAGTGTGTGTGTTATTGATAAGTCGGCTAAATATAAATTTAAAACTTGAGTAGGCATTAATACTGCTAAACCACAATGACACACACGCGCATCACTTCCCTGTCCCTGATTAGCATTCCCAACTTTGTTCTGTATGTTACCCCGACCAATGTTCCTTTGATTCACATTCTACCTTCCCTGAACATTCTGAACCACAACCCTTCCATCTTCTACTGTTGCTTGATTATGTGGATTTCATGAAGTTCGGAGTTGGTTGTTGGTTTGAGGGAGTGTTGCTCTGAACTGTTGTGCAAGTAAAGAAAATTGGTTGGAGAGATTATCAATCATCTTGTCAGTATGAGAGTATCCTGAGTCCAGTCGGGTGTTCACAGAAGATGGTGGGTGCAAAGATGATTGGACAAATGATGTCTGATTCTGTGATGAAGAAGGATGGTGATAAACTTGATCAAGTGAGGATTGATTGAACGGCTGAACATTTAAGACAAATGCAAGTGGATCATTAGCTGTTGTTGGATTGAATCTTTCCCTTAATTGACGATCATAGACAGCATGCTTTTCATGTTGTTGTAAGTAAGCATACAGCTATTCATAATTAGTCTCTCTCAATCCTTTGTTGAGCTTCACGGCTGTGACAAATCTATCCCACTCGGGTGACATGTTGTTCACAAACTTAGAATTGAGCTGGATATTTGGCATTGTCATCCTGATGATCCTCATGTCATTCACAAGCTTGTGAAATCTCACATAATAGTCAGTGATGTTTTCACCAGGATTCATCTTGAAGTGCTCAAACTCATCATACAACTGAGATTCACGATCTTCTTTGGTCAGTTCAGATCCAGCCAGAAGCATTTTAACATTGTCCCAAATAGCTTTGGCTTCAATGTTAAAGTTGATAAGCTTGTAAACGTCTTTGGGAAGTCCTTGAATCACAATGTTAGAAGCTCTAATGTCTGCATCATAACGCTTCTTCCCCTCCTCATTAAGATCGTTGTAATTACGTGGCCTGTCGATTCCAAGAGTGACAGTTCCATCCATGGCGGTAGTGACAACATCTCTAGTGGTGCCCATTTGAAAAGGTCCTTCATCAATGGATTTAAGAATGTTAACACCATTCTCTTTTCCCAAGCAATAAAGTCGTATTCTTTGTGCCCATGATTCATAATCCATCCTATCAAGCATAGGAGGGCGGGTATCAGATCCGGCAGCTTGAATGTCATCAGAAGAAGTGCTTGCCATGATGTAAACTTGCACGGGATTTTTTAATTCTATGATTTAAACCGAGAAATAGATTCTTTTGCGGGATTTTACAAAAATCAAGAATAAACCGTCAAATGATAATGATTACTTGAATGTGTTATGATAAAAGTTTGGATCGATAATATGATTAATGATCGTGTGTTGAGGGTGATGATTGATTGTTAGACTTTGTGAAATGTTGTTTGATTTTGGTTGAAATGAGTTTATGAAATGAGGTAGACAAGTCTCAATGCTCAAAACGCAAGTTTTGACAAGATTTTGGCAGCATAACGTTTAGTTTGTCTTGATAATTGGTCTTGAGTATGGAAAAACGCAACAGCAAACCGCAACAGGCAAATGCAACTAAGCTAAAGCAAACCGCAAGTGGCAAACCGCAGACAGCAAAACTCAAACGGCAACCTGAAAAATAGTACAAAACACAAGATCCAAAACGCAAAGTCAAACCGCAATAGTTGAAGCAAACCGCAGAGACCACAAACCGTAGATAACCAAACCGCAGCTAGATACAAAACGCAGAAGACCAAACCGCAAGAGTCCAAAACGCAGAGACCCAAAATGCAGTAGCTCAAAACGCAGGAGGGCAAAACGCAGTCACCACAAGACAAAGTGTCACTTTCACTGCGTTTTGTCTTCTTTCCCGTTTTAGTTAAAAACCAAAACGCAGTCAGATTCCTTACTAAACCGCAATCAAGACTTCCCCAAGCAACCTCAAAACGTAATGAAGAACAAAACTTCGAGAGTCAAAGCGCAGGGAAGAAAAACACTTCAATCTTCCAAGAAATCCACCAAATGAGTCGTATACCACCAAGAAACAACACAAGGTGATAATCTAAGCCCTAAAGTACAACCTTTCAACAAATTTAACCACCAACAAAGCACAAACAATGTTTTTCTTGCCTTTTCTATTCGAACCAAGAAAGAAGAAGAAAAACAAGAAAAAAACTAAACCACGAATTGTACACACAATCTAGCTAGTCATAACCATGGCCCTTGATACCAATTGTAACATATTCATAAACATAACACACCTAGTGAGAGAATGTTAGGAATTAAGCTTAAGCAGTTAGTACGGCTGAATGTGAAAGTTAGTACTGCTAATGAATTTTGAAGACAAGAACAGTTAGTACGGTTATATGAAGAAGTTAGTACTGTTTATGTTTTTGTAAAAGATAATTATAGAAAAGATATTATGTATATCTTATACGATTAGATGATAGTTATCTTGTAAAGGAATCCTTAGTTTATAAAAGGATTGCCTAGGTTAAAGTTTAGGAATGAATTAGTATCGAGTTTTTGTTAAGATTCAAGGTTGTAAACCCTAGTACTAATTAAGAGTACTCGTATTATTCATTAATAATATTGAATCGTTGAAGTTGAAGTATATTGTGTTCCTTGTTCTTTCATTGTTGATCCGTTCATACAAAACACAAACAAACAAATCTTCTAAGTGCTAGCTAGTAAATTTCGCGTGCTAGACTAGACATCATTCAAAGTATACATCTAACACAAGGAGTGTGTTTAGATCCGGTCAAGTGGTATCAGAGCCAGGTTTACTGATACTTTGGTTTAGAAGATCCAGACGAATTTGTTTAAGAAGAAGATGGACATGGAGACAACAACAAGTCAGACTAATATTGCTGCTAAGCTTCCAATGCTTAAACCCAATGAGTTCGATATGTGGCAATTAAGAATTGAGCAGTTCTTCCAAGTTCAAGATTATACTCTCTGGGAGATTATTGAGGATGGGAATTCGTTCTAACCTACAACTACAACAACCGTTGTTGAGGGTGTCACTGAAACTAAGGTGCAAACTAAGCCAACCACTACTGAAGAGAAGGCACAACACAAGAATGATGTTAAGGCGAGAAGTTTGCTTCTGATGACTATTCCCAATGATCAGTTGTTGAATTTTAGCAAGTTTAAGTGTGCTAAAACCCTTTTTGAAGCTATTGTTGCAAGATATGGTGGGAACGAAGCCACCAAGAAAACTCAGAAGACCCTTCTCAAGCAACAGTTTGAGAATTTTTCAGCAACAAGCAACGAGTCACTAGATCATATGTTTAATAGACTTCAAAAACTAGTGAGTCAACTGGTTGTTCTAGGAATTGAGATGCCTCAGGAAGATCTCAACTCCAAATTTCTGAGGAGTCTACCATCAGAATGGGCCATGCATGTGGTTGTATGGAAGAATAAGCCAGATATAGACACAATGAGTCTGATGGATCTTTATAGCAACTTCAAAATTGTTGAACATGAAGTAAAGAAGTCTGCTGGATCAAGCTCGAGTTCTGGGAATATGGCTTTTGTATCAACTTCCAGTACTTCAAGCCAAGAAGAAGAAGTGCAAGTTGCTGGAGCAGTTGGTACTGCTAGTGCAAACCTTGGTACTGCTAGTACCTCAAGCAGTACTTGTGGACTTTTGATTGGAGATACTTATTGTGCTTTCTTGACTACTCAGCACAATGGTACTATGTTGACTCATGGAGATCTTCAAGAGATAGATGAAGATGACATTGAAGAGATGGATATCAAGTGGCAGCTCTCTCTTCTCAGCTTGAGAGCTAAGAGATTTTTGAAGAAGACTGGCAAGAAGATTGTCATAAACAGCAATGATGTTGCAGGGTATGACATGTCCAAGATTGAGTGTTTCAATTGCCACAAGAAAGGTCACAATTCAAGGGAGTGCAGATTGCCAAGACAACAAGATGGAAAGAGTAGAGGATTTGAAAGCAAGTCAAGAGTGGTGGAAGTTACTGACTCAAGCTCAAAAGCCATGGTTTCCATTGATGGCTTAGGGTTTGACTGGAGCTACATTGCAGAGGAGGAAGCAGAAGCATCTACAGAGATTGCTCTCATGGCATTTTTAGACTCTGAGGTACAAGTTTCTAAATGTTCTAAAACTTGTGAAGCTTTAAAAGATCTAGAAACTCTTAAGAAAAGATATGAGGATCAGAGAAAAGAGCTAACCCAAACTGCTTTTAACTTAGCAAATCATAAGAGGGCTTTAGCTGTGTTAGAAGAACAAATTGTTCATTATAAAAGTAATGAGTCAAAGTTTTCTGATGATATGATTATTGTTAAGAGAGACTTAATGTTTAGAGTGAATGAAATTAGTGTGTTGAAACATGAGCTAGAACAGGTTAAGAAAGCAAAGGAGAACATTCAAATGACTGTTGACACACTAGAATTTGCAACTCAGGGTGTTAGTAAGATTGTTGAGTGTCAGATCCTCAATAAAGCTAAGTCAGGCCTAGGTTATAAGTCAGTTCCACCTCCCTATAGAGGAATTCCAACACCACCAGGCACAGACCTAGAACACACAGGACTACCTGAATTTCAACTACCTGAGCTTAAATATGGTCCTCAACCCAAAGAGAATGTAGTTGATAAACCTGTGTATGAGAGTGCAAGTGATGCCTCACTTTCTGAGGATAAGGTGTCCTCAGCTAAGGACTCAGATGCTCCAACCATTGAGGACTGGACTTCTGATGATGAGGATAATCAGGCTGAAGTTAAGCCTATTAGTGTTAAGGTGAAGGAACCAAAAGTTCCAAAGATGGTTAAAACTGAGACTGTTAGGCCTAGATCAAATGCTAAACCTTTTAGACCAACAGTTAGGTATGCAGAAATGTATAGAACCACAAACAATCCCAGAGGTAACCAAAGGAATTGGAATGACCTCAAATCTCACCAACTAGGTGATGATTTTGTCTGCGATAGGAAGGCTTGTTACTCTTGTGGTAGCTTTGACCATCTTGCAGCCTTTTGTGATAAATGGGTAAATAGGTATTCAAGTCCTAGGGTGAACATTGTTAGACCTCCCACTCACCCAACAAACACTAGAATGATACCTAGATCATTTCTTTTAAGGTCTGGACCCAAAGCAGTTCATACTGCTAGACCAGCAGTTCAAACTGTCAGACCTGTTAACCCAAGGCCAACAGTTCAAGGTGCAAAACTAGTTTTTAAACCAGCACCAAAAACTGTTAATAGACCCTTTCATCACAAAGCAGTTGTAACAAATCATGTTTGGAAACCCAAGGTAACAACTACCAAGCCAGCAGTTCCAACTGCTAGCAAAGTAATTGGTACTGGTGTTAATAAAAACACTGCTAAGGGAAAAATGAGAAATGGAGTGAATGCATCAGCATGTTGGGTTTGGAGACCCATCAAACCAAATGGTGCTAAAATTGTTTTGAAAAGAATGAATTATGTTGATGCAAGAGGAAAGCCTAAGTCGGTTTTGGCTTGGGTTCCACAAGGAAATTAATTTTTCTTTTTGAGTGCAATGTTAGTCATATTCTCTTATATTGTGAGACAAGTTTTTTGTGGCTTGTTTCTTTGTTTTTGGACTAACACTTGCAGGTTTTGGATGAAAAGCATCAAGGAGTTAATATGTTTTGGACTGTATGGTGATTTGGAGCTGAGTGTGTGATCTTTGCACACAACAAATGGTAATTGGTTCACCATGTCTAACCCACATAAGAATCAACTAGTCCAGAGCAAACGGTATCTGGTAAAGACTAATCAAATCCGTTGATGGTTGACAATTTACCAAAAATTGTATGGTTATCAGCTCACCATATCTAAGTGTGAAGAGTTGACTAGTCCAAAGCAAATGGCTATTGGTAAAGACATATCAAATCCGTTGATAGCTGATAGTTTGCTAAAAACTATATTTGAGCCATGGTATTTTAAATCTTTTCAATAAGTTCATACGGCTCAATAAATTTTTTTAGCAGTTTGTACTGTTCGTTAAAAGTTGGTACAGCTCAACTAGCCATTGTAAAAATCTGTCAGTAATTAATTTCTAGCCGTTGGGGTAAAACCGTTATTCTGAAGCATACTTATAGGGATTTTTCTTGAGATAATTATCTTTTTACCATAAATTGATTTAATATATTTCCCAAGATAATTTATCTCGTTCCCAAAATTCTCAAAACCCTAACAGTATCTATAAAAACCCAATTGGCTGCATAAAACCTCAATTCCACTTTATACGATCATCTTATTGCTATAATCTTTCATTCTTCATCACTAAAAATGGATAATTTGGAATTTGTTAAGAGTCACAATCAGGTTGCGTTTCTTGAGAAAACAGAGGAAGGAGATGGACCAAAATTTTATGAGATTGTGGACTTTCTAAACCACTCTCACATAAGGTATGCTCTAACTGTTTCTCCTACTCTTTATGTCTCTCACATCACACAGTTCTGGCAGAATGCTACTGTCTTGACTAGTGAAGATGGGGACTTAGAAATTCATTCTGAAGTGGATGGTGTATCTTTTGTTGTTACCGAGTCTATACTTAGGAGACATCTTAAATTAAAAGACTCAGATGGTATCAACACTATGCACAACACTGAAATATGGCAAGAACTTACCAAAATGGGGTATGATACATCCGAACACAAATTAACTTTTCAAAAAGGATGTTTCTCACCTCAATGGAGATTTTTGATACATACCCTTTTACATTGTTTAAGTCCTAAAAAGACTGCTTGGGAGCAGTTCAGTAGCAATATTGCTATTGCTCTCATTTGTTTGTCTACAAACAAGGTTTTTAACTTTTCAAAATTTATTTTTGAGGGTATGGCATCTAATGTAAATAGCAAAACCAAGTTTCTAATGTATCCAAGGTTTTTTCAAACTCTTTTGAATAAAAAGACATATCTGCTTACAAAACCAACAGAAACTTTTGCTACTCCTAGCCTTCAATCGAAAGTTTTTCAAAACATGGCTATGGCTAGTAGGCTTTTTCAAGGTGAAATAGTTCCATTGTTTCCTGAAATGCTTCAAATTGAAGTGGGTGAAGGCTCAGTACAACCAACTGATCCCCATCACACATCTACTTCAGCTACTGAAAGAACCCAAACATCCCAAATTCACATCACTTATAGGAGAAGGGAAACACCCAGAGTGATTCCTAGATCCTTTCCTCATGATTCACCTCTCCTAGCAGGTAACATAGCTAGACGTGATGAGGGTAGTACTTCACATACTGAATTGATGGAATTGTGTACCAAACTAGTTGAGAAGGTAGAAACTTTGGAGGAAGAGCTAAAGAAGAATAATGAGGAACTCAAAACGCACAAAAGGAAATTTACCAATGTCTACACCAAATTGACTCTTAGGGTGAAGAAACTTGAAGAGCAGTTAAAGAAGAAAAAGGCAAAGGTAGCTTTGGATTCTTCTGATGATGATGACTCAGATGATTTTGATGATGATGATGATGGTGATTCTCCCAAACAGGGGAGGAAATCAGGTAAAGGTAAGGGAGATGGATCAGATTCTCAGGGGAGGCAGAATGAAGAAGAAGAAGTACAATTTGATATGGGTTCTGGTAATGATGATATGGAAATAGAAGAACAGACACATGAAGCAGTTCAGACTGATATTCAAGAAGCTGAAAAAGTTCCAACTGTTGAAGCTGTTACAACTGCTGATACAGAACATGAGACAGTTCCAACTGGTGATACTACGGCTGAAGAAGAATATGCTAGAAAAAGGGAAGATAAGGGTAAAAAGCCTATGACACTAGAAGAAGCTACTCAAGAACAAGAAGCTGCTCAAGTATTAGAAAAGCTCAAGAAAACAAAACCAAGAACTCAGGCTCAAATAGACTTTGATGCAGAAGTAGCAAGAGAGATTCTAGACAAGGATTTAGCTGATGAACAAGCTCAGATAGCTCAAGATGCAGAATTAGCAAGGAAAATAGCTGCAGATGATGTAAGGACAAGATCTGAAGAAATTAATCAAGAGGAGTTCAATGAGCAACTACAATACTTGTTGGATTCTGATTTGATTGTGAGAGCTCATGCTAGAATGATTCTTAAAGACAAGGAATTAAGTGAAGAAGAAAAGTCAGAAAAACTCAAAGAGTTCATCTTGTCAAAGAACAAAGAAGTTACTTGGAATGACTTAGTGCAGAGAATTAGAGAAAGGCAAGAGTCAGGTTACAAGACAAAGTTGCCTACCAAGAGAGAAAAAGTCAGTTTCATGAAGCATTATTTGAAGAATCAAGCAAATTACAAGATGAGTGATTTTACTGGAAGGTCAGATGCTGAGATTGAAAAGACTTTCTATGAAACATATGCAAGACTGAATACTTCAAGCAAGGAGGATATCACAAGGAAAAAGAAAAGAGAACCACAAGTTCTGGAATCTGATAGTGCAAAGAAGTTGAAGTCTGGTGAAGAAAGTTTGACCAATGAGCAAATCAAGAATATGATGGTGATAGTTCCAGAGTCTACAAATATCAAACCATTAGAAGTCAAATATCCTATCATTGGCTGGGAAGTTTTCACTGATGGAAGGATGATGGGATGGAAGATCATAAGACTTGGAGGTATTACTGAGAGATATAAGTTGTTTGAAGATCTACTAAAAGGTTTTGATAGGGAAGATCTTAATCAGTTGTGGAGATTAGTAAAAGAAAGATTCAGAGTTCAAGATCCTACTGAAGACAACGATAAAGAGGAGAATCAATGTGGAGGTTTCAAGCACAAATTGAAGATGTCTCTTGGAAGTTATTTGATATGTGTGGAGTGCACAGAGTTTCTACTAAGGATGGCATAGAAATCTATATGTTAGTGGAAAAAGATTATCCACTCAGATCAAGTGTTTTAACATCTATGTTGTATACAAAACTGAGGGTTGAAGAAGATTCTGAAATGGCAGATTTGTTGGTAACAAAGATTTTCAACCTTGCAGAACAAAGAAAGATCAGTAGTAAGAGACAGTTATGAAAGGTGTTTGGAAGAATCCCCCTCATATAGAAGATGAAGCTTAATTTGAAGAAACTTAGTGATTTGGGAAGAAATCATAAGTTTAGGGGAGGATTGTTAGGAATTAAGCTTAAGCAGTTAGTACGGCTGAATGTGAAAGTTAGTACTGCTAATGAGTTTTGAAGACAAGAACAGTTAGTACGGTTATATGAAGAAGTTAGTATTGTTTATGTTTTTGTAAAAGATAGTTATAGAAAAGATATTGTGTATATCTTATACGATTAGATGATAGTTATCTTGTAAAGGAATCCTTAGTCTATAAAAGGATTGCCTAGGTTAAAGTTTAGGAATTAATTAGTATCGAGTTTTTGTTAAGATTCAAGGTTGTAAACCCTAGTACTAATTAAGAGTACTCGTATTATTCATTAATAATATTGAATCATTGAAGTTGAAGTATATTGTGTTCCTTGTTCATTCATTGTTGATTCGTTCATACAAAACATAAACAAACAAATCTTCTAAGTGCTAGCTAGGAAATTCCGCATGCTAGACTAGACATCATTCAAAGTATACATCTAACACAAGGAGTGTGTGTAGATCCGGTCAGAGAAAATGAGAGTGTATTAGCTTAAGGTGAAATGAAGTTCCAACCCTTCCCATGGGTGGGAAGGGCTATTTATACAAGACATAGAAACGCCTTTAGTAGGCTATGGACCGGGCTGACAGTGGGTAAAGACCCGACCCGACTCCATGGTGAAACGATATCTAAACTAATATGATTAAACCCATGAGCTACTTAATGCTAATCCATACTCGGGGTGACCGAGTCTTTCATGTGAATATTTATATTCCTAACAGGCTTGCATCTAAGAGTAGTTGCGCAAAAGAGAATGCTATGCACGTAGAATGCAACACTAAGAATTCAAATTCCTCTCCGAACAAAAAGCAATTTCCAAATGACTGTAGTGACAAAGTTAAGGTTGCTGTTTTAAATAAGAATGTTGAATTTGTCTATCCTACATGTTAAAAATGTGTCTTTTCAGCAAATCATGATGCATGTGCTGTACAATATTTCAAGAAAGTAAATTCACGTGCTAAGGTACAATCCACTAAGACACCAAAAAGAAACATACCCGTTGACAAGATGAATATCGATAAGAAACATAATAGGTGGATCTCTATAGGACGTAGTTTTTCCCAAAATGAGACTTCCGTTGTATCTGAAAAGAAAACAACTCCTAGATCTTGCCTTAGGTGGACTCCCACGGGAAAGGTTTTTAACACAGGTGGTCTTAGATGGATTCCCATAGGGAAGATTTTTTATACTAGTGAAAATCATCAGTATAAAGAAGTAGAAACCGCTACAACCGTTGATAGTGAACACCCTCAGAATGAGAAAACATGTACTTCTAACACTGTTATTTGTGAGAGTTCTTCTTCTGTGGATGTAGGTACTTGTGAAAGTGTTGAGGGTTCATACACCCGATGTGGTAAAGAAGAACTTTATGCCAACATCGCATGTGGAAATCCTTTCCTAATTCCACTCTTAACTCCACTTTTACTTGTCCAAACTTAATTTTGCTTTCTTCAAATCTTCTTTGTAAATATTTTTTAGAAAAACCAAATACAAAATTTGAAAAACCAACAAAAACAAAATACAAAAATATAAAATTTAAAAAAACCAAAATCATTAGAAAACTTCAAAAATAACAAAAACAATATAAAACCAAAAAATCCAAAAATATTCTTCTCACGACATGTCTCTCATATAATCAATATTCTGTACGTTTCTAGAAATGTCATTCAATAATGATACAGACATATACAGATGCTTGAGCGAGAGTTCACTAAAATATTTTCAAAACATGTCGTTTCTTTCTAAATTTCTCTAATGGCTTCTGAAGCACTCAGCTCAGAACCCGCGCTCAAAACAATGGCTTTCATATACTTCAGTACGAAACCCGGGCTTAAAATAATGGCTTTCGTATTGATCCGTGTGTAGTATATATATATAAATATAGTATCATGCACACTTGATACGTGGGAAATGACAAGTCAAACCTTTAGGAAAAGTCAAACTTGCAAAACCCGTGAATGTGATGTGTGTGATACCGGGCAAGTGATCACCCGGGTCGTGTCCCAGCGAGGTGTGAATCGAGGATTTTGTTTTTGGTTCAGAATTAAAATGCTTGATGATTGGATTTTTGATTTTTGGGTTTTTAAACTCTACTAAAGATATGGGAAATAAATTTACAAAGAAAAATTAAATGTAAATCAATTACACTAAAAATGTGAGTCGGGAAATCTAAAAACGAGCCTAAAAGTAAAATCTAAGAAATACTAATCCTACAATTTCCAAATTATTTTTCCTAAGTACTAGATGACAAAAGAAAATTTTAGAAAAAAGATTTGTATTTTTCTGACTTTTAAATTATTTATTATGAATTAAAAACTAAAAGAAACTATTTAAATGATTTAAAAATATTAAATGACTTTGGAAAATTCTGAAAAATTACAAGTAAGTCTAAAATTATATTTTCTACCTAGGAAAAATAAAAGCAGAAACTACCTAACCCATAATAAGCAGTTGGGCTAATAAGCAGTTTGCAAAAAAGCACAAAAATAAGCTAAGAAGCTCTAAAAATTACAAAAAAGCTCAGGAATGATTAAACACACTTATACAAGCTTAAACAAACACAAAAACCTCAGATAAGCTCATGCAATAAGCTGTTAAGCTTCTGCACAGATCACTACTTATGACAGATTCAAGATACTAGATCACCTACTTTAAGCTATCCTATAAGCTAGGGAAAAGCTCTTGGGAGGAAACAAAAAGCTACAACTTGAAGCTTATATGTCAGACTACTACTAACCCAATTATACCCAAAATTTGACATCAATTGCTTGACCAATTGGAGGCTAGATCAGATGCCAGAAAACAAGAAATCTGTGCAGGGCAACTGTGCAGGACAGAACAGGTTCTAGGGGCTTACTTGCAGACTATAAATAAGCTACCTAATAAGCTCTAATCCCTAAAACAAATTCAAACAGTTAAATCTCATACTACAAGCTTCTTGTAAAATCAGAATCATAAGTTAAATCCTAACTTAGCTTAACTAAAATTAAGCTCAAAAAGTGGGTTGTGACACTGTTGTGACTGTAACAAGCAGACCAGGATTTTTGTGATCTCAGACTTGGCAAAAACTAAATTGGTTAAAGCACATTTCTGAAATGGATATTGGCTATTTGAAAGAGACTCAAAGGTGACAAAAATATGAGCTCACAAGCTCAGCTTAATAAATAGCTATTAAGAGCAGCTTATGGTTTCAAGGTTTCACCACTTTAAACTAAAACTTCAAAATGTTCAAAACAAGCTTAAAGCTTTTGAAAACAGTTACATCAGACTAAAATAAGCTCAAATGAACTTAAGCAAATGACATGTGAACAGTGCAGGTGCTAAATGGCCTAGGAAAAAGCTTTTCCAAACACTCCTTTGAAAATCTGCATTTGCAGTTTTAAACTAAAGTGGTTTAACAAGGACTAAAACTCTGAACATTAATGCTAAATCACTAAATTTCTATCCTAAAAAGCTGAAAATAAGGCCTGAAAAGCACTGAATAAGCTAAATTGACTTAAGCTATTTTTTTTTTTTTTTTTTTGCTTTTTAAGGTGTTTTAAGGAAAATAAACTGAGCTATCCTAATTCTACTTAACTGATCCAAACTATCATCATAAACATTAATTAAGCAGAGAAAAAGAAAGATTAAGCAACAATAAGCAGTGGTTGACCACAGTTGACCAAATTAGTTAAACTTGAATTAAAACCAAGCTTCGAATTACAATACTGGAAATTTAAGATAACAATAATACAAGAGAAAATACAAGTACCTTAAAATAAAATACTAAAATAAAACCTCAGTTTCACTGATACAGCACTAGGCTATTTATACTAAAAAAAATAAAACTTAGGTCTTCACTTTTTGTGTTTCTTCTGTGAGGGAGAGTAGCCGTGGATACCACTTTTGTGCTTCTTTGGATTAATCCCATTCGTTGGATTAAAGAGGAGTGATCTCAGCCCTTTAATTACTTTGGCGTCCATTAAGTCACATGGATTGGTGACCTGGATTGGCATCTCGTGAAGATAGGATGGATACATGTGACTAGTAGCTGGATGGGAGATGGAGTGTGGCAGAGGAGATGGCAGGTTTGTAGGCAATGATGGTGTTGGGTGTGCTTTTGTTGGGCGGGAAAGGAGAAGGAGAAGAGGTTGACCTAGGTCAGACCTGGATGTGGTTAACTAAAATAAAAGAAGGTCGGGTTTGGTTTTGTTTTGGGCTTGGGTTGTGGTGATGGGCTGGTGGGTTTAAGGGAAAGGGTTGGGTTTAATTTTAGGTTGGGTTGTGTTTAAAATTAAATCCGGATGTAATATTAGTGTAGGATTTATTTTAGGGACCAAAGGTGTAAATTTGCAATCTCCATGGACCATTCCTGCCATTTCTCAAAAGTTCAGCTAAGGACCAATCTTGTAACTCTGAAATTATCCAAGGGCTATTTGTGTCATTTTGGTTGACTTTGACTTCGTTTGACTTTTCTTGACCAAATGCACAATCGCTGTCGAATTTCTCCAAAAATGCCCGTTTTGGCTCCGTTTTCAATCCTTTGTACCTGAAACACATAAAAACACAAAACCAAGGATATCTGCAATATATTTGGGTGTTTTTGGTCATTTTTGCGTCTTAAATGGGTGTAAAATGATGAGTATTTACACACTCATCAATCCCCCACACTAAGCTATTGCTAGTCCCTAGCAATCCGATCATATGAAGTAATGAAAGGATCAAAAGAATACCAAGTATACCCCATTTTGACTTTTTATTTGATGCGAGAAATTTAAACTAGAACATAAATAAATAACATGCTTGATTTTCAAAAATGGTATCATGGAACGGGATTCACACAAAATGGGTGTCTCAAGGGAATTGAAGTCGTCATCCTCTTTTTATACTCCCAACTAAGCTTAAACTCAATGTGCAAACGTTTTTGTAAAATGCTAACGCTGCTTATACTAATAATCTATGTAAGCCGAAACTTAACTTTTCAATCCCACAATTTATTCAATTTAGGTGACTGTGCTATTTTCAAAATTTTGACCGCAAAAATCGACATTTATTATGGTTGTTATTCGTTTAAGTCAAATACTAATTTACCGGGAACCTCAGAAATCTAAGGATCAAAAGGGCCTTTTCCATGTAGCGGCTTTCTTCTCGGCACATCCCAAACCAGTTGGTTTTAGGTGACCAGGCTTTTGACACCCCACAGAGAATAGTGCCGGAATCAGCGAAATTTCGATTTCAAAGATTTTGGATATTCCCACTAAGCTAGTATTAAATACTTAACTAAATAACAACAAACGATCATTTAGAGATTAGAGACTCAAAGACGAGATCACTCCATGTAACGGCTTTCTTCTCGGCACATCCCAAACCAGTTGGTTTTAGGTGACCAGGCTTTTGACACCTCACAGAGAATAATACCGGAGATTTCGAAGCCCTTTGAAATCAACAATCTACTAAATTACCGTTTAACCTTTATACAAAATCGACGAATCCAAGTTCAACTTCCGATTTAAATTTAAAAGAAAGCAATTTCTACATTTATTAACATATATATCTTTATTTTTGCAACATCAAAATTTATTGCATTTTGCAATATCATTCCATTTTTGCATTTTGCAATATCATTCCATTTTATTTTACTTTATTTTTCATTTTTTCATTTTTTCATCATTTTTTTTTTCACTTGTGCAACATAAATTAACGGAGCTTCACGAGAACCAAGACCTAAATGCCTTTCGGAATAAAGGATCCAAGGGCCGATTTCGAACCGTAGCTTAGGACTTATATGCTTTCTCAAAAATTAAAATAAAAAGTTGAACTCGGGCTCTATATCAAAATTGTATAAAAATTTGTTTTGCATAACAACATGATTTTAACGTTCAAAAGTTTGAAACCAGCACGTATTTAATCCGATAGTTATCTTCTGGGAGGAAAAGCCATAGATTACTTGTATAAGCTCTAAAGAAAACCAACTATTCTACGCTTAGCATTTTCATTTGCACAAATCGTAAAACCTTAGTCTAACCGTTAAGGGAGCAGCCAGATCAACACTCTGGCAGAGTCGGGATTCCCTTTGTTCTAACCTAATCAAGAATAAACACTACTTTTTATTGCAATTTCTTATCTAAAAACGACAAAAATTTTAAAATTTTGGTCAAAAACGGGGGTACTAGGGACTAGAAGGTACACATGTGACAAAATTCGAGAGAATTCCCCCCCACACTTAGAATTGAATATTGCCCTCAATATTCAAAGTACCGGTTACTATGCCGACACTTAGAACGTAAAAAGGTAATACCACTAGCCAAGTGTGGAACAGAAATCTCCATTTTTCACAAAAAAAAGGATTAATAAGATATCCCTAGATAATCGTTAGCAAAAGGATAGGATATTGGGCGGCTGGATTGAAAACAGGCGCGTCAATCAACACTATCCAAGGGAAACCTGAAAATCAGAGCAAACAACACAAAAGCCAAGCACAGTGGGACTCCCCCACACTTAGTTGTTAGAAAAATAGAAAGAAGTCAGAAACATGGGTTGTCACCCATGTGGTGCTAATGTTTTTGTTAACCGAGTCACTAGCTTGACTCGACCCCGAATTCATTGGTCCATAGGGAAAGTTTGGAGATCCGGGACAACCATGGATGGTATGTCCCCTCCAAAGTAATGCTTCAACCTATGACCGTTCACCTTGAAGTTTGGTCCATCGTTTTGAGATAACTCGACGGTACCATAAGGAAAAACTTTGGCAACGGTGAATTGTCCAGTCCAACGGGTTTTAAGCTTACCCGAGAATATTTTTAATCTAGAATTGAAAAGAAGGACTCGGTCACCAACGTTAAAAACGCGGTTCTTGATTTTGGAGTCATGGATCTTCTTTGTCTTTTCTTTGTAGATCAAAGAATTCTCGTAGGCTTGATCACGAAGTTCATTTAATTCATTGAGTTGAACTTTGCGGTGATCACCCGCAGACTTTAGGTCAAAGTTTGCATGCTTCAAGGCCCAATAAGCTTTGTGCTCGAGCTCGATCGGTAGATGGCACGCCTTTCCGTACACAAGCTTGTAAGGAGTACACCCGATGGGTGTTTTATAAGCTGTACGGAAGGCCCAAAGTGCATCATCTAGTTTATCCGACCAAGACGCACGGTTTTCACCGACGGTCCTTTCCAAAATTCTTTTTAGACCACGGTTTGAAACCTCCACTTGTCCACTTGTTTGTGGGTGATACGCGGTAGAAAGACGGTGAGTAATACCGTATTTAAGCATGACTTTTGCAAATTGATCATTGCAAAAATGCGTACCACGATCACTAATGATAGCACGTGGAGTTCCAAACCGAGCAAAGAGAGTTTTCAAAAATTTGCACACTACTCGGGTGTCGTTGGTGGGGAGTGCTTTCGCTTCAACCCATTTAGACAAATAATCGACGGCCACGAGTATATACTTGTTCCCTCGTGAAGACGGGAACGGGCCCATAAAGTCAATGCCCCAAACGTCAAATATTTCACAAACTTGAACGACGTTTTGTGGCATTTCATCTTTTTGAGAGATCTTCCCGTGACGTTGACAAGAGTCACAAGATTTGACTAAGTCATGGGCATCACGGTAGATTGTGGGCCAATAGAACCCGGAATCAAACACCTTCTTGGCGGTGTAGTTGGCACCATGATGTCCCCCCGTGGGTCCATTGTGGCAAGCCTTAAGAATTTCAATGGCTTCTTGGCCATGAAAACACCGCCGGATGACTTGATCCGCACACACTTTAAACAAGTAGGGGTCGTCCCAAAAGTAATGCTTCACATCTTTGAAGAATTTGTTCTTTTGTTGGGACGACATCCCTTTCACAACAAAGTTACCCGCATGGTAATTTGCAAAATGGGCAAACAATGGGGTACTAGAATCACCACGAAAAGATACCATGTTAAGTGTCTCGAGAGGAAATGTTTCATTTATTTCCTTTTTCTCGAGCACACTTTGATGAGGATTTTCTAATCGGGACAAATGATCAGCAGCAAGGTTCTCGGCTCCTTTTTTTATCATGGATGGTGATATCAAATTCTTGTAGAAGGAGAACCCAACGGAGCAATCTCGGCTTTGCATCTTGTTTTGCAAAGAGATATTTGAGAGCCGAGTGATCCGTATACACTATGCTTTTAGACAAGATTAAGTATGGCCGAAACTTTTCGAAAGCATACACCACGGCTAATAATTCTTTTTCCGTCGTGGTGTAATGTGCTTGAGCTTCGGTCATAGTTTTGCTAGCATAGTATATAGGCTGAAAATGTTTTGCTTTTCGTTGCCCCAAGACCGCACCTATGGCAAAATCATTTGCATCACACATAAGTTCAAAAGGTAGGTCCCAATCGGGGGCAACCAAGATTGGTGCTTCAGTAAGCTTTTTCTTTAGAGTTTGAAAAGCTTCAATGCACTCTTGTGAGAAAATAAACGGAGTTTCCTTTTCAAGGAGATGGGTCATCGGCCGGGCGATTTTAGAAAAATCTTGAATGAATCTACGATAGAAACCGGCGTGACCAAGGAAACTCCGAATACCCTTGACGGTAGTGGGATGAGGTAGCTTAGCGATAACATCAACTTTAGCCTTATCGACCTCAATCCCACTCTTGGAAATCTTATGGCCGAGGACAATGCCCTCTTTGACCATGAAATGACTCTTCTCCCAATTTAGACAAAGATTAGTGTCTTCACAACGTTGAAGCATTTTGTCCAAATAGGAGAGACATGTGGTGAAAGAATCCCCAAAGACCGAGAAATCATCCATAAAGACCTCCATAGTTTTCTCGATCATGTCGTGAAAAATGGCCAACATACACCTTTGGAACGTGCCCGGAGCATTACATAAGCCAAAAGGCATGCGTCGGTAGGCAAACGTTCCATAAGGGCACGTGAAAGTGGTCTTTTCTTGATCTTGCGGGTCAATGGGAATTTGGAAGTAACCCGAGAAACCGTCGAGGAAACAATAGTACTCGTTCCTCGCTAGTCTTTCGAGCATTTGGTCCATGAATGGAAGAGTAAAGTGGTCTTTACGGGTGGCGTCATTTAACTTTCGGTAGTCAATGCATACACGCCATCCCGTCACCAATCGAGTAGGAATCAACTCGTTTTCATCATTTGTAACAACGGTAATGCCACCTTTTTTAGGCACGTAATGAACGGGGCTCACCCAAGGACTATCCGAGATAGGGTAAATCAAGCCGGCATCAAGGAGTTTAAGAACTTCCTTTTTGATAACCTCGTGGATTTTTGGATTAACCCTTCTTTGATGTTGAACCGCTGGTTTAAAGTCATCTTCCATTAAAATCTTGTGTGTACAAAATTCCGGGTTAACACCCTTAATGTCGGAAAGTTTCCAAGCGATGGCTCGCTTGTGTGACTTTAGAACCTTTATGAGAGCGGTTTTCTCCTCATCATTTAGATCTTTAGCAATAATGACGGGTAGTTTATCGGTACCCTCCAAAAATGCATATTCGAGATGAGGCGGTAAGTCCTTAAGTTCGACCTCTGGAGGATCATCAGAATTTTCAACAGATTTGATTTCCTCATTATGAAGTTCTATCGGAGGGTGGGATGATGGATCTTCATTAAGTAACTTCTCAATTAGAAGAATGTCTCCCTCCATGTCAAATACATCATCATCAAATGGAGTTGAATCACAAGACAACCAAGCTTCAATCTCTTCCAAGATGAAGTCACTTCCCTCAAATGGAGTGAGAGAAGGGGAAGCGAGAGCATTGGTATGGTCTGAAGAAGTGGGATTGCCACTTAGCACTTCATGAAAATATTCCTCGCATGTAGTATAAATGATATCAATTTGGTTAATTGACTCGCTATCATGCTTGAGAGGATATTTTGAAGTACTCTCAATATTTAAGACCAATTTTTCATCACCGACTCTAAGAGTCATTTCACCTTCGTAGACTTCGATTAATGCACGAGCCGTTTTCAAGAATGGTCTTCCCAAAATAAGGGGGACACGGGGATCGACATCAAAATCGACTACTGCGAAGTCAGCAGGAAAATGGAACTTGCCAACCTTCACGAAGACATCTTCGGCAATACCTTTCGGAACAGTAACCGATCGATTTGCAAGCTCTAGTGTCATTCGTGTATCAGTAAGTTCCGGTAGAGGTAACCAATACCGTCCTTGAAATTGATTTTGAACAAGTTGCCCTCTCGGTTGGTTTTGATTGAATCTATTTGGATTGTTGGGTTGAGAAAATCTGGGTGGTCCATTTTGATTGCTAACACGATAGTTCGGGTCAACTTGAGGACGGTATTGGTTACCTCCTTGGTTGTAAGATCCGGCTACCGCATTAACATCACAACGACTACCATCGGTGGCAGTACAATTATAGTATGCATGAGGACCACCACAAGTGACACAAGTTTCTTCCACCGCTTTGACTTGAGTGGGTGAAGAAGTTTGTGGGGAAGATTGTTTCTTTTGCTTGGAAAGAACCAAGGCTTGAATAGCCTCCGTGAGTTTGTCAATCTTAGCATCGGTGCTAGAAGAACTCACGGGAGATGAAGTAGAAGGTGAAGCATTCACTTGAGAAACAACTTGCTTGCTTCGTAAAGTACGAACCTTAGACTTATTTTCAATGATGGCTAAAGCATCTTTAGTCGTCCGATACAAGAGATTACCACCGGCGGCGGCATTTAGAGAGTCTTGATCGGAACGGTTCAAACCATTATAGAAGGTATCGAGTTGATGTAACTCGGAGAAACCATGGTGAGGACATTTGCGAAGTAATTCTTTAAAATGGTCCCACGCTTCACTAAAGGATTCATCAAATTTTTGAGTGAATTTGGTGATTTCATTTTTAAGGCTTGTGGTTTTAGAAGGGGGAAAGAATTCGTTCACAAATTTCGACACCAAATCTTCCCTTGTTTCAATAGAACGAGGGGGTTGTTTTTCGAGCCAGATTCGGGCGGCCCCCTCGAGAGAAAAAGGGAAAAGAAGCAATTTGATTGCCTCTTGAGGAACATTTCGGTATTTGATGGTAGAGGTGATCTTGTTAAACCATCGAATGTGGGAATGAGGATCGTCCCTCTCAAATCCGAAATATTGACTCGCGGTTACTAAGGATAGCAACCCGGTCTTAAGCTCAAAGCTATCGGCAACGATTGCCGGAACAACAATAGCATCTCCGTAACCCTCGGTGGGTGCTTGGAGAAGCTCACACATGGTACGTTCCTCCGCCATTGTGACAATGGGAGGAACGGGGTTAGGAATAGCACGAACTTCGGGTTCGGCTATTGAGGCGGAATGCCTACGATTACGTCTTCGATTACGTCTTCTCGGAGTATGCACGAGTTCATGTAAAGGGCTTGTTGACGGAGAAGAACGAGTGCGCATGCACTAAAAACAATTCAATTAAATCAAGACCGAGGCAAAAAACAAGTGAACTTAAACCTTAAATCAAACAAGCGTACGGTAGCTCTTTGAAAGAAAAACGCACAGGGTGGCGGAGGAGCAAAGGTGGGCAATAAATGTCCTTAAAAACCCGCTCCTTTCGGTCTGCAATTTAATGTCAAGACCATCCTAGAACCTCCTTTATAGTTTGTTAATCAATCAAAGGTGAGCCGAATTCGCAAGCGACATAAAGGCAAGTTTTATATCTTTTGTTTGGGAACTTAATATGATAATACTCCAAGTTGAGGAATATTATATTGAGATTGCGTTTATCTTTTATTTTAACACAATAAAACGGAAAATGTTTTTGTATTTTTTGTTTTTATATGATAATATATATACAAAAGAAAAGAAAAATATTTTTGCTTTTTATAAGGTATATGGAAAACGGGAACTTCACAAGGAAGGATCTCAAGTCACTAATCGTTAAAACCTCTAACAATATTGTCGCAACACAACCTCCCCGGCAGCGGCGCCAAAATTTGATTCGTGTGTAGTATATATATATAAATATAGTATCGTGCACACGTGATACGTGGGAAATGACAAGTCAAACCTTTAGGAAAAGTCAAACTTGCAAAACCCGTGAATGTGATGTGTGTGATGCCGGGCAAGTGATCACCCGGGTTGTGTCCCAGCGAGGTGTGAATCGAGGATTTTGTTTTTGGTTCGGAATTAAAATGCTTGATGATTGGATTTTTGATTTTTGGGTTTTTAAACTCTACTAAAGATATGGGAAATAAATTTACAAAGAAAAATTAAACGTAAATCAATTACACTAAAAACGTGAGTCGGGAAATCTAAAAACGAGCCTAAAAGTAAAATCTAAGAAATACAAATCCTACAATTTCCAAATTATTTTTCCTAAGTACTAGATGACAAAAGAAAATTTTAGAAAAAAGATTTGTATTTTTCTGACTTTTAAATTATTTATTATGAATTAAAAACTAAAAGAAACTATTTAAATGATTTAAAAATATTAAATGACTTTGGAAAATTCTGAAAAATTATAGGTAAGTCTAAAATTATATTTTCTACCTAGGAAAAATAAAAGCAGAAACTACCTAACCTATAATAAGCAGTTGGGTTAATAAGCAGTTTGCAAAAAAGCACAAAAATAAGCTAAGAAGCTCTAAAAATTACAAAAAAGCTCAGGAATGATTAAACACACTTATACAAGCTTAAACAAACACAAAAACCTCAGATAAGCTCATGCAATAAGCTGTTAAGCTTCTGCACAGATCACTACTTATGACAGATTCAAGATACTGGATCACCTACTTTAAGCTATCCTATAAGCTAGGGAAAAGCTCTTGGGAGGAAACAAAAAGCTACAACTTGAAGCTTATATGTCAGACTACTACTAACCCAATTATGCCCAAAATTTGACATCAATTGCTTGACCAATTGGAGGCTAGATCAGATGCCAGAAAACAAGAAATCTGTGCAGGGCAACTGTGCAGGACAGAACAGGTTCTAGGGGCTTACTTGCAGACTATAAATAAGCTACCTAATAAGCTCTAATCCCTAAAACAAATTCAAACAGTTAAATCTCATACTACAAGCTTCTTGTAAAATCAGAATCATAAGTTAAATCCTAACTTAGCTTAACTAAAATTAAGCTCAAAAAGTGGGTTGTGACACTGTTGTGACTGTAACAAGCAGACCAGGATTTTTGTGATCTCAGACTTGGCAAAAACTAAATTGGTTAAAGCACATTTCTGAAATGGATATTGGCTATTTGAAAGAGACTCAAAGGTGACAAAAATATGAGCTCACAAGCTCAGCTTAATAAATAGCTATTAAGAGCAGCTTATGGTTTCAAGGTTTCACCACTTTAAACTAAAACTTCAAAATGTTCAAAACAAGCTTAAAGCTTCTGAAAACAGTTACATCAGACTAAAATAAGCTCAAATGAACTTAAGCAAATGACATGTGAACAGTGCAGGTGCTAAATGGCCTAGGAAAAAGCTTTTCCAAACACTCCTTTGAAAATCTGCATTTGCAGTTTTAAACTAAAGTGGTTTAACAAGGACTAAAACTCTGAACATTAATGCTAAATCACTAAATTTCTATCCTAAAAAGCTGAAAATAAGGCCTGAAAAGCACTGAATAAGCTAAATTGACTTACGTTTTTTTTTTTTTTTTTTTTTTTTTTTTTTTTTTTTTTTTTTTTTTTTTTTTGCTTTTTAAGGTGTTTTAAGGCAAATAAACTGAGCTATCCTAATTCTACTTAACTGATCCAAACTATCATCATAAACATTAATTAAGCAGAGAAAAAGAAAGATTAAGCAACAATAAGCAGTGGTTGACCACAATTGACCAAATCAGATAAACTTGAATTAAAACCAAGCTTCGAATTACAATATTGGAAATTTAAGATAACAATAATACAAGAGAAAATACAAGTACCTTAAAATAAAATGCTAAAATAAAACCTCACTTTCACTGATACAACACTAGGCTATTTATACTAAAAAAAATAAAACTTAGGTCTTCACTTTTTGTGTTTCTTCTGTGAGGGAGAGTAGCCTTGGATACCACTTTTGTGCTTCTTTGGATTAATCCCATTCGTTGGATTAAAGAGGAGTGATTTCAGCCCTTTAATCACTTTGGCGTCCATTAAGTCACACGGATTGGTGACCTGGATTGGCATCTTGTGAAGATAGGATGGATACATGTGACTAGTAGCTGGATGGGAGATGGAGTGTGGCAGAGGAGATGGCAGGTTTGTAGGCAATGATGGTGTTGGGTGTGCTTTTGTTGGGCGGGAAAGGAGAAGGAGAAGAGGTTGACCTAGGTCAGACCTGGATGTGGTTAACTAAAATAAAAGAAGGTCGGGTTTGGTTTTGTTTTGGGCTTGGGTTGTGGTGATGGGCTGGTGGGTTTAAGGGAAAGGGTTGGGTTTAATTTTAGGTTGGGTTGTGTTTAAAATTAAATCCGGATGTAATACTAGTGTAGGATTTATTTTAGGGACCAAAGGTGTAAATTTGCAATCTTCATGGACCATTCCTGCCATTTCTCAAAAGTTCAGCTAAGGACCAATCTTGTAACTCTGAAATTATCCAAGGGCTTTTTTGTATTATTTTGGTTGACTTTGACTTCGTTTGACTTTTCTTGACCAAATGCACAATCGCTGTCGAATTTCTCCAAAAATGCCCGTTTTGGCTCCGTTTTCAATCCTTTGTACCTGAAACACATAAAAACACAAAACCAAGGATATCTGCAATATATTTGGGTGTTTTTGGTCATTTTTGCGTCTTAAATGGGTGTAAAATGATGAGTATTTACACACTCATCACGTATACTTCAGTACGAAACCCGAACTTCAAATAAAGTGATTGCGTGGTTTTGTAACCTTACAACAGGTTTTACCTCTCGAGGGATCTCAAGAGGCTTACAACCCCACCAGGCAGTGTACCTGACCGATGTAGTATAGTGTAGTGGTAAGTACGGGGGATTGATTGTTCTCCACAGGAAATAGTGTTCGTTAGGTATGAAAGGCTACTCTAATTAGGCCTAAGGGTTGAGGAAGATTCTTTTTTATGTTTTTATAATTTTATGAAAGCAAGTAAAATCTCGGGTTTTGAAGGAGTGGGCGGAATTAGTTGCTAGTCAACTAACCCAAATTACTACGAATGCAAATAAAATAAATAACTGAAAATAAAATGTGGTGAGAAACTTATGTGTAGAGAAATGTGTTTACTTAGATTTCCTTACTCCCTAACTATCTTTTACCGGTTAATTAGTGTGTATTAGTTGCGTGGATGACGGGTGTATTCCTTAATACCATTCGTGGGGTGGCGTACTTACTTCCCCAACTCTACAAGCTCCTACTTCACTCCTATGTCGAGCCGGCTAGGAAGCTCCTAACATGGGATCACTAGAATTCGCTTGTGCATTAAATACAACCATAAAAACCTTTAGTACGCATTTGGTTCATGTTTCTTAAGACGTTCAAGCAAGTTACCGAATAGGAAGTTAGCCAGTTTTCTTAAGCCTAACATAGATAAACAATCATCCAATACAACTAATAACACACTAACAACCAATAATCAATAGCTAGGTTTCATTAGATCTAAGCAAACACAAGATAAATTTAGCCTAACATGTTAAACAAAAGACAAGAATAAGATAGAATCAAACAACACATAGACATATTGAATGATTAATTGATAACTTATCTTTCAATGAAACATGGAAAATCTCAAGGCAAAAAGCCCTGAAAAAGTAGCTAAAATCGTCTTAGGGTTTTCTCCCAAAATTCCACACACTAAGCTCTCTTTAATGACAAAAAATTAGAAAACTATATATAGATTTTTGGATCTGACGGCGTCACCTTATGGAGTGTGACGCCGTCACCTCGCCGCTTTTAGGGTTCCCGGATGACCTTCTTGACGCCGTCCCTCTTTAGCTCTTCAAAAATCCATTCTGGCTTATCAAGGCTTGACGCCGTCGAACCATGAACGTGACGCCGTCCCCTTATGATTTAAGCCTTGACGCCCTCGATCAAGTTAAAGCGTGACGCCGTCAGAATTCACATGCTATTTTCACTGGCCCGTCATGAGTAAATTTCACGTCCAACTTTTCTTGCCAAGGCATGACGCCGTCCAGAGTAAAGTCTGACGCCGTCAAGAGTAACTTTTAGCCGATTTTTGAGACTTTGCCGTTTTCTTCACTTTAATGCTCCAAAAACGTCCAAAATGCCTCATTTTCCAGATTTCTCCTCAAAAGTACCTAAAATGAAAAAAGGAACGATTTAGGGCAATATTTGATCAAATAAATACGATTTAGGGCTTAAATGACCCCTTAAAAGCGGTACACTTTTCGCTTTATCAAATACCCTTACACTTGAGATTTGCTTGTCCTCAAGAAAATGCGCTTTTATTCTAATCAAAATACAAGTTAGGGGTCATTTAACGCTAATATAAAAGTAATTACAACAAATAATCGTTCCACTTCAATCATAATAAGCACGGAGATTACAAACTAGCACCTCACAAGTAGTGTTTAGATACTCACATCTCTCAAGTGTCATCAAAATAAATCTCATAAATGAAAACGGAAAATATCTCTCACTACCTGTCATAGCAAATAGATTACCATAGGCTTGGGAAAGGATCGAAAACCTCCTCCACTAGGCGTAAGCACCTAAGATAAACTATCAAAGAGGGCTTTTAAATGGGTTATAACGTAAGGTGTAGGGAAAAGAAAAACACGGTTTTGTTGGATACAGGATATTTTACTGGTGGCGAGTTAAAAATCTTGATCAATTACATGTACTATACAACGTTGCTAAGCCAAGACTAGACTCGATCTTAAGCTAGAAACGAAATACAAAATAACAAAAATATAAAATAAACATAAAATAAAACGGGATGGTAGTCCGTATGTTTTTTCTACTTTTCTTTTTCTCATTTTTTTTTGTATTTTTCTTGATTTTTTTTTTTTTTTTTTTTTTTTTTTTTTTTTTTTTGCATACACTTTTACCCTACCATCCAAAATAATACATCATAGGGGCATTGCATCCCCCTTACACTTAAACTTTTACATAACTTTACAAATACTAATCTAATGACTCGAATTAAGATAATTTAAAAACTTGGAGTACTTTTAAAACATTTAGCACATATGGGGGTAATAAATGATGTTCTTCCCCATTACTCCATTATACTAGTACTTTACCCATGAGTCCCAATCGTCCCAAAACAATATGTACAAGGATATGACTCGACTTAGCAACCATGTAATCAACTAGATAATTAACTTGGGTTTAAACAAATGTTGTCACAATAATGCACTAAAAATGAGTGCATACAAGGTAGGCTAAGGCGATTTGGGTGTACATTTTAGTGGGGTGTAACAAATTCTTCCTTTAAGTAAAATGCTTAAAGGTCGAAACGAAAAGATAGGCTCTGAGGGGTGTACTAGGGGTATCGTGTACTAAAAATGAGTACAACGCAAAGGGTGTGGGAGAATTACTTGACCAATGTAGCCAACGTAATTATAACAAAAACACAGGTGTAAAACAATGGGTTAATCCTAATGCCTCTTATCATGTAGTAAATCTAACTACACGAATGTAGTCTCACTTGTGGCCTTGGAATGGTCCTAACGCAAGTTCTAGAATCTAAGTGCTACCGGTACACACATCATAGCATAAATGTTTTTCCTACCAATTCTAGGGGCGAACCTCACATATTTGGGGGTGGAAAATTTTTTAGTGGTACGGTTTTTGTGCTAGTTATATAACTCCTATCCGTGAGACGCTCATTAAGATCAAAGTTTCACTCCTATATGTTGTAAAAAAATTTAAATTTGGCACTAAAATTACCTTAACAGGTATTTATCTCAGTTTTATTACACATCTACTATTAAACAAACAAAAATCAAGCGTAATAGTATTCTCTAATCGTACTTTTACCCTCCCCTTACACTTAAGATGAACATTGTCCCCAATGTTCAAATAACAACATGTAAAAGCATAAAGTAAAAGAATGAAATCAAATACTCCCCTGATTCGCTCGGTGGATAATGAAATTACACGGTTAAATCTTCCTCCAAAGAGAATGTTGAAACTCCATGACTAATGCATCGCCATAAGCTTGATTCCATAAACATCTCCTTGTCCAAAATAACCTGTTAAACCTGAGAAAACAAACACGAAAACCTGCATAACATCGGCGGGAAAAATCTATATATAAGGATATAATGCTTGTGGAATGATAATTTTGCAGATTCCTGGAGATTATAAGTTGGAGATTTAATAAAAACTTTTTATGAAAACAAAACTTTCAAAAATTTCTGGAAATTAAATCTGACGCCGTCAGGTTATAAACCCTGACGCCGTCAGAAATGACCTGACAAAAATTTTCATTTTTAGTTTCCGGAAAATTTCTGGAAAAACCTTTACCTTACTTCCTGGAAATCCTGCAAAACATCATTATGACTCGATACAAGCATTTGACTCAAACAAATACTAATATGTATGCTAATTTATTATTATTACGATTCATGTTAATTTGTGTTCTAACAAACCGATTTAGATTTCCCTTACACTTATCTTTTGCAAAATACCTTTATATGTAGTTAAGACGAAGTTAAAAACAACATAAAGCATTTTCACAATTTAGTTTTGAACATGAATCAATAAGAATAAATATTAAACACACATACGGAAACAAATAAAAACAAACAAACAAACAAATAAACACACAAAGCAAATAAAGCTTGGGTTGCCTCCCAAGAAGCGCTTGTTTTTGTTCGAGTCATGAGCCTGACTCTACCCTTATTTAATGGATAAAGGGGAGGTTTTCCCTACACTTAGGATTAAGTGCGGGTGATAGTAGCGATACACACCAGCTCGGTAGGAGTATGCCACGTGAGGAAAGAGTGGTGGATGAATTATATGCTCAAAGGGGTGTGCTCCTTTCATTATAACCTTGCCTAGTTCACTTTGGTCAATGGGTGATTTTGAGTTTCCTCCTAAAAAGGGATCATCTTCTATCAGCTTCGAGAGACTCCTAGTTGGGAATCCATCTTGACCTAATAAACCCGGTTTAAACCCATAATATTTCTTGTGATCAATCATAAATGGGTGATGTAAGTATGTAAGGTCATGGTTCACTCCTATATTAGCTTCCACTCCACATGGCCTAGAGTCTACTACCTTAAACATAAAACTACCCGGACTACATGGTTTGATGGGTGGGTCGGGACCTAATTCAATTCCTAAGTTCACATCTAAGGATGGAAGATTAGGTAACGGTTTTGGTTTAGGCTCCGGTTCATCAAAACTAGGAACTTCCATAGAACTAAAAGAAAGGTTATGACTACAAGTATTCAAACCTATTTCTTCTAGTTTTGTTTGGTCCAAGGGCTCTACCTCTATTGGGGTTCCTATAGTCTCTTCTACTTCTTCCGGGTAAGTCATGGGTGGTGTGTGTGCCTCAAATGATGGTAGGACTTGTGGGGTACTTAGCAGGCATATGTTACTTACCTCATCATTCCTTATGTCAAGATCACCTATATCCTCATCATGTGTTTTAGTAGGATCTAACCCTAACATTTTCCCAAGTATCTCAAGTGCTTCTCTAGGCATCTCAACTTCTATGTCCGAATCATAAGGATCATCCTTAATATTCTGACTGCTATATTCAAATTGCCTAAAAGATTCATCATGTGTTTCTTGAGATTCAACGTCATCAATCATAAAACCTAGGTCTTTTTGATTAATGTGATCATGTTCGGCTAAATCCTCCATCACATCAAGGTCACCTATGTGTTCGTTTTGTACTATGGCATTACATGACAACCACTTAGGTATCTCAACACTAACAAATTCATCCCCAAACAAACTTGTTTCATGATCCTCGAAATTTGTGGTCAATTGACTTGTACTAACGTTTGTTGGGTTGTCTACTATATAATAATATTGGGCACACTCTTCAATAGCTTCCCATGCTTTCTCAGCACTTAATTCCCTAAGATCCCTGCCGGCAATATGGTAAATGTCCCTTTGGGCATGTCGGTCGACATGATTGTAAAAGATTTGAGTTAGGGACCAAAAATCGAAGTTATGATGAGGGACTTTTTGGAGTAAATATTTAAAACGAGTCCATGCATCATAGAGAGGTTCATCTTTATGTTGTTTAAACATCAAGATGTCATATGGAGTGGGTGAATTACGTGGTTGGTAGTATGGTGGATTCGCGTTCTCCATAATGGTGAACGGAAGAGTCAATGGAAATTACGAACAAACACACAAAGAAATAAGATAGACTAAAGAAAACCTAGAAAAATAAAATAAAAATCTCACTAGAAGGGAGTCTAGTGAGTAGACCTATAAAATAAAAATTCAACCTAAACAATAACTATTCCCCGGCAACGGCGCCAAAAACTTGATTGCGTGGTTTTGTAACCTTACAACAGGTTTTACCTCTCGAGGGATCTCAAGAGGCTTACAACCCCACCAGGCAGTGTACCTGACCGATGTAGTATAGTGTAGTGGTAAGTACGGGGGATTGATCGTTCTCCACAGGGAATAGTGTTCGTTAGGTATGAAAGGCTACTCTAATTAGGCCTAAGGGTTGAGGAAGATTCTTTTTTATGTTTTTATAATTTTATGAAAGCAAGTAAAATCTCGGGTTTTGAAGGAGTGGGCGGAATTAGTTGCTAGTCAACTAACCCAAATTACTACGAATGCAAATAAAATAAATAACTGAAAATAAAATGTGGTGAGAAACTTATGTGTAGAGAAATGTGTTTACTTAGATTTCCTTACTCCCTAACTATCTTTTACCGGTTAATTAGTGTGTATTAGTTGCGTGGATGACGGGTGTATTCCTTAATACCATTCGTGGGGTGGCGTACTTACTTCCCCAACTCTACAAGCTCCTACTTCACTCCTATGTCGAGCCGACTAGGAAGCTCCTAACATGGGATCACTAGAATTCGCTTGTGCATTAAATACAACCATAAAAACCTTTAGTACGCATTTGGTTCATGTTTCTTAAGACGTTCAAGCAAGTTACCGAATAGGAAGTTAGCCAGTTTTCTTAAGCCTAACATAGATAAACAATCATCCAATACAACTAATAACACACTAACAACCAATAATCAATAGCTAGGTTTCATTAGATCTAAGCAAACACAAGATAAATTTAGCCTAACATGTTAAACAAAAGACAAGAATAAGATAGAATCAAATAACACATAGACATATTGAATGATTAATTGATAACTTATCTTTCAATGAAACATGGAAGATCTCAAGGCAAAAAGCCCTGAAAAAGTAGCTAAAATCGTCTTAGGGTTTTCTCCCAAAATTCCACACACTAAGCTCTCTTTAATGACAAAAAATTAGAAAACTATATATAGATTTTTGGATCTGACGGCGTCACCTTATGGAGTGTGACGCCGTCACCTCGCCGCTTTTAGGGTTCCCGGATGACCTTCTTGACGCCGTCCCTCTTTAGCTCTTCAAAAATCCATTCTGGCTTATCAAGGCTTGACGCCGTCGAACCATGAACGTGACGCCGTCCCCTTATGATTTAAGCCGTGACGCCCTCGATCAAGTTAAAGCGTGACGCCGTCAGAATTCACATGCTATTTTCACTGGCCCGTCATGAGTAAATTTCACGTCCAACTTTTCTTGCCAAGGCATGACGCCGTCCAGAGTAAAGTCTGACGCCGTCAAGAGTAACTTTTAGCCGATTTTTGAGACTTTGCCGTTTTCTTCACTTTAATGCTCCAAAAACGTCCAAAATGCCTCATTTTCCAGATTTCTCCTCAAAAGTACCTAAAATGACAAAAGGAACGATTTAGGGCAATATTTGATCAAATAAATACGATTTAGGGCTTAAATGACCCCTTAAAAGCGGTACACTTTTCGAAACCCGAACTTCATCATAAAGTAAAGTGTTGTGCAAAACCAATATCTTTTCCAATCACTTATCCTAAAACAAAGAATTTTCTAATTCTTCTCTATCTTGAGCACCTTTTCCTTAAGGCTTTTTCAAAAAGATTTTTCAAAATCTTTCGTAAAGTGCTCAAGATAACTCCCTCAATAAAACTTTCAATATACTCAATTTTTGAGGGGGAGTATAAAATTGTTCCAAATTCATGCTAAATCAGTTTCTCTCCACATGTTTTCTTAAAAAAAATATTTTTTAATCATCATTGATTTCAAAAACATCATAAGATATGCTATTTTTTAGGGGGAGAAATGTGATCAAATATGTTTGAAAGATTATTGTTGAATCTCAAAAGAGCTCGACTCAGACTTAACCAAAGAATTGATGAGAAAACAATATAGAAACTCGAAAAGACTTGTTCTTAGTAGAGTATGTACCACTTCGAGAGACTCTATATAGACTTGCACCGGGACGGGTAATAATTTCAAGCTAGTTTAACTAGCGATGTAAACGTGTCTCGCAAAGGTCCTGTCTATTAAGAGTTGATCAATTCAAAAGTGCGTACTCTTCCCTCAATATGCAATTTATCCTTAAAATAATCTGAGCACATGTGGAGGGGGAGTATTTCAGAAAAATTAAAACTTTCAAAGTGTTGTCAAAACATGCTTTCTCTTAAACACTTTGATTGATTTTCTAAATAGTTTTACGGCTGTGATATGATAACCAAGGAGTTATAAGGAGCTTAAGTGGTTAGGTTTATGTCCTATGATCCAGCCAGAGCCGGAGGGATCTACCCAAGGACAATTTCAATAGATTAGAATTAGAAGTCCTTAGGTATGATTGAAAAAAGGAGTAAAAGAGAAATGGGAATGAAGGGGTTGAAGAATTAAAAAGAAAAGTTGTGAAAGGGTGAAAAGAAATAGCCTTCCATAAACTTAGGAATAGAAACCGGGTCAATACATCTGCTATCGGTTATCACAAAGTTGATACTGATATTGAAGACAAGACGTCATGGACCCAGTGACGCGATGCACAACCCTTCCCAGCCACTCAAGTTTCTCTCAACAGATACTTGTTTCATTTCTCATGGAGATAAACACATAATCTATCGGCCACTCATTCCGAGATGTGTTGATATTGAAAGGGTGGCAGTCTACTTCAGCCTCCGCTCACTAAAACCAAAAATGCACAAATTGAGTCTAGAGCCAAATGAGATTCACAAATAAAATCTTCTAGGACACAATATCCAACCTACATTTGATTGTTCATCAATAAGAAGACTAGTTGTAATTTTAGAGTCCTTCACAGATCTTAGCAATCTTTCCAGAACATTCATGAGTGGATTCACACTTGTGATCCACAATGATCGAATGGAAATCCTGCCAGTGTCAACATCAAACAGCACTGACATCAGGTCACTTCGGTAATTCTTTATGGATTACGCTTAGTGTTCATGGTGGTTACTTGTCTCAAATGGTCTACAGTCGTGGAGTGATACCTCGGTATACTTCAGCGACTCACCTGAATTGTTGGTACAATTCGATATACCTTAGTAAGCCTTCTTGAGGGTATCCAATTCAGGAACAGCCTTTGTGAGGATCCGAGAAGTGTTTACACACTATGCTGTTAATACTCTTTGACATCCTTTCATTAATCGAGTCCTGAAGACGTGGGTCATTACTTGAATTTATCCAATGTAATGATAACTGTCCCTAACGGGATTCGGACGGCTGATGTGCCCGACCAAGGTGAATGGAATCAAGACATTCATCAGTAAAAACAATCGTAGTGGTCTATTCTCTAAGAAAAGTCCACCATGATCGATTGGTATTTTCAACTAACAATATTTATGCAGGTACTAATGATAGTCACTTGGAGAAAGACTGTACACCATCATTTCATTCATCATCATCTTCAACTCCGCATGCTTATACTAGTATCCTTAAAGATCAAATTAAGAACGTTCAAGACAAAGAAATCAAGAAAAAAACAAAAAGTAATATCAAAGTCAAGAGTTGAACAAGAATGTCAAGAACAAATAAATAAATGAGGACTACATTAGTATGAGAATCAAAGCCTTAACAAGAAGTATGAGCATGTTGGAGAAGACACCAAGATAATATTTGAAGATGTTAATTAAAGTCAAGAAAGATAAGGAGATTTCAACAAAGATCACAAAGCATGAAGGAACAAAGGATCTAGCACAACTGTTACACAACAAGACACAAAGTTCAAGACAACAAGCTTCAAAGATCAAAGATCAAGATCACAAAGAGAGATCTCAATGATCACCCCTTATGGGGAGATTGTTAGCATTAGAAGTGTTGATCATCAATGGAATCAAAGAGATATCTCAATGATCGCCCCTTAGGGGGAGATTGTTAGGAATAGAAGTGACGATCATTATTGAGTCATCGAGTCTTGTAATAATGTAACGTGTAATAGTTAGTCCGATAAGCTAGTCCGTTTATATTACAAAGTGTTTTAGTAACCTATCACACATCGCCCCATGAGGTAAACCATGTGAAGGCTCTTTGCTTATAAAAGAAGCCTTCTACCTCATGGTGGGAAGGTGGTGCTTCTAAGGATTCTACATTCTTCTCAATTGTATTCTCTCCATCTCATCTTCTTAATCTAATATCTTTCTTTCTCTCTCTAGAAGTTACTATCTCCATATATATATATCATATATATATCTCTCTCTCTTAATCTCTTCTATTAATCTTTATATATGTGAAAAATGATATAGTATTTGGGTTCCTACAGGACTCATCCACACCCTTCATCTAAAAAGAAATCAATGGTCGAGATTAAAAGCATCTTAATATTTCACTTATTTTTTATAATTTAAATATCTATTAAACCGTTAATCGTTAATCGAAAATAATTACACCATCGCGACGAGCATTTAATTATCTTTCTATAGATAGAAACTTTGAAATACTTTCGAGCAAATTTTATTTTTTTCGTTTTTTCACCTATTTCGTCTTTTTTCGTATTTTTTTCGTTGTTGAAACTTGAATGAGAAATCATATGTGATTAAACATTAATTTGAATATTCTAATAAAGAAATGATAGTTAGGTCTAATTAAATAGACCTAAATATAGACATACAAATCTCATTAGTTGATTTGTTCATATATTTAGTAACTAACTCAACCTTTTATATTATTACGAATATACCCTTTTCAAATAATTTCCACTTTCAAAGTAAACAAAATTCTTTTCTTTAAATTTGTTTTTGACTTTTTGTTGCATCTGTGATATTCTTAACTTTGATTTTAATTTCTCACAAAAGAATTAACTATCGTTCCTACTTTTCTTTTTCTATTATTTAACTCATCGTTGATCTTGATTTAATAGTCACTAAAATAACTAATCCAGACGTTTTGCCTCTGACTTGGTGGTAATGTCTCAAGCGGATAAAATATTTAAAAAATATGCAATTTACAGATTAAAAAATATGCCCTCTACAAGATTTTGTGTTATGTAAATCAATTAAATGTTACATATATTCATACTTTGCATGACTTCTTGCCCCCGGCATGAGTGGCAACATCAACTACATTTTTGGTCCTCATGGTTTACCGGGTATAACGATTTTGGTCAAATAGTTTCATTTGTAACGAATCTTGTCCTGTTTTCGCCGACCCGTAACGGGTTTGGTCCATTTTTATTATCACCGTTAGTCAAACTTAGTTTGACCGTTAAAAGAAATGACATTTTGGTCATTTCACTCAATCACTCACTCCCTCTTTATATACAAACCTTATCATCACTCTCAAACTCATATTACATTAGCAAAATTACATCTTTTATAAATAAACAAACATCACTCTTTGTATAAACCCAACTCATATTATCATCACTCTCAAACTCATAAACTCATATTACAGTAGCAAAATTTACAACCCAACTTCATGACTCTCAAACTCATACCCTCAGGTTCTATCTAAACCCAACTTCATCACCTTTGTAAATCGAATCATCCAAACACAAACACAGATCTCACAAATATACAAACCTTATCATCACTCTCAAACTCATATACATCACTCTCAAAACCACAACAGCCTATTCACAATACATAAATCACTTAAAAAATCATGCCTCAAAATCCTACACATCATCGATCTAAAAAATTCACAACACATCCTAACACCACCAAAATCTGATACAAGAAAATTAGATCCATTAAAAAGGAGAAAAAACGTCACACATTGCTATTGAAAGGGTTGATATGGATTTTTGTGGCTGATAAAAAGATTTGTGGATTGGTTTGTTAAGTTGTGGTAAATGATGTTGTGATAACATTGGGTGTTGACTGGGTTTGATTCTAGAGTTGTGTTTGGATAGAACCTGAGGTTGGGTTGTAAAGATAAGAGATGGGAAATGTAGGTGTTTGGATTTGGCTGTTAAGTTGTTTGATGAAATGTCCGCGAGAGATGTTTCGTCTTGGAATGCAGTGGTGTCGTGTTTCGTGAAAGGGTTTATGTTTGGTGAAGCGCTCGAGGTGTTTCGGGAGATGGTAAGGACGAATGGGGATGGAGTTGGGGTTGGGATTGATCATTTTAGTGTTTCGGCAGTTTCGGCAGTTGGGGTTGGGAAGGTGGATGTTTATTTCAGGACATATTTGGGGGCATAGGAATAAAAAATTGTTGCTATTAATTGAAAGGAATGTTGGGATGAAGGCGTACAAGTTGTTATTAACTAAAAGTGCAGTTTTCTTGAATTTGAATTGTTAAATGTGAAGATTGAAGCAATTGGGTTGCTTTATAGGTTGTAAGTTGTTAGTTAGTTTGTTAGAATATAGGTAGCGATTTTTAATGATATTCGATTAGCATTTGAAAAGTATTGGATTATTTTAGCTCAAATGAAATGAATGTGAATTAAAATGGTGATCACGAGTTTGCAATATTAAGGCTAGTTCTTTCATCATTGGTTAGAGACTGAATGAAGCTTTAAGCTTAAACAGTAGATATGTGTATCTTTTTCATGGAATGGTAGATATGTGTTTGAATGAAGAAGAAGAAGTTGGACCAAAAATGGACCAGAGGGGTATTTTAGTCATTTCACGGTTTTTTAACCAGTCAAACTAACAATCAACAAAAAATGGACCAAACCCGTTACGGGTCAGCGAAAACAGGACAAGATCCGTTACAAATGAAACTATTGGACCAAAATCGTTATACCCGGTAAACCACGAGGACCAAAAATGTAGTTAACTCAATAAATTATAAACAAGTGTAGCCTATCTCAAATGAAGTAATACACTTTTGTAGTGGCGTAAAGAATTTGGGCAGGTCTTTGCCCCTCGATGCAAGGTATATAGATGAAAGAAAAAAAGGGATTTTCTACAAAGTGTCATGGTGGTACATGTTTAAAACATTTAATGAACTAAAATTACTATAATTAAATGTAAGTTGATATTAATACTTTCTAAAAATTCTTTTACTTGCCAAGTTTAACATCATTTTACATCAAAATGAATTTAATTTAAGAAATAGTTATCTTTAATTAATGCTTCTAAACCCATGCTCCCATGGCACAAGTTAGAAAACCCCAAGAAAAAATATATTTATTAGATATTTGTAAGGGTGTATTAGTGATAATATAAAAGGATGGGCTAGTTACTAAATATATGGGCAAATAAACCAATAAGAGTTGTAGGTCTATATTTAGGTCTATTTAATTAGCCATAACTATCATTTCTCATTCTAATAATATCACATGTGATATTAGTGTTAAATCACATATGATATGTAATAAAATCATATGCTATTTAACACCAATATCACATGTGATTTTATTACATATTATATATGATTTAACACTAATATCACACGTGATTTTATTAGTATATTCAAATTAGTGTTTAATCACATATGATTTTTTCATACAAATTTCAAAAAAAAAAAAATAAAAAAAAAAAAAAAATGTAAAAAAACGTAAAAAATGGAAAAAAAAAATAGTTTGTCGAAACTATATCAAAGTGTATATATATAGAAAGATAATTAAATGCTCATGGTGATGGTATATTTCTTTTCTTTTTTTTCGTTTAACTATTAACGATTTAAAAAATATTAATATTTGAAAGAAAAAAAATATATGATGAAATTGTGTTTTTTTAATTCTTGGGAGTAATCTTATCTATTAAATCAAATAAAGATAAAGGGTGAAGATTAATCCCTTGGCATGTGAGAAAAGTTTGTTATGTAAATGATCTTTAATCCATTTAAAATATCATCAATACTTTGCATTTATTACATAAAACCCAATTTATTAATACCAAACTTTATTACTATAATTATTAATTCAAACTTTTAATATATCGTTATTACTTTGAAAAAAATATATTACATTCATTAATACTAATTTTTATTACTATAATCATTAATTCAAACTTCTAAAATATCATCAATGCTTTGCATTTATTACATAAAACCCAATTTATTAATACCAAATTTTATTACTATAATTACTAATTCAAACTTTTAATATATCATTATTACTTTGCAAAAAATATATTACAATCATTAATACCAAATTTTATTACTATAATTACTAATTCAAACTTTTAATAGATCATTATTACTTTGCAAAAAATATATTACAATCATTAATACCAACTTTTATAACTATAATCACTAATTCAAAATTCTAAAATGTCATCAATACTTTGCATTTATAACATAAATCCTAATTTATTATGAAACCTTAATAGGTATTGTATTGATGTGATTGTAATTGTATATTGTACATTAGATTGTGTACGTATATATACAAATACTATTGCTTGGAGACCACATAACCTAATGGGTACAGCCCATCTATACAATTGGACCAACTCATGTAATCTGGTTTGGCCTAATACGCCCTGTAGCTTGGATCTTAGAAAAAGGAATCGAGGAGTTGGTAGTGGCTTTGTAAAAATATCTGCAATCTGATCATGTGTAGATATGTGTTGAACTCGAAGATCTCCTTGAGCAACCTTTTCCCGAACAAAGTGGTAGTCTATTTCCACGTGCTTTGTACGCGCATGGAAGATAGGGTTAGCTGACAGAGTGACAGGTATGTTGCACCAAGATTGTCACACCATAGTATAGGAGTTGAAGATGAACGGATGCCAAGCTCATAAAGAAGAGCTTGAAGCCATGTGAGCTCAGCAAATGTGTTGGCAAGAGCTTTGTATTCAGCTTCTGTAGTGGAACGTGTTAGTTCAAATATTATGATATTTAAACTAAACGATTTCTTCGGTTTTAATAATGACAAACATGTTACTTGTAATGCATAACATAAAATGCGTAAGTTACTTGTAAACACAAATCATCAATGCATACTTACTTCAACATCTCTCGACATCTCAAGTATGCTTCAACAGAGTCGTATATTTCTATCCCGACGTAAATCACTCAAGGTATGAACAAACAAATTTAAAGCTTGACGGATGATCAAAAAAATAAATTTTTTGTTCTAAACTTCACATTTTTATAAATGTGATAAAACATTTTTTCAAAAATACATTTTACAAATTATTTTTGGATTATAAAGAAATGTTTTATTTGGAAAAATTATTTCAAAAATCTCAACAACTATTTTCCCCCCCAAAACAGCTCCAAACATCCCCAAATAAACCTTCCCCACTAAAAATAAAAAGAGGGGCATTTTTGTCTGGGATGGTACCACTAAATTTAACGGTACCGTTTGACAATTAGTGGTACCGTCTGAACTTTAGTAGTACCGTCTGTCTGTAACGGCTAGTTTTTTATTTGCCTATAAATAGTGGACCATTTTACACTTTCAACTTGATTTTTCCGGTCAGTTTTCTCTAGTCTAATCACTTCTTAGTTAAATCACTTCCTTTGATCATTTATAGAGTTTTTCTTTTGTTTAAGAGTGATTCTTTCATCCAACCAAAGATCACCTTCATTCCTCTATTAGTCCAAGAGAAGAACACAAAGTATCAAGAAGATACAAGGTGTTAGAGTCATTGTATAGTGCACTTGCATTACCTGTTGTATCTAGACATACATCAAGTTGTCACTGTCTTGTTTAGTCATCTTGTGTGGATCATTGTGATCTTGTAGAGATCGGGGAGATCTTGTGTAGCTTGTGTTGATAGTGAGTAGATCGGGTAGATCGTGTGAAGATAGGATTGATCGTGTAGATCGTGAGGATCGGGTAGATCGTGAGTAGATCGAGGGTAGATCATGTGGATCTTGTAGCTTGTGTGATTTGTGAGGATCGGGTAGATCGTGAGTGAGATTTGTACTAGCTAGATTAGTACTCGACATCTAGCTTAGTGTCGGAAAATAATGTAAGCGACGCGGTTTATGTGTTTAGGCCTTAAAACACCAGGTTTGTTATGTTGGGCCATAAAACATAACGGGTTTGGTTGTACCCGAAGAAGAACTCGACATCTAGCTTAGTGTCGGAAAATACTGTAAGCAATGTTGTATGGTTTTCTCCGCCGAGAAGGGAGCTTGTTGATTAGCGGAGTAACTCTCGAGTTGGGTACACGGGGAGTGGAGTAGGTCGAAGAGGAGCTTCGTGACCGAACCACTATAAATCGTCGTGTCCGGTTTGCGCTTTCTTTACTTATCTCTTTACGTTTATTCTTGCATTTACCGCTTTACATTTATACTTTGCATTGCATTTATATTTGTGTGGTTTGTTGCTTATATCATGCTAGTTGTGTTTGTGTCATGGCATGTTTATTATTAATATGTTTAAGTTTGTGTTAATGTGACATGCCTTACTTGTTGCTTTATATTATCTCTAGTTCTTGTAAGACTAGTGTTGACACTTTTCATATTATGTCACACTTGATCGGGTGTTTGATACAAAAGGTTTTAAGTTTTTAAATGGAAACGTATTCACCCCCCCCCCCTCTACGGTTTCCACAATTGGTATCAGAGATACGTCGCTCAAATTTTTAAAACAAATGGTTTTCAAAATTGAGTACGATCCATGTATCAAATTACCCATGAAGGTGATAAAATATGAAAAGTATTTAGTTGCTTAATACTTACAAGTTTTGTTGTCAAGTATACTTTGTCATACTAGCTTGAAGGTTTTGTAAAACAAATAATAGAATAGAGTTTGTAAGTTTCCAGTAATTTCTTTAAAACAAGTCGTAAAGTAACACGACTTTGAAGTAAGCATTTGGGAAAATTATTTATTTTGTAGTAAAAGTATTCTCGTAAATATCTTCTTGGTCCTAAATGTGGAAATGATGTTTAACATATTCTACATGTTCGGTATCTAGTTTAGTAAATTTTTACGTTTCTATTGTTGATGCAAATAATGTTCTAAAAAATGTTATTTATATCTTTCGATAACTTCACGTATTGAGGATGACAAAATGTGAAAACACATTACGTTAAAATTAACGTAAACAAGTTTTTAATCGAAAGATCCCATTTCTACATAAATCACTCTAGGTATGCACAAACAAATTTACAACTTGACAAATGATCAAAGAAGTGAATTTGTGTTTTAAACTTCACATTTTTAATGTGACAAAATATATCTTTCAAAAATATACTTTACAAATTATTTTTGAATAATTAAGAAATGTTTTAATGGAAAAATAAGTTCAAATAACATAACAGATATTTTTCCCCCCAAAATCTGCTCCAAACTTCCCCAAATAAGTTTTCACCAGAAAAGACAAAAAGAGGAGCGTTTTTGTCTGGCACGGTACCACTAAATTTAGTGGTACCGTGTGTGATTTAGTGGAGTCATGCCTTCATAACGGCCAGATTTTTTCTGACTATAAATACCAGCCCACTTCACAGATTTTGGGCATCCTTTTTCACACAGAACTTTCTGAGTTCAATACCCTTATCACATTTTCTCTTCTTGATCATTTAGTTTAGTGTTTCTTTTGTTTAAGAGTGATCCAATCATCCATTCAAGTGATCCTCTTCAAGTGCAAGAGAAGAACACAAGGTATCCAAGTAGATACAAAGTGTTGTAGTTGTAGTTAGAGCACTTGTAACATTTGTTACACACTTGATTGTATCATAGTATACATCAAGATCATTTTTCTTTTGAGGGTTGTGAGGGAAGATCATTGTGATCTTATAGAGATATTGATTATCTCTAGTAGCCATTGGGCTTGTGTATCGATCAAGAGTAGATAGAGTAAATTGAGTGAAGTGAGAGTTGATCATTGTGATCTTGTGAGATCTTGGAGATCTCTTAAAGCCATTGGGCTTGTGTGATTCATCAAGAGGATCATAGGTAGATCGGGTAGATCGAGTCTTGTGTGATAGTGTGAAGTAGAAAGGATCAAGTAGATCGTGGTAGATTGGTGCTAGCTAAGATTAGCACTCGACATCTAGCTTAGTGTCGGAAATTGGATAAGCGACGTTGTACGGTTTTCTCCGCCTGAAGGGAGGTCTTGTTGACATAGTGCTTGAAACTCTTGAGTGTGGTACTCGGGGGGTGGAGTAGGGCGAAGAAGAACTTCGTGACTGAACCACTATAAATCTTTTTGTCCCAGTTTGATCTTTCCATCTCTTTCCTTTACTTTCATTTAGTTATATTGTGTTTATATTGCATAGTGTAGTGTAGTGTTCATATTGGTGTTGAATGATCACACATAAGATTCGGATCAAGGTTTTCAATAGTAAAGTTTTAAAACAAATTAAAAATCGGTAAAACTATTCAACCCCCCCCCCCTTCTAGTTTTCCACAATTGGTATCGAAGCCACTTCAGTCAAGATTTTAAAGTAAATTGTATTTTAAAACTTGAATCGATCAATGGATTTCGACAAATATCTAGAAGGGCAATCTATGCAAAGACCACCACTTTTCGAAACCGATTGTTTTATATATTGGAAAACAAGATTCGAAACGTATATGAAATCAAAAGACATTGATCTTTGACATATTATTACCGAGGGTGACTTTCAACCGATTCAAAAGAATCCGGAAACCAAAAGGGATGAAATAGTTCCTTATGACAAACAAAGTGATGAACTTAAAAGAAAACTTACCAAAAATAATGAGGCTAAAATGATGATTTACAATGCTTTGCCTAAAAAGGAATTTGAAAGAATTTTCATGTGTAATACGGCAAAAGATATTTGGAAAACTTTTTTAGTCACTCACCAAGGTAATAATCAAGTCAAAGAGAACAAGTTAGATCTTCTTGTTCAACAATATGAACAATTTTCCATTTCGGAAGATGAATCAATTGATAATGCTTTTGCTAGATTTAATACTATTATTACTAGTCTTAAAGCTCTTGATGAAGGCTACTCTAGCAAGAATTATGTTAGGAAGTTTCTTAGGGCTCTACATCCCAAATGGAGAGCAAAGGTCACCGCCATTGAAGAGTCAAAGGACTTGGCGACATTGTCACTCGATGAACTAATAGGAAACTTAAAGGTTCACAAGATGATAATCAAGAAAGACTCCGATATAGTTAAAGGCAAAAGCGAGAGAGTTAGATCTCTAGCATCGAAAGCCAAGAAGGAGTCCAGTGATGAGGAATGTTCGAGTTCCGATAGTGAAGATGAAGACTATGCGTTAGCCATTAGAGACTTTAAAAAGTTCTTTAGAAGAAGAGGTAGGTTTGTTAGGCAACCTCGTGATGACAAGAAGCCATCACACAAGAACCGAGTTGAGAAGAAAGGGACAAGTGATAGGAAATTCTTTAGATGCGGAGATCCTAATCACCTCATAGGATAATGTCCCAAACCACCGAAAACCAACAACCAAAGAGCTTTCATAGGAGGCTCTTGGGGTGATAGCGGTGAAGAAGAAGAGAAGAAGCACAACGATGAAACATGTCTAATGGCTCAGGCTTCGAATGAGGTACATTCCGACTCTTCTTATTATAGTGATGATAATTCGTCAATAGATGATAACATACTATACGATGAATATAATAAGTTATGTGAGGTAAGTTCAAAAATTCTAGGTAGAAACAAAACACTAAAATTAAAATTGCATGAACTCGAAGTGCAAATTTTAGAACTAAAGGTTCAAGTCAAAAGACTTGAGAAAAATAAAGAAGTAGATGTAGGATGTAAGTCCTGCATAAGTCTTCAAGTAGAAAATGAGAAACCCAAAGAAAATGCTTTGAGGATCATTAAGTTTGAAGAAGGAACAAAGTCACTTAATGATATGCTTGAAAATATTAGGTTTAGTGAACATGACCGTGCAGGCTTAGGATTTGACCCAAACCAAGCTTCTACAAGTGGTACTAAACAAGTAAAATTTGTAAAGCCTGGAGTATCTGAAATTATAGGTGACGGTACCACTAAAGGTAGAGACGGCACCACTAAAATTAGTGGTACCGTGGTACCGTCTGGTGCTAGAGTCAGATCTGGGTCAATCTTGAAAAATAACTTTAGTCCTTAACCAAGTCACTCAGTTATTAATAATGTAGAAATACCTATTGCTAGTAAAAAGGAAGTCAAAAGTCTTTACAAATCCTTGTCAACCCCCGGACTTGGTTATGTAAAACTTGATGTTAGATCTAAAACTCCTTCACCTAGAAGAACAAATGTTCCTAAACCTCGGTCAAGAACTCCTTTACCGAGAGGTAACTTTAGAAGACAAAGTTATCCAAGTAACTTTCCCGTAACTTGGAATAACCGTCAACCTCAAAGTTATTTACCATGGGAAATGTGTCCTCCATTTCAACATCCCAAACAATTGCGACAAATGCATGGGATGTTTAACACTAACAACTTTGGACCCATGAGATATTGGGGACCAAATGTTTGAGCTTCTATCTTGCTAGATAGACATGGTTGTGAAGCAACTTGAAGTGCAACAAATGGAGTGTGATTAGTGATTGCACTAATCTGGTGACGCAAAGTCAAGTCGTGTCTCATATTGCTTAACTTTCAACAAAGGTAGTCTTGTCTTCTAGTTTTAAGAGCAACACCTCAGGCTAAGGTACGCTTTCTTAAAACCCCCTTTGTTAGTAGATATGTTAAGCATTTAGTGTTATTAGAATGTTACTCAGTAGGCACTAACATAATGGACGTGAAAAGTACATTCCCCAATTGGTTTTGTCAACAAGGAGGTATATGTAGTACAACCTCCAGGATTTGTTGATCCATAAAAACCATAACGTGCTTTTCACAAAGAAACGAAATTCACATCTCATTATGACTCAATTATTTGTCGAAGACAATTATGCTAAAATCAACTTGTCCAGAAATGTACAATGATCGCTCAAAGATCATGCGTGACAAGCTTGAAGATGAGCATGATGAGTGAATTAAGTTTCTGTCCTGGCACTCATGTATTACCACCTGAAGATAGTATTTTCTTAAGTCTAAGTATACTAAGATACATATATATATATATATATATATATATATATATATATATATATATATATATATATATATATATATATAAACTAGCTTTCATGGCCCGCCCAATGGGCGGGCATGACTTATAAGCCTTCCCGGGCATATAAGCCCGCCCGTTGGGCGGGCATGACTTATAATTATCGTTGACATATGTTTGTATAGCGTAAATGACTTATAATTATCGTTGGTATATATTTTACTATAGCGAAAGAAGTAAAAAAATGGTTGGAATGTGTATATATATATATAATCATATATAGTAGAAAGTAACTAAGTTAAGTTAATCAAGTTAAGAAAACTATCACCTCGCAAGCATCCACACCTGCAGCCTCAAGAATTTGTATGCCATAAAACTCATTGCAATTAAAAATTGCGACATTCTTGTTCATTTCATTCCATATCAGGTACAGAGCTTTTATAGCTTCTCCGTTGGTTTTTCTTTTTCTTCTCAATGTGCTTCATTGGAAGCCCTGCAATTAATACAATTAAGTTCCAACACGATCGTCGAACAATTGACGTAAATTGTATCATGCCAACCTATGGTGGTGAGTATATTAACTACCTACTATATAATGTTTTACCTGCATTCACTAAACCTTTCCATAGGTGAGGATACAGTATAAATAAGGGTAAGTGGAGTACAAAAATAACGATATGGATCAGTAGATATATCAAACAAAATACATCTACTGGGACTGCATAAGAAATATAGTTTATTAGATAATATTCAAATTAGTATAGGTGAGTTTTGATAATACCTTTTGATACAACATAATTACCCGTCAATAAATTGAGCTCCATATCACACTCTACATAATGAGAGAAAATAACCTGGAACATTATGGAAAAAATACAGTTGGAGTTATTTTAGTTCATAAAAACAAAAGAAATTATGAATATATCCGTTTCTGGTTCAGAAGCCACATCAAATGAGCTCTCACTGGAATATCACCACTACTGTTTAACATACAATAAGTCAAAAATTCAGTGATTTAATAAGACAGTGGCATGTTTGTTACCTTTCGGGTTCATGGCAGAGTCCCAAAACTTCTGCATCATTGAACTTGTGGCATTGTTATCAGTTCATGCAGCCCTATATGTCACACCCCGTCAAAGGCGGAAACACGGGATGTAACTGAGAAAGGCACATTGCATAACATCATAGATTCATACCTTACAATTATTTCAGTAATAGTTTACAAAACATTCTTTAACCAAATTTGAAAGGGAAACATGTCTCTTTTGAAATCTTGACATCTTGACAAACATAGTAGCAAGTATCAAATAGTCTGATTCCGATATATGTGGCTTCAAATACTTTAGTAATGATCCACCTGAAAATGGTACTAGAAAACGTCAACATAATGTTGGTGAGCTCGTAGGTTTAGTTGTTAAACCACGAAGCTGTGAATAATAGCGTAGGACAATAGTGAGCAAGATATACCAATATGAGCACATAGTAAAGATCACAAACTATCACAGGCTGTAAAACATGCATATTTGATCCACACATAGTCTGGGTGCCAATTCCCAAATGATATACTGGGTGCCAATTCCCAAATGATATACTGGGTGCCATTTCCCAAATGATATACTCACAATGCATCACAAAACAGTTTCGCACGTTCAAGTGAAGTCACACAATCTGAATTCGCACAGTAGGGCACATATTGCAATCAAAACACACATATTGTCCAAGAACCACGAAAACAGTAGTTCACAGCATGAAAATATTTGTAAAGCATTTAGTTCCATTTCCACCCCAAGGTAAAACACGTTAGAAGTAGGGCTACGCAAACTCACCTTAGAAAAAGCAAATCCCAATTGGTAAATGGGCAAACAGCAAGTTAAGTCTGATAACTCTAATCACGACCTAAATAACACATATGTCTTAGGCTCGAAAACAAGGTCATGCACGCAAGTTCATACTTTACTTTATCACTTGTACATGTTGTTTTAATAATTGTCGTCAAAATATAGTTGCGTCAACTTGATTCTTTATTTAGAAATTACCACTTTAGAAAACGTAACTTGTTTATCTTGCGACCAAATTTTAGTCGTCGTGTTAACGGTTATCTCAAAAGTCTCTAACGCGTCTAATATGTATATGTAATGTCCTACCATCTCCGTTCATCTCATTTTAGCCAAAATGCACATTAAAAGGTCCAAAATCCTTTTCTAAAAATCCTAACAGCTTTCTATTAGCAAAAATAGAGCTGTCAAAACTATATGTTGCCGCAAATCTATGTTAGGCCATAACTTTTGCGTCGTAGCTTCGTTTCTTAAGTTTGACCTATGCCCGCGAAGGTATTTAAGTATACTATCGGCTTTTCAAGGTCTCGGCTAGTCAAGATACCATTTATTATCAGTTTTTATTACTCAAATTTCTGGACAGATTCATAATTTTTCTGAAAATGTAGTTTTCGTCGTAAAAATTGAAATTAACGTATCTTTTTCGCTACAAGCCCGTTTTAACTCATTCAAGCGGCTACGGTTTCGTTTTTGTGTCTATATTCTGAATCTCTGACCTAAAATTACTCACAACCTACTATTTTTCCAGTTTTTACAAAATGGGACAGATTTTTTTATCAAAAGTGTCAAAACTATATTTTCTAATCTTCTAGCCATTTTAACCACTTAACCACAACTTCAATCTAATCATAGTTCCTCCATCAGCTTCTCATCAATATGCTAATGATCAAACCATAAACTTAACAAGATTCTAAGGTCCATGTAATAATCATCAAGAATATTTAAAACTACAATAAATATAATGTTTTCATCATTTTTCTTGTGAAGGTTTTCACTAGTTAGCTTTCTTGTAACCAAAACTTGTTAAAAACATAATTTTTGTTAAAGGATCATTATGGATATAAAGCCTTGTCAACATGTACCAAGTGATAACTAAGTATATATACTTGAACTTGCATTATGACATGAAAAGCATGAAGTTTAACAATGTAAAGATCACTTACAAAAGGAGATTAGTAAGATGAGGATGTAAAACACTTGATTAACCCAAGAATTAGTGTTCCAAACCCTTGCCAAAGTACTCTAATGACACTTGATTTTTAACTAAACAAGCTCTCCTTTCTTCCCTTGCTCCAAGTGTGTCAAATTATGTGTATGAGTTGGGAGGATACATTTTTTTTTCTTCACTTAAACTAGTTAAGGCAAAAATGATGATACTTGTGTCTTTTTATACTAGGTAGATTCAAACTTGGAATAGTTGGGTCAAGACTAATTATTTTGGCTATCTTGGAGGGGGGGGGGGGGGCGATTGGTACATTAGGGGGGACAAAGATGAAGTTAAGCACACAAATGAAATATTTAGACTCCATGTTTTGAGGACAATTGTTGGCTAATAAATGTTGTGCTATTTTTTTTTCTAGCAAATAATTATAAGACAATTGGGGGGGGGGGGACATGTGACATTTTTGGAGTAGATGACTTGTTTTAATACAAGAGTGCATGTGTTGTATGTATTGGGTGTTAAAAATATGTATTGGTTGTTTGTTTGGTAATTAACGAAAGTTATACGTAATTAAACGTAAGTTGTAAAGAATTTACCTTAGGCGTAAGGAAAAGTTTTTGGAACTTTTGTAATCTTCTTGGAAGTATAAAAATACATTAGAAATAATCATTGAGAAAATTGGGTATATCGGGTGTTAAATTCTTGAATTACGAATATAGTTTGTTGAATTGACAACCGTAAGTAATTTAAGAAAAGGAAATTGTCTTAGAGTTTAAAATTGTGAACAGGAGTAGGAGCAAGGTACTGGAGAATTGTGGACTACATATAGCCTTCGTCCTAATGATAAAATATTTGTTTTAAAACAAAATGCAGTAACTTAAAATGTTCCTGACATTTTCCAGTTGTCACAAATAAGTTTGGAGAAATCATCGTCAGCCGCAACTAGTTTCGAGTTTTATAAATAAGTATTGCCCTAAAAATGCCGGTTGCTACAGTACATCACCTTTACAGGAATTTTGTCCCCAAAATTCAGCTAGGACCACTGCCAAAAAGTGTGGGTACTCAATCCTCACCTTGCCCTTACGTTCCCAAGTAACTCATGTCTACAGTTTAAGTTCTAATGACTTATAATTAGAATCTTGTCTCATCTAATTTGCTCCCATCTCTATCAAGGGTTCTGGTTGGCTTTTTCACAACATGAAATCGATCACCAAGCTGACATCTTATGAAATGATAACTGGTTGGTCACTAGTTAGGCCTTACTTATGGTTCTTCACTCATTAATCACTAAAATCCACGGGTTACATGTAAATCCATATGAACGATTTCTGTTAACGAAACTGCTAGTCTGCTGTAAACAATCTAGCCACCTATATTAGAATCAACGATTCTGCCTACTCTCACTGAAATGGGCTAGCGCGTGTATGTAGAACCTAACGAAGGTCATACTTGTGACAAAAGCACTAAAATTCGAATCAGGGATCCAATGTCGCGGTCGTAACTTATGTGACAAAGGTAAATACTACTAAAAGTTGTAACCTATGTCGTCTTAGTCCAAATCCAAAATTCTGAGTGAAATGAGATGGGCAGTCGAAAGTAACTATCGGGTGACTAAATTCGATGGAATAAGCCTTTCCATCTTCGAGCAAAATCATCGAAGCCTTAAACTAAACAACAACTTGATATTGGCTTAATCTCGCAACTCATCAAACAAGAACTGTCACGAGATTAGGCTACTAATCGAGTCATTAAGAAAGAGGAACTCAACGTCTTCGATGATTGGCTCAGTTAAGGACTTGCTCAAAACAACGAATAGGCACTTACGGCTAAAATTAGTGGGATTAGCAAAGAAAATCAAGGGTACCGTTTGAGGAAATTTTTGTCACTCAAAGAATATTAGTAGAGGCGACAGGGAAAGAAACTTTGTTTATGAGACTACGTAGGCAGGCTTGAAGGAGGTTTCCCAAACTTGAAGAGATAGGCTGAAGTAGCCATGGCATGTGTAAAGAATCATCGTCAAGTCACGATGCTTTTCAGAACGTCGAGTATCCATGAGGAAAAGGGAATCAGTCGTTATCTAACTAGCCTTTATCAAGATTCAAAATGGTTGAAGGAGTTGTAGTTCCAAAGGTTTCGTACAAGTAGCAGAGATCTCGAACACCGTAATAATGAAAACAAGTCTGTTGAAGTTTAGACCTACATATGTGAAATGGTGTATGAGGATGGCGCGTTATAGATTTGGTACGAACACTTGATACTAGTATAGCCATCCAGGTTGCTTTACGTTAGAGTGCACCCACTTAGTTGAGTTTTGAAGATCGCGATCTTTGTGGACTCTCAAGAGTCGATGTATTCGTCAAAGGGGTGAACTGTGATATAAGTCGCTATCGGCAAGATGAATCATGATAAGAAAATTTGAGAATCTAAGGGAAGGATGAGCTTAAAAAATAAGGGTAGCACCGGTGTTGTGTCTGGTATCTTCCTCGTTTATAACATACTTGCTTCCGTCCGACGTCTGGTGCCAGGAAGATGCTTTGCGATTTCTTCTTAATGTCGTCGAGTGAGTCGTGGATCGAAGAAATTAAATGGAATGCTAGCTGAAACTTTTGTGGATGGAGAGGAACTTTATTGCTGAAGGAATTATTGATGGTATTCTCAGGGGTATTAATGGGGAGAAAATCTGGTGAAATAAATTTACAATGTAGTTAAGTGAATTTGCTGTGGCTATTGGAAGGGAGTTGTTGACCAACAGTCGAGAGGGAGAAAATCATATGTACTAGAAAAATCGTCAAGGCTGTGTCTCCGAATGAAGGAATGTCCGATGTTCGCGAAGGTTTATGAAGTAAAAATGAAGGCTTTCTATTGTGAAGAAAGTTGTTCCAAGGCAATTGAAGGAAATGGGGAGGAACATCCCAACTCCTGACAAGGAGCTTGCAGTCGTGGTTTTGAAATAATATCATAAAAGGCGGTGTCTGTATGGCACGCCATGTCTTATCCACATAGATCACAAGAGTCTTATGTATGTATTTCGTGAGGAGGTTATCATACTCAGGCAAAAGTGTGAACGGGGTTAGTGAAGAGTTTCAATGTTGGTGTCCTTATCATGTAAGAAGATTTGTTGACGTACTCATTCGAAAGGAAAGAGTGAAATCCATTAAAGTTCAATCAACAAGGATAGAGATCATTAATAGCCTCACAGCTGATAAAAAGGCTTCTAAAGGAAAAACCATTGGTGTGAAAACATCCGAGAAGTACGTGTCGTCAGGTACGCAAGAATAGTTAAAGACGATGGTCTACGAATCAAAAGGTCTATGGGCAGAGCCTGATGTCAATGATCTGGAACGCTCGAAGATCATTATTAGGCGAAATTCTTATGTCTAAGTGCTCAACTCCTCTAGGCATGACTAAAATATATAACGACTCAAAATTATTGCCAAGTAAATACTACATCGAGAGATCTTGTTACAAGTGAAAGGCAAAGGTCTTATGGTCAGGTGCAACTTCTTGATATCCAAAGGTAAGAGCGATTTCATGTCCCATTGTGACTAGGACTCCGAAAGGCCACGTTGTCTCTTAAGTAATTACACACTGGTTGTTTAGTCCAACTCGATTTGATCATCACGAGAGTCTTATCTTAGGGGATGAGTAGGAAAGTTGCGCTTCGATAGAATAGCGTCAAGGTACGTCGCATCGCTACTGACCTTTTCGGATAGAGGTGTTCGATTCACTTCTAAGGTCGCATACTATGTAGGTACTGTATTTGTTCCCGAGGTTTGTCCATGAATGGTACGTGTTCCCTTTTGGAGGCATGATCTTTGAAGTTGTTAACAACATTTATTTGAGTAAGGCATTATGAAGTTCTGACCATGAATGTAATTTGGAGCAACTTTGTTCGAAATTTTTTGATGGTTATAGTCATGTGAAAAGATACATCTGCAAAATTTTGAAATTTGTAATAGCGATTCTTCATATATGGTTTGGATTTTTGATTTTTAAGAAAAATTGATGTTTGGGCAAACACTCGAGACGATTTTTTTTACACTAATCCAATCGTTTGGAATCGCAGATTTATTTTAAAACATTTTTAAAAAGATTTTGACTATCAACCAACTTTAGTTTTGAAGAAACATTATGACACGGTACAATCTATGAAAATCAACAGTTCATCATACTTTATAAAGTTCACAAGAAAATCTTTCATTTGCACAAAATTTTGACCATCAGGATTTGAATTATTTAAACTGGTACCACCTCCGGAACACGATCACTAAGGCGAACATCGCTATCATGGTCAACATAACCAACTCAATTAAGAAAGTCACTGCTTCTCACGAGTCCTATTATCTCACTTGTAGTCTCCAAGGTTCTAATCATACGACTAAACCATTAATGTGTCCATTTTGATGTATGGGTTGCTTCCTAAGGCAACTAATGGTGTTAACTGACTCATCGTCTTATAATGTGGTATGTTCAGGCTTGCTAATACGATGACTAGTGTGGGAAGACAAGGAATGTGACATAACGGCATAGGGCAATACCAGGAAATCTTGTATCCAAAATCGTTTTCAAATAGTACCAAATTATCAACCATCTATAACATTAAACCGAGTAATGATTTAAACTTAACTTAATTTCACAACTCATCAAACAAGAACTGTCATGAAATTAAGTTAAGTGTCGTTAAAAGGCTTAACGTCTTTGATGATAAAAAAATTCTCAAAATATTGTTTCCAACATAATATGTCCCAGAAATAGTTCTCAGAGTAGCATATCAATACAATGCGTTTTCAATATAGCGAAACCAATGTTGACCTTTCAAAATAGAATTCAAAATTGTATAGCGTCTCCAAAACAACGTATCCAAACAGTCTACTCAAGGTAACGTTCTCAAAATAACGCATCGCTATATATTTAGCGAAATATATAATATGAGTTTTGTTTGCGTATAAGGATAACTAACATCTAACGCACAAGTATGGGAAATAGTACGGGAAATACCCTAGCTTAACCAAATCAAACCATGTCATATCAACTCAGCTCAAAACACATCATAACATATCGGATCACGTCACACAATATCAAATCAAATCCAAGCATTTAGGTACACAATTGTAAGCTCATATATTGTCCTAGAAGCTAAAAGCTTTAGCACATAGAAGGCAAGCAACATTACCACAGATACATATAACACGTAAGGCAAATGCACACACATAGACCAACGCATTTTCAGGCGATTTAGACTTCGACTCCAACCGAACATGATCCAAGGTAACTAACCCCATCATCCCATGATCGCTCTTGAATTAAGCAGCGTTGATCAGGCTATGCGTAATTTAGGAAAAATGATGGAATGGTCGGGCTAATCGACTCGTACCATGTTTGGGGTTTTATAAAGACTTTAATCTGGTTATAGTTGAGGTTTTTATTTTTAAAAAACCGGCATTCTCTATAACCTTAGGCTCTGATAACATTCTGTCACACACCGTCAAAGGCGAAAACACTGGATGTAACTGAGAAAGGCACATTGCATAACATCATAGATTCATACCTTACAATTATTTCAGTAATAGTTTACAAAATATTCTTTAACCAAATTTGAAAGGGAAACATGTCTCTTTTGAAATCATGACATCTTGACAAACATAGTAGCAAGTACCAAATAGTCTGATTCCGATATATGTGCCTTCAAATACTTTAGTAATGATCCACCTGAAAATGGTACTAGAAAACGTCAACATAATGTTGGTGAGCTCGTAGGTTTAGTTGTTAAACCACGAAGCTGTGAATAATAGCGTAGGACAATAGTGAGCAAGATATAGCAATATGAGCACATAGTAAAGATCACAAACTATAACTGACTGTAAAACACGCATATTTGATCCACATAGTGTAAAACCCCAAAATTACCATCATCTGAAATGACCAAAATACCCTCTAAATTTGAACTTTTAAGAACTTATAAAATTATATAAGTAACATCATTTGTACTTAACCTAAAATGATTTATGTCCTAAGTAATCTAATGAATGGAGCAACCAAATAAAACCTTACATTATAAGTAAATGTACAAAATAAATAATCCTACACTACAAGCTACACTAGTCGACTTTTAATGTGTTATATGTCATTGTATAATTCCCTCTCTCTCTAAAACAAAATTTCGGCTGCGATTGTCTCCCCTCTTGATCGATCCAAACAAAACCACAAAGGAGGTTCTTGGTGATCTTGATCTTGTGTTCTTTTCCTAATTCGTATCCCACATAAGGTAATCAATACACATCCTATTTAATCCATTCGAATGTTGGTGAAACAAACCCTAATCGACCATTCTTTGTGTTTGTTCTATTCGACCTATTCAAGAAGAAGGAAAGAGAAGTTGTTGGTGATTCGGTCTTGTGGTGTTCTTGTTCTTCGTTTGGTCTTCGAGGGTAAACGTACCATCCTTGTTCAATAACCATTTTATTGTTTATTCTTGATGTTCTTGTCGAGTTAAAAATTACATATGATGATGAACAAGATCACATAAAATGATAATATGTTCACATGAAATAATGAATATGAAAACCCTAATATTAATTGACCTATTGTTGTGATTATGATTCGAATTGATATGAACATGTTAAGAACACAAATGAATCGACCTAGGTTTGATTTGATGTCAAATATAATTGTTTGTAGCAAGAAATAATTATTGAAAATGGAAAACCCTAATTAATCGCATTAAACCGTAAACCTAGTTTGCTGTCCAGAAATTAAGCCGATTTGATTCGATTGTATCTTGATGATGGTAAGGTGTTTTTGAGTATTTCTGGAGTCTAAAACTAAATTTAAGAAAAGAGCTTTCTGGAAAAATAAGCCTCGTAATTTTTAGAGGTCGGAAAGATACACTTTTTAATTTTACAAATTCAAGTGTTAAAACTGAATTCGTATGTTTGGGAAAACAGTTTGTGTTTTTGATTTTTAATTTGCAAACCATGTCGAAATAGAAGATTCCCTTTTAACTGAGTCATATTTCACATGTTTAGTAATTACTGGAATTTTTGTAGATGTTTTTGAATTTTTCTGAAGGGGTAAAAAAACACAAACTTATCGTATGTTAAAACTGATCAGAAATCTGGACGAGTTGGTTTAAGTGATTTTAAACCATAGTTATACTTATTAATAAAATCTGGGAAAATTAGGTAAAATACTTAAGACACTGAAGTATATGTGTGAATTTTTGTGGATTTTATTTCTGAGTTCTAATGTGGTTCATAAATTCGAAAAAGTGAGGTCTGTTCAAGGTTAAAATCTGAGAAAAGTATAAAAAGGGTTTTAAAAGGTCAAAAAGGTGTTATGCGTATATTTCTTAACTTAAGGGATGAAATTTTCATTGTTCTAAACTAAAGAGCTTAACTTGTGAAAATATGTAACTTTAGAATATTTACATTTCATACCCTAATCTTACCATAATTACACTATAATCCCTAAACTTGTTATATTTGCATGTTAAACCCTAAAACTTATGAAAGTTATACTACGAACCCTAGACTTATGTAAGTGGCATTATGAACCTTAATTTACTGAATATGGAAACCTATTAAATATGGAAAGTTACTAAATAAGGAAAGTTACTAAAAATGGGAAGCTGACTAAAATGAGAAATTCGATTTAAGATAAGTTAGTAATAAGACGATCATAAATTCGTGTAGGTTCGCTGAAGATGGAGTTGCTTCCGGTCTTTATGTTTCTAGTTGTGTTTTCACTTGCGGTCTAAGGTACAGATATTCTACCCTTTTTCAGTAATGGTGCTTTCGTTCCCATGATTTTCTTGATCTTGATTATTAGGATTCCCTAAGCCATTGCTATGTTCCCTTATACTTTGATTCGTTCTTCATGATCCATTTGACATTCGTCATTATGACCCTATGACATAAGTATTCAAATCATTTGATGCTTAGAAGGTTCATTTGATTTTGTAACTGGATGTGACAACCTTTCTAAATTTTCTCATGGAAATGTTTTGAGAAAAACTAATTTTAAAATGATGTTTATGAATGATGCGATACCACTTTTATACGAAATTTTACTAAACTTTTATGAGAACTATTTTTAAAGAATACCTTTATGAAAACCGTTTTTAAAGATCATTTTTATGAAAACCATCATTAAAAGATTTCTTTAAATGGACATTTGATAGAAACCTTTGAATTGAACCTTGCTATGAACCATTTGATTTCGAACCTTTGATTATGAACCTTTGAGATCCTATGCCTGATATGATTCCCTTATTTGACTCATGACTTTCATTGTATGATTGTCATTCTTATTTATTCATTCTGACATTTATCTAAATGTCTCTGCCATGCTATGCTTATGTTTGCCATGCTTTTTGAGTACTATCTTATTTCTCTTGCCATGCTAGTTTGTTATTGTTGTATGCTATGATAGATCTGTGCCTGAGCTTACCTAGTTGTGGAGGTACCATGACCATGTCTTTGATGGCACCCTAGGCATGACACTCCCGTAGAGGTGTGATAGATCTACGGCGTTCCCCCTTATGTATATGTATTTTATCGCGATCACTATTGGCCATTAATACGTGTGTGTGCTTAGTCTAGTACTGACATACATACTTATGTTAGGGAGCGTATGGATGCATCCTAGGTTTTATGTATATGTGATTATGGTGACCAGGTGGTGTGTGCCTTACACTCCTTCTCACACTATTATTACTTACTTAGAGGTCTCTCCTCTTCGTATACATGTATTTGCTTTAGTATGATTTGACGATTTATGTATGGAGTTCTTATGGCACATCCTTATATGAACCTTTTCATTACTTCATTCTTTCTCTCGATTTAATTATTATTCAGTTCTCATGCATTCCTGATTTTTAGCTCTCTTTAAATTCGTACGACTTTCATAATTATACTTTCGTTTTGTATTCTTATTCCTTTGTTGCTTATGCTTATTTGCCGTCCTGTTATGTTATATATCTATCTGTTCACTGGGCTTTTTAAGCTCAGCCGCATTTCTTTCCATGCGGCAGATTTTAGTTGGAAGCTGGGATATGAGTGGAGTACTTTGAGCTTAGAAGACTATACTTAGATTGCTATCGTGGATTTAGAGATGACTAGAAGATATTTGCATTTCAGACTTAGTATTTTGTTATTATTCTCATTTGTAATCTTGTAGTTTTAGATTTTTCCTTGTAACCTTGAAGTTCATTTGTATTATTTAAGTCTTATGCTTGTGTTTGCTTTGATATGTCACCATAACGTAATACTTCTACCCTTATCGGGTTGGGGTGTTACAATTATGGTATCAGAGAGACAGGTTGCGACTTGTATTACATTTACTCTTGACCTGTGATGTTTGGACCGTTACGTTTCCACTGTAGGCGCTCATAAGACAGCCTTTGAAAATTTTCCTTCGGATCTCCCTATAGGAACTTAAGTTATTACCGGTGTGGAATAGGTAGACTAGGACATCTATATAAGTAGCATTGTTTCCGCATTACTCTGATTCGTGCCTTTGCCTTTAGCTAAGCCTTATAAGAACATTTGTTTCAGAAGCTAGAAAGTTTTGCAACTTAAGCTTAATAACTAAGTAAGTTTGGAATTCCTCGAGAACTACATGGATACCTTGCACCATTTAAGTTTCACTTCCTGATTTTGATCTCCACTTCCGACCTGTTTGATAAACAGTTTGATACCTCTCCGACCATTCCGAAGGTCATTTAACCCTAATGTGTTTAACACATTCTATGAATTCATTACCCGTACTGGATATAAATGTATCATCTGATACTACTCAGTCCTGTAAAATCCATTACTACTCCTATGAGAACTCTGGTGATTGTTAACCATGGATATCGGAAGTTTTACTTCCCGCCCTTTGAATGATTAATCTTGCTTGCTAACCAGTTTCCTTTGGAAGGATATGATGCAAATACTATCTCAGTACGGAATTGTTAACTGAGCATGATGATGCTGATAACTAATATTCCATACATCTCACTTTTGACGATTATACGATGTTCGTATTACCAATGATACACACCCTACCTGCCCCTTATGCTAAAAAGCTAAACAAAATTCCAATACCTTGAACTGTTCGTTTATCTATCTCAACACAATGATGAACCGTGTACTTGACCTTGATATATGAACTACCCATCTGGTTTAACGACCGTATTCGTTCTACGGATCTGTTTACCCTTGATATAATTGACCTTGAGGTCTTTTGGTTACGGATTGGATGGCTCTTCGTAAAGCTACCATAGACTACCGTATCTGAAATGTGACTTTTAACAATCTACTTCACTATACTTTTGTTATGATGACTCTCAACTGCTTAAATCTGTTAAGATTAATGTTGCTATGAAAGCACATATTCCGATCTCATTAGATTGTCAAGTTCTCCTGACACCTATTAGTATCCACCCTTAGAAAGCTCTGGCATTGGAAGTATTTTGTTGTACGAAAATTTTTCGATGTTCTCTGATGAACCTCTTGGGATCCCCTCCTGCTTGGGAAGTAGAGTTGGCATCGAATTGATCTCAGTTGACGAAACCATGATGCCATAGAAGTTGAGAGATTAAAGGATACTGATGAAATATGATTTTCATCACCCTAGTGTTTATCCTGGGATTTTTCTGTTGGCTCATGAAGAAGAAAGAGAGAAGTATGCGGCGGCGTATCGACTATCGTGAACCTAACCATATCACTATCCGAAATCATTATCCATTTCCGCGTATCAATGATCGATTTGGCCTATCTTTGAAAACTCCGTCCCAGATGGTCTCATTTAGGTTTGAAGGACAGAAGAAACAACCGCAAAAACTTCTAAGAAGGGAGTTGACTAACTGAGAGTAACCTCGCGAAGCATTTCAGTTTTATTCGTGAAGAGGAAGATTGGTTATGTGAAGTAGATATGAAGTTTCCCTAAGACGATTCCTGAAACTACTTTCGTACTCGTTGTGATCACTATGAGTTTTAATGATGCCAATAGTATTGGCTAATAGAATCATGTCTTTCGCGAGTATTTGGACAAATCGTGCTAGTATGACATTGTGTTATGTTCAGAGACGAAGGAGGAACATGTAGATCATTTTCGTATTAAGTAGAATGACCCTTTGTTCTAGAAGAGTTGGTTTGATTGGCGTTCGGAGATTGTTGCAGACAGCACTACCAGGTATATTGAGATGACAGAGCTTCCCACAGAAAGGACCAAGATTGAAGACCGTTGTCAGAGTTAGGAATCTTGTAGAAGAGTAGTAGAAGATGTTCGTGACAGGAGTTACCATGAAAGAAGCATACAAGAAGAAATTCACGTTACCACACCACAGTGTCCAGAAGAGGTGCCGAAGGCTTGAGGGACCAGACTCAAGTTTGTAATTCCTTTCCACCCTATGATCATATGGACAGACGTAGACAGACTACTTGGAATTAGAAGAGATTCGAAATCCTGTATATTGAATGGATGAATTTTGAAGCAAACGTTTGGGTTTGGAAGCGTTAATTCTATGAAGGATGAAGCTATCGATGACGTAATTCACTTCCTATCAACCTACTTAAGTTTCTGTTACCTGATAATAAGGTCCTTTGAATGAGTTAGGTTCTCTGTTAGTAATTCCGTTCTGTGTTCACTCTGCGTTTGTTGAATAGCGAGCGTGGTATGAGAATTTTGACGAATTGTGGAAGGAACTTGAGATTTATGTGCATGAATGGGCGAATGTTGAAGCAACCACTTATATTAGCTAAGTTGATTTTGGTGAGTGATGAAGGATTGACGCTATTAACGACGTACCTTAATTCCGATAGGCATTCTAGGATTTCTGTTACGCTTACGAGTGGTTTCGTTCTCCTCTTAGTTATGTTAATTGATTTTGATGACCTCTGAGACTATAGTTGGACTAGGTGGATTAAGATAAGTTGTTTTGTTCATGACTTGAGATAAAGTATGAGCATCATGAGGGTATAATTATATGATGCTAGTAATATGACGCCTAATCAACTTGATAATACTTACATCATATAACGTGCACTTATTGTGATCATAGGATATTTCGAGAAGTGCCTTAGAGCCTTATAATTTCTGATAGCTGTTTGAGATTATCTGTGTTAGTGAGACTTTAGGTTCATTCTACCTATACGCGTAATCTGCCTTCACCGTTATACGATTTGATACGTTTGGATTCTCGACACGTGTTTTTATGACCTCCGCATTTCCAATAAGAATCTTAGGTACTGTTGTAGAGCTTTCTGCCGGTTGATGTTATAAACAATCTATTTTCTGTATGTTCTCATCTGATTTTTCTAATCAAATTCTGTGCAAGGCATATCCGTCAAATCCTACGTATTTCCTGTATCTCTCCCGAGAGAATACGATTATCATCTATTACATTTGGTATATTATTCTTTTGATCTGGATTCAGTATGGTATGTCCTTTGTGAAGAAACCGAAGCTATTCTGATCAACAAGATAGAGTCATGAAAAACAAGTCATTCACATTTCTGTTCCCGGTCCTTTGTGCTTCCGTTTCATTTTACTTCAATTTTCAAGGACGAAAATTTTCTTTCAGAGGGGAAGAATTGTAAAACCCCAAAATTACCATAATCTAAAATGACCAAAATACCCTCTAAATTTGAACTTTTAAGAACTTATAAAATTATATAAGTAACATCATTTGTACTTAACCTAAAATGATTTATGTCCTAAGTTATCTAATGAATGGAGCTACCAAATAAAACCTTACATTATAAGTAAATGTACAAAATAAATAATCCTACACTACAAGCTACACTAGTCGACTTTTAATGTGTTATATGTCTCAAAATTTTCGGCCTAGATCAAAATAAAAGGATTTGCATGCATTAAAACCAAATTGATATAAATCCCTAAAATCATGGTTCCTTCCTTATTTGCTCCAATCAACAAACACGGTTTCATCAAAATCCTTAATACCGAAATTCCCTACAAACCCTAATTCCCCCTCTCTCTAAAACAAAATTTTGGCTGCCATTGTCTCCCCTCTTGATCGATCCAAACAAAACCACAAAGGAGGTTCTTGGTGATCTTGATCTTGTGTTCTTGTCCTAATTCGTATCCCACATAAGGTAATCAATACACATCCTATTTAATCCATTCGAATGTTGGTGAAACAAACCCTAATCGACCATTCTTTGTGTTTGTTCTATTCGACCTATTCAAGAAGAAGGAAGGAGAAGTTGTTGGTGATTCGGTCTTGTGGTGTTCTTGTTCTTCGTTTGGTCTTCGAGGGTAAACGTACCATCCTTGTTCAATAACCATTTTATTGTTTAATTCTTGATGTTCTTGTCGAGTTAAAAATTACATATAATGATGAACAAGATCACATAAAATGATAATATGTTCACATGAAATAATGAATATGAAAACCCTAATATTAGTTGACCTATTTTTGTGATTATGATTCAAATTGATATGAACATGTTAAGAACACAAATGAATCGACCTAGGTTTGATTTGATGTCAAATATAATTGTTTGTAGCAAGAAATAAATATTGAAAATGGAAAACCCTAATTAATCACATTAAACCGTAAACCTAGTTTGCTGTCCAGAAATTAAGCCGATTTGATTCGATTGTATCTTGATGATGGTAAGGTGTTTTTGAGTATTTCTAGAGTCTAAAACTAAATTTAAGAAAAGAGCTTTCTGGAAAAATAAGCCTCGTAATTTTTAGAGGTCGGAAAGATACACTTTTTAATTTTACAAATTCAAGTGTTAAAACTGAATTCGTATGTTTGGGAAAACAGTCTGTGTTTTTGATTTTTAATTTGCAAACCATGTCAAATTAGAAGATTTCCTTTTAACTGAGTCATATTTCACATGTTTAGTAATTATGGAATTTTTGTAGATTGTTCTGAATTTTTCTGAAGGGGTAAAAAACACAAACTTTTCGTATGTTAAAACTGATCAGAAATCTGGACGAGTTGGTTTAAGTGATTTTAAACCATAGTTATACTTCTTAATAAAATCTAGGGAAAATTAGGTAAAATACTTAAGACATTGAAGTACATGTGTGAATTTTTTGTGATTTTATTTCTGAGTTCTACTATGGTTCATAAATTCGAAAAGTGAGGTATGTTCAAGGTTAAAATCTGAGAAAAGTATAAAAAGGGTTTTAAAAGCTCAAAAAGGTGTTATGCGTATATTTCTTAACTTAAGGGTTGAAATTTTCATTGTTCTAAACTAAAGAGCTTAACTTTTGAAAGTATGTAACTTTATAATATTTACATTTCATACCCTAATCTTACCATAATTACACTATAATCCTTAAACTTGTTATATTTGCATATTAAACCCTAAAACTTATGAAAGTTATACTATGAACCCTAAACTTATGTAAGTGGCATTATGAACCTTAAGTTACTGAATATGGAAACCTATTAAATATTGAAAGTTACTAAATAAGGAAAGTTACTAAAAATGGGAAGCTGACTAAAATGAGAAATTCGATTTAAGATAAGTTAGTAATAAGACGATCATAAATTGTGTAGATTCGCTGAAGATGGAGTTGCTTCCGGTCTTTATGTTTCTAGTTGTGTTTTCACTTGCGGTCTAAGGTACAAATATTCTACCCTTTTTCAGTAAGGGTGCTTTCGTTCTCACGATTTTCTTGATCGTGATTTATTAGGATTCCCTATGCCATTGCTATGTTCCCTTATACTTTGATTCGTTCTTCATGATCCGTTTGACGTTCGTCATTATGACCCTATGACATAAGTATTCGAATCACATGATGCTTAGAAGGTTCATTTGATTTTGTAACTGGATGTGAAAACCTTTCTAAATTTTATCATGGAAATGTTTTAAGAAAAACTAATTTTAAAATGATGTTTATGAACGATGCGATACCACTTTTATACGAAATTTTACTAAACTTTTATGAGAACTATTTTTAAAGACTACCTTTATGAAAACCGTTTTTAAAGATCATTTTTATGAAAACCATCATTAAAAGATTTCTTTAAATGGACATTTGATAGAAACCTTTGAATTGAACCTTGCTATGAACCATTTGATTTCGAACCTTTGATTATGAACCTTTGAGATCCTATGCCTGATATGATTCCCTTATTTGACTCATGACTTTCATTGTATGATTGTCATTCTTATTTATTCATTCTGACATTTATCTAAATGTCTCTGCCATGCTATGCTTATGTTTGCCATGCTTTTTGAGTACTATCTTATTTCTCTTGCCATGCTAGTTTGTTATTGTTGTATGCTATGATAGATCTGTGCCTGAGCTTACCTAGTTGTGGAGGTACCATGACCATGTCTTTGATGGCACCCTAGGCATGACACTCCCGTAGAGGTGTGATAGATCTACGGCGTTCCCCCTTATGTATATGTATTTTATCGCGATCACTATTGGCCATTAATGCGTGTGTGTGCTTAGTCTAGTACTGACATACATACTTATGTTAGGGAGCGTATGGATGCATCCTAGGTTTTATGTATATGTGATTATGGTGACCAGGTGGTGTGTGCCTTACACTCCTTCTCACACTATTATTACTTACTTAGAGGTCTCCCCTCTTCGTATACATGTATTTGCTTTAGTATGATTTGACGATTTATGTATGGAGTTCTTATGGCACATCCTTATATGAACCTTTTCATTATTTCATTCTTTCTCTCGATTTAATTATTATTCAGTTCTCATGCATTCCTGATTTTTAGTTCTCTTTAAATTCGTATGACTTTTATAATTATACTTTCGTTTTGTATTCTTATTCCTTTGTTGCTTATGCTTATTTGCCGTCCTGTTATGTTATATATATCTGTTCACTGGGCTTTTTAAGCTCAGCCGCATTTCTTTCCATGCGGCAGGTTTTAGTTGGAAGCTGGGTTATGAGTGGAGTACTTTGAGCTTAGAAGACTATACTTAGATTGCTATCGTGGATTTAAAGATGACTAGAAGAGATTTGCATTTCAGACTTAATATTTTGTTATTATTCTCATTTGTAACCTTGTAGTTTCAGATTTTTCCTTGTAACCTTGAAGTTCATTTGTATTATTTAAATCTTATGCTTGTGTTTGCTTTGATATGTCACCATAACGTAATACTTCTACCCTTATCGGGTTGGGGTGTTACACATAGTCTGTGTGCCAATTCCCAAATGATATACTGGGTGCCATTTCCCAAATGATATACTGGGTGCCATTTCCCAAATGATATACTCACAATGCATCACAAAATAGTTTCGCACGTTCAAGCTAAGTCACACAATCTGAATTCGCACAGTAGGGCACATATTGCAATCAAAACACAAATATTGTCCAAGAACCACGAAAACAGTAGATCACAGCATGAAAATATTTGTAAAGCATTTAGTACCATTTCTACCCCAAGGTAAAACATGTTAGAAGTGGGGCTACGAGAACTCACCTTAGCAAAAGCAAATCCCGATTGGTAAATGGGCAAACAGCAAGTTAAGTCCGATAACTCTAATCACGACCTAAATAACGCATATGTCTTAGGCTCGAAAACAAGGTCATGCACGCAAGTTCATACTTTACTTTATCACTTGTACATGTTGTTGTAATAATTGTCGTCAAAATATAGTTGCGTCAACTTGATCCTTTATTTAGAAATTACCACTTTAGAAAACGTAACTTGTTTATCTTGCGACCAAATTTTAGTCGTCGTGTTAACGGTTATCTCAAAAGTCTCTAACGCGTCTAATATGTATATGTAGTGTCCTACCATTCCCGTTTACCTCATTTTAGCCAAAACGCACATTAAAAGGTTCAAAATCCTTTTCTAAAAATCCTAACAGCTTTCTATTATTAAAAATAGAGCTGTCAAAATTATATGTTGCCGCAAATCTTTTGTTAGGCCATAACTTTTGCGTCGTAGCTTCGTTTCTTAAGTTTGACCTATCCCCGCGAAGGTATTTAAGTATACTATCGGCTTTTCAAGGTCTCGGCTAGTCTAGATACCATTTATCATCAGTTTTTATTACTCAAATTTCCGGACAGATTCATAATTTTTCTGAAAATGTAGTTTTCGTCGTAAAAATTGAAATTAGCGTATCTTTTTCGTTACAAGCCCGTTTTAACTCATTCAAGAGGCTACGGTTTCGTTTTTGTGTCTATTTTCTGAATATCTAGCCTAAAATTACTCACAACCTACTGATTTTTCCAGTTTTTACAAAATGGGACAGATTCTTTATCAAAAGTGTCAAAACTATATTTTCTAATCTTTTAGCCATTTTAACAACTTAACCACAACTTCAATCTAATCCTAGTTCCTCCATCAGCTTCTCATCAATATGCTAATGATCAAACCATAAACTTAACAAGATTCTAAGGTCCATATAATAATCATCAAGAATATTTAAAACTACAATAAATATAATGTTTTCATCATTTTTCTGGTGAAGGTTTTCACTAGTTAGTTTTCTTGTAACCAAAACTTGTTAAAAACATAATTTTTGTTAAAGGATCATTGTGGATACAAAGCCTTGTCAACATGTACAAAGTGATAACTAAGTATATATACTTGAACTTGCATTATGACATGAAAAGCATGAAGTTTAACAATGTAAAGATCACTTACAAAAGGAGATTAGTAAGATGAGAATGTAAAACACTTGATTAACCCAAGAATTAGTGTTCCAAACCCTTGCTAAAGTACTCTAATGACACTTGATTTTTAACTCAACAAGCTCTCCTTTCTTCTGTTGCACCAAGTGTGTCGAATTATGTGTATGAGTTGGGAGGATATTTTTTTTTCTTCACTTAAACTAGTTAAGGCAAAAATGATGATACTTTTGTCTATTTATACTAGGTAGATTCAAACTTGGAATAGTTGGGTCAAGACTAATTATTTTAGCTATCTTTGAGGGGGGGGGTGATTGTAACATTAGGGGGGACAAAGATGAAGTCAAGCACACAAATGAAATATTTAGACTCCATGTTTTGAGGACAATTGTTGGCTAATAAATGTTGTGTTATTTTTTTTTGTCTAGCAAATAATTATAAGACAATGGGGGGGGGGGGGCGGCACATGTGACATTTTTGGAGTAGATGACTTTTTATAATACAAGAGTGCATGTGTTGTATGTATTGGGTGTTAAAAATAAGTATTGGTTGTTTGTTTGGAAATTAACGAAAGTTATACGTAATTAAACGTAAGTTGTAAAGAATTTACCTTAGGCGTAAGGAAAAATTTTTGGAACTTTTGTAATCTTCTTGGAAGTATAAAAATACATTAGAAATAATTATTGAGAAAATTGGGTATATCGGGTGTTAAATTCTTGAATTACGAATATAGTTTGTTGAATTGACAACCGTAAGTAATTTAAGAAAAGGAAATTGTCTTCGAGTTTAAAATTGTGAACCGAAGTAGGAGCAAGGTACTGGAGCATTGTGGACTACATATAGCCTTCGTCCTAATGATAAAATATTTGTTTTAAAATGAAATGCAGTAACTTAAAATGTTCCTGACATTTGCCAGTTGTTACAAATAAGTTTGGAGAAATCATCGTCTGCCGCAACTAGTTTCGAGTTTTATAAATATGTATTGCCCTTAAAATGCCAGTTCCTACACTATATCAGCTTCAAACCACTCAAAAACTTATGCTTTAATGTTCTCAAAAGTAGATGTGCCAATTTTGACCCATATATTGTGAGGAATCCTTAGGCGTTCTGTAGCATATTCATAAACATATAACACATAAACTAGGTTGGTTTGGCTGAATATCTAAAGAGTGAAAGGAAGAAGTTGGGAACTAGCGAGAGAAAGTGAGAATGTTAGATTGAAATGAGAAGGAGTTCTAACCCTCTCCCTAGGTGGAGAGGGGTATTTTTACATACTAACATATGTGCCCCGAGTGGGCTGTAGAGTGAGCTGACAGTGGGTAAAGACCCGATCCACTCCACAAATACTAATGGTAACTAAGCTAATAATAATAATATTAATAGTTCTACGAGCTAGTTAATGCTAACAGATACTCGGGGTAACCGAGTCTTCACATGAATATTTATATTCCTAACAATCTCCCCCTAAGGGAGGTCACCCCGGAAATAATATTTTGACTTCTAGAATTCTATCATGATTTTGACTTCCTAGCTCGTAGTCTTTGATTCTTCAAATTCATTAGTCTTTGTACATTCAGCAGTGAACTTTTGATGACTGATCTTTTGTCTTGGAAGATCTTTGAGTGTCTTTTGAGGTTATCATCCAACATATGTATTCAAGTCATCTTGCAGCATCGTCTCCATGTGAAGTTGTGATCTTGGAGCCTTCTTTGAGATCATCAGCCACCGTAAATCTCTGAGCTCATTCGTTGTAGTAATATTGCCTTCATGTGATTTGTTGTGACCGTTGGACTGCATGCTCACACTTTTCTGGATCATGATATCTATCATCAGAGTTTCGGAAGCTGTGTTGTAGGTCTTTCATCTATCATGATGTCTTGGATAATGATTTGTAAGTGTGAGCATGGAGTGTGGATTGACACGTCTCTACTGAAATCAGGAACCACCATCACCATCTTTATATGAATCTGAAATAAAACAGTTAGCAATAAAGTTGGAGAACGAATATGGCTTTGTCATTCGCTCGATGCGGTTGGATTAACCTTCGGTTCCGTGAGGACCGACCTGTGATCAGGTAGAATTCCCTTTAAAGAGAATTCTCCTTGACAGGAATTTCCAACTTGTTGTATAGACTCATCCAACGCATTAACCTTGGAATCGTCATACCAAGCATGTTCTCATACCGGAACGTCTCAAAGCAGACAACACGGTAAAGTGAATCAGTGAATTAAATACCCATTGATTGATGAGAAATTGATTAGAAAAATCACTCGTGTGTCACTGGATAAACATTTTATACAACACGACGAGAGTTTTATAAGTTAAATCACATTTTCATCATAAACACTTTTGTTTGAAAAATTTACACAATCAATGTGCTCGAAACTCAGTTGGTGAGCACATTGAAAGGTTTTCCAAAAGCATCCGTCAATCCATTTCCTGGAACAAGGTTAATTCAAATGAGAATCGCCCCATCGTTTCTTTCCAGTTGTCACTAGTTTAATCCATGACGGATCTCACATGTCACCCACCAAGAGCTTGTTTGATGTTGGCTCTAGAAGGATTTCCATCTTCATGGTGAATACTTACGTATCACTCGGATGTTCTAGCAATACCACAAGGATAATGCGTAGGACTCTTAATATATGTTTTCTTACTTTTCACGGTGTATGAAACAGCAAGCATATTGGAAGTGTGTCCTAACGAGATTAATGGATGATCTCTTGGCTCTAGACTCAATAGTGCGTTTTGATTTAGTGATCGGAGGCTGGAGAGGACTGCCACCTTTTCAATATCATCTAACTCGGAGTGAGAGAGACGATAGACATGTATTGATCTTCGTGACAAATGAAACAAGAGTCCTTTGAGGGACCTTGAGTGGCTAGGGAGGGTTGTGCAGCGTATCACTGGGTCCATGATACTTTGTCTTCAATGTCAGCAATCAACTAAGTTATTCTGACAGCATATGTATTGACCCGGTTTCTGCCTAGAGTGTAAGGAGAGCTTATTTCTTTTCACCCTTTATCTTTACATTTCTTTTTCATTCTTCAACCCCTTCAGTGCTTACCAAGACTTCATCACTAGCACCTTGTTGGGTTTGTTCCAGTACTAGCTCTATCTCAGTCGGCACTCTTCCCTTATTCACTTTTCTCCTTTTTAATCATTCCTAAGGACTTCTATTCTAACTAGAGGATTGTCCCTGGGAAGATCCCTCCGGTTCTGGCTGGATCATGGGAACTGATACCTAACCTTACCATCCTTATAACTCTAGTACATTAAGTAAAATGGTCGGTCTTTGGTATTCTTCCACAATTGCCATCGCACAACATTTGCTCTCCCTCAATATGTGCATCGATATACGAAAGAGTTTAGCACATATGGGAGAGCCTACACTTGAGTCCAAAAGATCACATTTTTATCATATTTTTATATTTAAATCACATTCTCTCCCCCGATCAAAAATTTCAAACCATTTGAGATTTATGATCCCAATTGATTTAAATATGTTTAAAAATTTTATGAGAAAATGTAGTCAGGTTTAACATATATTCTGATAATGGAATATGACGATGCTCCCCCTCAATATGTGATGGAGAGTGTTAGTGTCAGGTATGATAGGTTTGGAAGATTTGAGTTTAACAAAAATCATACCCTGACACATAACAACAAATGTTTATTCACTACTTATGATGTACAAAGATAATCGTTACGACACAAATGATGTTGACCTTTTACGCACAGATGATGTGATCATTCGCTTCCCTGAGGGAGTCAGTAGTCAGCATCAATTATCCATCCACCAACAAAACTTCCCAAGTATTGTAGATCCCCACTTGGCGATACCAGAATAAGTAATGCTTTGTTGAAATGAAGGTGGTGGTGGTGATGACAGTGTTGTTGTTGTAGTTGCTGATGTTGTTGTTGTGGTGAGTTCAGAGCCAGTCAATAGAGTTTGAACATCTAAACAAATGGTTAGAGCGGGAACAGGCACATTCATATCAGCCATGGAATCTGCATAAGAATATCAACACAGATATACATACATACAGATTCACTCTTCATTAACAGCTACCACATAGCAGCTTGCCGACTCATAATACCATATTCACTTCACAGTCAAACCATAGTCAGGAAATACATCAAACCGCTATCTAGCATGAAGAGCAATTAGCAATCATGAACATGGCAATTCACTCATATTTCAACATTCAACTCAGGATCTTAGGGACATGATTCTAACATGATAGCTACATACCTAAGCATATTCTGAGTGCACAAGCAATAAGTCAACAAAGATCAAACAGCTATCGACTAACAAAAGTCAATCAACATTTGAAACTCATTCAGTCAGATCATACAAATGCCTATGGAGTATTCAAGAGCATCAATCACAATGGGTTTTCTAACTTCTTTTAGATTTTGAGTTTTAAAGTATTTAGGGGATTAAACAAGGATTCCAAAGTGACACAAATGAACCTTCTAGTTACATAAAGCTAGGAAACTATAAGCAAATTGCACATAATGCCCTAATCTTTCTAACAACTAACACATTTGGCCATTAGATATAAAGCTTAGTAAGTTCCTCTTTAACTAATACCCCATTAACTACAAAACCTTTTCTAAAATTACGAGTTAACCAAGAAACCCGTTTGGTGATATAAAATTTGAAATCACTCTCCCCCTTAATCAATGACCCGTATTCTAGTTAAAGAGCTGTAGTCATTGATTGAGTGACAAATTTTTTGAACAATCCAAATCTGAAAGAATTTCAAACAACAAGTTACCACCATGTGTCTCACAAATAATTTTCAGAAGAATCATAGAAGGAAAACTATTTGCAGACAAAGAAGACTTCTCTTCTTAATTAGGAAATAATGCACTGAAGCATGCACTAAATCAGGAAAACATGGATATAAAGTAATCCATGCCCGGGTGAACTTCACCCAGTGGGAGGAACAACCGTCTTTTTGGCGACGTACTTTCCCCATTTTGAAATGCGGGTTGCTATTTGAAGTAATAGCAAGCCATAATGACATGTTTTGACAAACCTTTTAAACTTCTGCTCGAGCATCATTTAAAGACCCGTGTCATTATTGAATGACATTTCTAGGTCCGTAAATGTTATCGTTAAACAGAAGACATGCCTAGAACAACTATTTTTGGTATTTTCTATTTTTCTGATTTTTATGGTTTTTCTTGGTTTTAATATTTTTCTATTTACCATTTTCTGGTTTTATAATTTTCTATTTACAATTTGGTTTAAGATATGTAAAAACTATATTATTCAGTTTAAGAAAATGTTGACATGAATACCGAAATAAGGATATCATTCTGTACGTTCTAGAAGTCAGTAGTCAACATCTCTTAAACATTCACCACCAAAGCTTTCGAGGCTCTTGAATAATCGTTTGAACTTGAGCCTTCTCAATTGTGAAGCTTTGATAGCTTCCCCCCAAACTGACAATCTTCTTTTCGAGCAGTTTCAAAGCTCTCTTTCAAGCTTATATAAGGTAAGTGTACAGGGAAATCGTAGCAAACCACATCAAATATTACTGCTCCTTTTAAGAATAATCATCATGATTCTCCGTTCGGGGGATCATGAAATAGATCAACAGTGTATCATCTCACACTTTGAATAATTCTTCTCACATTTCTTCCCGCTAAAGTCTGAAGTAATGCATACCAAAAGTATCCAGAGTCCACTTCCCCCAAGTAGTTAAAGTGATGCAATCAGTCTCATTGTATGAAGCTCAAAAACCCGAAGTACATACTCAATCCCATTAATGAAGTTGAAAATGTAACATCAAGATCAATTAAGACCCGGAAATCCCCTTTTCTCCCTTCAGGAAATTGCAGATGAGAATTGCTACACCAAAGTCAACTAAGTCACGAGTGTAAGCAATTTATCCCGTATGTAGTCGAAATGATAACACCAAGACAGTACCACAAAAGCAACTGAGTACCGGACGAACACATTTCCTTCTGTAGGATACCGACTAACCAGAGGAATCATCATACAATTGTGTACCTCTTTAATCATCAGAAACTGTTTCTTACATATCTTCCCCCACGTAGTTGGAATAATACACCAGAAGCCACGAGTTAAACACTGATTTTCTCTGCGGTTATGACATTTGTCTTCTCGGAATAACTTCAACTAAGAAGAAGTGTAAAGTTCTTCACGTGTACTCATTGTACATTCAGATGTATGTCTCCTTCCCCCTTGCTGGTTTTGATACCTCAGAATCAGCAACACATTTTTTACGCACATATACTTGAAATCCTGTGAGAAGAACACAATTGGCTCAAATGTATCCTGTGAGAATCAACTGCTACAGAAACTCTCCCTGACCATCTTTACCAACCCTTATGCTCTGTCGGCTATTGTTGTGACCACTTGGTGAAGTAAACCCGATATACCAAACTTAAAAATGAAGTAAAATTCCCCAAATTTGTTACTTAAGCTTGCACTGTTGTTGATTGAAGAACGATGCAGAAGAAAAACCTCTAAGTACCCTTATACACTCAACTAGAATCCAAAGCAAGTACGACACCTCTTGAGACTATCCACATCTGCATCTGCGTGTGACACTGAGCACTACAATGTAACTCCTTGAAGTGATATCTATAACTCATGAGTACTATAATGTAACTCCTTACATCGGGTATAACTAGATAATCCAAGTCCCAATCATAAATTTTATAACTTCAAGCAAGTCATCAATCGATAGATGAAGTCTCGATGATGAAATAAGTAGAAGCCTTCGTGAAACCCACTTCAATCTCAAATAAGGGATGCCAAATCGACTCCGTGATCACTTGACATTCCATGTCCAAACACTTAGCTGTTTTGACGTTTTAGAGACATTTTCCTTTATGTTCTTGTGGTTGATTTACAGAGTGCACATTGGAAGGAACAACAATCTGTGAATAAGGAGATTCTTCAGAACCTAGTTCTGGGAAAGGAATACCCAAGAACGGATCATTATTCAAGCGTGCAACTTCAATATCACGAGAGTCATTATCAACACCTTGAGGAATAAGTGAAACATTAGGTGTTGAAGGAGAGTCGTATGACCATTTCTCAAATCTCACTCAACATGTAGTTTATTCACCCTTCTCCACCTTAAAAATTGCATATGACTGCCAACTGCCATTTTTGATTGAACGAGTGAATAAGAATACAATCAACGGTAAGTAGATCCACTTGATAACTGGCAATTTGTTTATTCACCCTTCCCCCCCTCAAAAATTGTATATGACTGCCATTTTTGATTGAACGAGTGAATAAGAATACTATCAACGATAAGTGACTCCACTTGATGACTGACATGTAGTTTATTCACACTTCTCCGCCTCAAAAATTGCATTGGAGGTTGCCATTTTTGATAGAACAAGTGAATAAGAATATTCTCCAATGTACGTTGATCCACTTGATGACTGAATGAGCATGGGAAGAGCATGAAGCTTGTTGATGAGAATGGTCATAAACAAGAAGATTTCTCTTCTTCCGAAGATAAAGCGCACTCAAGCGTACGCCTTTCTTTTCTTTGAGGAACGGGGCCTGGAGTGTTTTCAGCAGACGCCATTATGCTAACATTGAAGCCCGAGGCTTCAACTGCTGTGTTCAAACATCATTGGCGATGAAGAACGAGGCCTGAAATGATGTGAACAGATGTCACTTTCATTGATGTTCATCAAGGTTAAATTGCTTGAACCCTTAAGTCATGAGATATCAGTCTTTTTGGCACGCAAACCCTGAGTCTTTCCTTAATAGGAGTGAACGATGTACCTGCACTTAAGTAAAGACTTCATGCATTGACATTAAGAGTTTGTTTGCATTTATATGGTTTAGTGATATCAGCATTTAAACCATTTGGGGTTTCACTGTCAATCTTGGTTCTGCACTCAGTGAACATCTTTCTAATAGGTACATTTAAACCATTTGGGGTTTCACTGTCAATCTTGGTTTTGCACTCAGTGAACATCTTTCTAATAGGTATCCATCTAAGACCAACAATCTTAAAAATTCTACCCGTCGGTATCCACTTAAGACAAGATCTAGGAGTGTTTGGTTTCTCATGCACAGTAAAAGACTTGTTGGGAGAAAACCTTTGTCCTATAGCAATCTGCCTACCAGGTTTCTGAATATACTTCTTTGGTTCTACGGGCTTGTTGTTGTTTCTAGTCTTAGAGGACTGAACCTTAGCACGATTATTTACTTCCTTCAGGAATTTTGTTACACACTTATCATGATTCGCCTTAAAAACACATTTCTGACAAGTTGAGCAAACAAAGTGTTTGGATTCAGAGAAAGATCTAGAATTCTTAGAGTGATCTGCTACGGGAATCACATTAATCGATATGCAACTACTCTTAGAAGCAGGAAAATTTCTAGTCTTTTCATGTGTGTTTTTCTTAGCATCCTTTAGGTTATGATTCTAAACACTGTCATTATGTCTAACATGTTCCTTTAGTGTCACAAATGACACACGCTTTGAACTAATCCTAGAAGAGCTAAAGGCACTCATGTGATGAGGTTTTGCAAACGTGTACTCCTTTTCCTTAGGACAAGACTGTGAAGTGACTGGTTTTGACAAAACTTGTTTCGAATCAACTTGGGAGGCAAACCGTGGTTTTGAGGATTTTGGTCGTTCAGATCTAAACGCAGTCGGTTGTCTAACAACTGACTGGTTTCTAAGTGGTGGTTTCCCCAAGATTGATGGTTTTGCAAACTTAGTGTTCACACTATTTCTTGTCAATTTTCTTAACTCGTTTTTCAATGCTGCAATTGTAAAACCCTTTTCCTGAAGTTGAGCTTTGAATTCATCATTTTTTGCAATCAAAGAAGTTGTTTGTTCTGTAGTCTTAGTTCTTGTTTCTTTGATAGAATCATACAGATCTTTGTAATGTTTTTTCAAAGCATCATTTTCCATAAGTAATTTAGCCATTTTAAGTTCCAATTCGATGTTTCTTGTTTCAATTGCATCAATGTCATGTTTAACCTTGGCTTCATTACTTTTCTCATGCATATTAATTCGAGTTTTCAAATTGTTGATCGTTAAGTTTTTGGCTTGTAGCTGAGCTTTCAAATCGTTTATCTTAAAAAATTCACGAAATTCAGGAAATTCTGGATTATTACATGGTTTGTTAGTTTGTAGACTTTCTTCCTTTTGTTGTATTGATATTTCAAGTGAAATACAATGTTTTTCAAGTTGCAAGAATCTGTTTGAAAGTTCAATATAAACTTCTTTTTCAACCATATCATTCATTTTGAAAAGCTCAGCCTTAACCAAAGGACTTATAACTTGATCATGTTCAACATCCTGTTCCATTTCTCTCCCCTTATGACTCATATTTGTTAAATCAGGAGTGGTATTGCTATCAGCCTTTTCCAACAGATATGTGTCATAAACAGGTTCAGATTGATCAGTATGTTGTTGTTCACAAGCAAGGACATTATGTTGAACAGTTATATGTACCTCAGCAAATGGCACTTGGTCATTTATTGGTCTGATATCAGCATCCACACCATGTGTGATATGAGTCACATAACTGCTGCTTGTATCATGCTTATCTGAATTTGTCCCACTGCATTTTGTGACAACTGAACTAGCACCCAGTGCTTTACTCGAATCAACCTTAATCTCTTATGATTGCATCCGAATTTCATTCATCTTGATGTCATACTTTAGTATGTGTTGTGCTCTTTCCTCAATGTAATTCTTAACATTATCCATGTGTTAGAGTATGATTCTCTGAACATGTTAACTTCAATTCCAGTGTAATCAGTAAAACACTTTTCTGTTATTTGACTGTCATAATCCCAAGTATATTGTGAATTGATGAACAATTGAAGTTGTTTGTTGATCACCCGAAGAGCAGCCATGGATCCAATTTCATGAAATTCTACTTTGTCAAGTTGTTGTTCTAGTTGATCTAAGTTTAGGAACAAAGTGCCTATGAAAGTCTGAACATCTTGTCCAAAGATTGATGCAAATGCTCGTTCGAATCCTCCCATGGATCCAGGTCTTTCTGAGAGAACCTTGAGATGTGAATGAAGTAGTCGAAAGCATTCTATGCGACTTTCCTTTGCATCATCGTGCAATTGTTGTGGCTGATGCAACTCTCTCTCTCTTGCGAATTCAAGCATAAAGATTCCATATTAGCAATATCTGACCCAAAGACGTTTGTCGGTTGTACTTTGTTGAATCTTATGTTCATCGATCATGTCGTACAATTTGAGTACCTCAGCTATGACTAAATCCGAAGTGTTTGACATGATATGAACATTCACGGGATTTTACAATTCTATGATTTAAACTGAAAAATTGATTCTTTCGCGGGATTTTACGAAAATCAAGAATAAACCATGATTTGATTACTTGAATGTGTTATGATGAAAGTATGGTGGACTTGGTGATCTGTTGTATAATTGTGATTTGGTTTGGTTGATGCAAGTTGTTACAGTGAAATTATGGTCTGAAAAATTAAAACCTCAATAACTTCATTTTGGAGCGATTTCAGGCTTTGAAAGTTGGGTCAAACACAGAGTTACGGTCTCACGGTCGTTTTGACAGGTCGTGGGCTGAAAACGGAGTTATGTTTCAAAATTTATAGCCGTTTGAAGTTTTGACGTAAAAAGTCAACTTTGGTCAAAACGCAGAAAGCTCAAAACGTAACTTGGTCAATTCGCAGAAACCTCTAAACGCAACTTGGTCAAACCGCAGAAACCACAAAATGCAGAGACCTCAAACCGCAGTACCACAAACCGCAATACCACAAACCGCAGAAACCAAAACGCAGAAATGTCAAACTGCAACCTTGGTCAAACCTCAACCTTGGTCAAACCGCATGACTGGTCAAACCGCATGATGGGCGTGCGTTGGAGTAAAGTTTTGGCAGTTTTAATGCCTACTCAAGTTTTAAATTTATATTTTGCCGACTTATCAATAACACACACACTTAACGAGCAGTGTACCCGGTCAGTATGAAGATAATGGTAAGTAGAGTGTCGATCACTAAGAGTGGAACGTATTATCTCGTTATTCTAATCAGTATTTTAATATCCTAACACAAGGGGGTTTCAGCCTGAGAGACTGGCACGATTTGTTTGCAATTAAATAATAAAATAAACCAATAGGCACGAATCAGCAAGTAGCACACACGTACACAGATAGATACTCGAGACAATAAGAGGGCTGTCCTTATGATTAAGTAGATTGTCACTTGTTTTATTGATAGCTTTTTATGAAGTGTATGTAGTTAACCCTTTCTCGTTGGTCCTAATCTTATCGGTGAGTAAACCCTTAATGATTACTTATGTCTAAAAGTTATTCCTAAGTGATCAATTTAGTAATAACCGTGGGAGCCACATTATGTCCCGCAGTCAAATGCCCGCAAGCCACTAATAAACACAGAGGTTATCAATGCACTAATAAGTAGTAACCAAAGACATCAACATATAAACTTTAATTGATGGGAAAGCAAGTATTAAAGGGAGTGCAATCTTTCGTTGTCACATTACACAAGCCACCAACCTGATGAATTAAAGTTTGCTAACACAATAAAACAAAACTACTTAATGAATTAAATACATGCAGCACCTTCTTACAGCTCTTGTATCTTTGATTTGGGTGTGTCTTGTGCTGCCTCCTTGACTGAATTCGTCCTAGGGTTTTTCCTGTTCGGTCTTCGAAACTCTGATAATGCGTATGAAATTCGTCTGGTCTTGGGGTATTTATAGTTTCTGTCTGAGGGAAGATGCGGCGCATCTAAGGAGTAGATGCGGCGCATGTACTTAACTTCGCGTGGGGTCCAAGATTATAATATTCAGGAATATTCGTACACCGCCAGAAGATGCGGCGTAACTCCATGATTAGATGCGGCGCATGTCCTCTTGTATCTTGGATCGTATCTGGTGATATCTTGATAGAGATGCGGCGCATGTCATGAGTGAGATGCGGCGCATCTGGAGCAGATTAGTCTTGATCTTCTTCATTTCAGTAGACTCTTAACTTTATGCATGTTATGCTCCATAATCAGTCCAAAATCGCTAAGTTTCACCAAATGCTTGTTTTTACCTGAGAATTACAAAAGTAAACGATTAAGTATCAATCCTCATACATAATATAGTAAAACAAGTCAAATTAATAGGATAAATGATAGTAATAAAATGTACTTATTTGAGTTCATCAAATATCCCCCCACTTGAACTTTACTTGTCCCCAAGTAAACCTTAGAATTTCTCTTATGAAAATGTATCCTAAAAGATGTTAGGATTTATTTTTATGTTTAAGCATGTATTCGTTTATTTCATAATCACACAACTAAACACTTAACGAATTAGAAGTAAAATAAAATAAGTCGATAAAAGCAAATCTAATCGTTTAACTGTCCAGTCGTGACGAATATTCTATCATAAGCTTGGCAAGTATACACATCTCCTCCACTAAAGCTAAGGAATAACAAGTCTAAAGCGGTAAAAAGGGTTTTTAGGCTTAAGGGTTAATTATTCTCTTTCACTATCGATCTCAAAGTCCAGAAAAGGCGACAAAATCACAAATACATGATCGAATCCACGAACACGATACTTGCAATTGCTCAAATCCTTAACTCGAATAGGCTAAAGATAGGTCCAAACTTCACCAATAATAATATATCAAAAAGGGCGACAAAATCGTAAATACATAGCCGAATCCACGACTACGATACTTAAGATTGCTCAAATCCCTAATCTCAATAAATCAAAGGTTTGGTTGGATAAAGAACAATAAAGGGTATGGATAACATTTGGGATATAAATTGGTGTAAAAATAAAAATAAACAAAACAAATAAATTAAAATCCTAAGTGTGGTTAATCACTATCCCAACCATCCCATGAATAAGACTCATATCATTGAATAACTCACGCTTTAACACTTGAAACACACGCTTTAGGTAGACACGAATTATACTCAACAAGATCTTAATCAAAGAATAAACCTTAATTGGCGTTCCCATAACTGCCAATTCCCATTCAATCAATAGATATAGTACAACAAATAGTGGTGATATCGACCACTTACATAACTTTACATCGTTGGTTAAAAACAAACATCCAACTTTCTTTCTTTCTCTTTTCTTTTCTTATTTTTTCGATTTTTTTTTTTTTTTTTTTTTTTTTTTTTTTTTTTTTTTTTTTGACATCAACATATACATAGATGTGTAAAATTTCACCACATCACTATAATGATAATTCTGGATAATTTTTCATACTTTTCATGACTTCAGAAATAATGATAATAGTGAAAGTAGTAAACACACGAAAAATAAACTCAAAAATATACAATATTTACTTTCACTCCAATTGCATTGTGCAATTTCCCGACCTAACCAAAGATAATGAATTACGCACGCGAACACAGGTAATGTAAGGAAACATACTTTGCCTATAGCAATTAACCAACCACGGATTCTAATCTACAGGGTAGGCTAAGGTGTAAGGGTGTAACGAAACATTTTAAACATAGGTGTAAGAAACGAAAGGAATGGATCTGAGTGTTTTCTAGGGGTATCTTACTCTAAAAATGAGAGTAACAAAAGGGTTTATACGGGGGTTAACTAACCAGTGTAGTTAGTTAATAACACATAACATATAAAGGCTATTTGGGTGTAATCCTAGAAATTTACCAATTTAGACAAGTCATTCCAATTATATAAATAATACTCATTATGGTGGTCTCGAATAGTATACAAGCCAAGTTCTAAAGTTTACAAGTCACCGGCACACTCATAGATTTGTGAATTTTGAAAAATCACAATTTTTGAAAATAACGTCATGTGTGCAGCTATGCAACTTAGATCTTAAACAAAAACATGCTAAAATTTTTTTTAAGTTTGATATATTAAGCACATTTTAAGCATAATTTTTGAAAAAGTTTTAGGACAAGTAAATGTTAAGTGTTCTAATTCTCCAATCCCCCCACTTAAGTTAAACAACGTCCTCGTTGTTTGTATAAAAGGTTAAAAACTGGAAAATAAAAGAATTAGAACAGAAAAACTCCCCTGAGATTTGCTCGGTATGATCCTCCATTAGTATAAGAGCAAAAATCATCTTTCTTGTGGATTAGAACGTTAAAGCTTCATACTTGATGTATCCACAGGAAATCCAGGAAACTATAATACCACCAATGCTTTTAAAACACACCTAAGATAAGAAAGGTTCAAACTTGCATAATACATTAGTAGTTAGGAAAAATAAAACTTAAAAATTAAAACTGAAAATCATCAGGTCAGTCGATGCGCCGTATCTTATGGAAGAAGATACGCCGTATCGAGCCTGGAATAAATACGGATCAGAATAAAGATGCGCCGCATCCTTAACCAGGGATGCGCCGCATTGAAAATAAACTGATAAATAGTTTTAAAGTCGAAAATAAAAATGCAGAAAAATAAAATAAGATATGACCATTGCAGGAGATGCGTCGCATCTCAGAATTGAGATGCGCCGTATCCTCATGCGGGCCTGACTGACTCGACACAGAAAACAGAATAATAAAAGATAAATCCTCCGGGTTGTCTCCCGGTAAGCACTTGTCTTTATTCCAGAGTCTTCAAGTTAGACTCACGTTCAGCTCTTTAATATCGATCATTGAAGGAGTCGGAAACATCGCGCTCCTTCATTGCCAATTCAGTAATATTGAACACTCCTTGCTCGTCCTTAATTTCCACGCCGTTCTTCTTTAATATCTGTATAAACAAAGTCCTGTCCCTTTCGGGCAGAGATGACAAAATGATAGACGGGAAATTTTTATTATCATATAGGCACAAATAAGCAAGGTGGGGTGGTAGTTCAATAAACACATCATTGTTCAAATTCGTTTTCTCAACTATTCTCCTACGTTTATTAATTACTACACAATCATACCACTCATCATCAGAATCATTAACAACATTGCGTCTAAGTTCGGTAGGTACATTAAGGTCAATGAATTCCTCAAAGTTCTCATGATTAGGATTAGTTGAGTTGTTTTGAATCAATGTTTCTCCCATAAGTCTAGCTTCAAGATCGAGGTCCATACGCTCTCTTAATCCTAGCACATAAACACCTCTAATTATGCTTTTAACCGGATCTTGGCACTTATAGACTAGTTTATTATTCCCTACCCTTAATGAGATTTTTCTCTTAAACACATCAATCTTAGCATGGGCAGTAGACAAGAAAAGTCTTCCGAGGATTAAAGGAATCTTAACATCCTCGGGCATGTCTAGTATAACAAAGTCTACGGGAAAAATAAACTGCTCAATCATAACTAGCACATTATTAGCAATCCCTTCAGGTCGTTTTACCGTTTTATCAGCCAATTCAATAAGTAACTTAGTTGGTGCTAATTTTCCTAGTCCTAGGGTAGCGAATGTCTTAAGAGGCATAACACTAACACTAGCTCCTAAGTCAGCTAACACATTATTGAAAGATATATTATTAATAGAACAAGGTAGAGTAAAACTTCCTGGGTCTCTTTCTTTATGAGGCAAGGCATTTGAGTCGGTTGCAGGGCTCTCTTCTTTCATTGTTGCCTTGATCTCCTCTTCAATCTTTGTCTTTCTTTTAGTAGTCTCCTTAAGCTGATTGAAGAATTAAAGAAAAATTCGGGTCTTGCACCATCATTACCATTCATCGATCTTCTAGGTATATTAGGAGTGACTTCTTCAGTGGTGCTTATGGCCTTGACATGATCTCTTGGGTTGGTTTCAGTTGAGCTCGGTAAACTTCCATATCCCCTTTCTTGAAGAACCTTGCTCATTTGACCAATTTGTTGTTCCAATGCTTTGATCGAAGCTCCTTGATTTCTTGTAGTAGTGTCTGTTGAAGCTCGGATTTCTTTGATCATAGCAGTATTCTCTTCATGTCTTTTAGCAGCATCGGCCATAATTTGCTTTAAAGTATCGTCTAAAGTCTGCCTCCTCTCTTGATAAGCGGGATTGAAGTTGTTCTTTTGATAGAATCCCGGACTAGCTTCCCTAAATCTTCCTGAAGGTCGGAATGGTTGTCCAAATTGGGTGTAATATGCTTCTTCAAATGTCTCACTTTCATTCTTGTTCGGGCAATCTTTAGTGTAGTGAGGTCCTTCGCACTTTTCACATCCAACTTGGGCAGCATATGCTATTTCATCTCGCTTCTTCATCTCTCTACTAATTTTATCTAATTGAGCTTGAATAGCAGCAATCCCGTCAAAATTAGTGCTGCTCTTAGATCTTGTAGAGGTCCCATCGTGCCATTTCTGAGAATGATCAGCAGCTTCTTGGATCGCTTTCCTAGCATTAGTTGCACTCATCTGAGGTACGGCTCCCTTAGCATCCAAAATCTGTCTTGTAGGCACGTCCAATCCTTGATAAAACAATATTATTTCCTGCATAGGGGTTAGATAGTGTTGAGGACATTTTATCAATAAATCTTTAAACCGTTCCCAAGCTTGATAAAGGGTTTCATCAGGCTCTTGCTTGAAACTATTGATAGCCTCCATCTTTTTAGCAGTCTTAGCAGGTGGACAATATCTCTTCAGGAATTTGCTCTTCAAATCTCCCCATGTAGTGATTGAACTAGCAGGTTCATTCCTTAGCCACTTGTTAGCAGCTCCTTTTAGCGAGATTGGAAAGATTCTTAGCATGATCTGATCGTCAGTGACTCCTTCTGAAGTAAACAAATCTTTAATCTCCAGGACCTTTTCAACATGCTCATTAGCATCCTCATTTTCCGTCCCACTGAAAGCATTCTCTCTTAGTTCTTTGAGAAACTGACCCTTCAACTCAAATTTTGACTTATCATCAAACTTTGGTCTAGCAACTCCTGAAGTGTAATCAGCACGAGTATTGTTCATGTATTCCTCCATAGTAGTGTTTTCGCCCATTGTTTCTGTTTCAACTTCCTCTTTCTCTTCAGAAAAGTAATCAAGCTCGAGTGAACTTGAAAGATCAAAGCTTCTTGTGTTGAAAAGCCTTTTAAGCGAATGTAGGGCTCGTTCAGGATCTTCGAAAGGTTGAATCAAGTTCTTCGTAGAACTCCTGGTCATGCACTTCCTGAAATCAACACAAAAGCATCAGTAGGGTATGCCCAAGAAAGTAATATATCAGAAAATCAACAACGAAAACGGAATACGAAAAATTAAAGTTACTGATATCTGCAGACGATGCGCCGTATCCGAAAAGTTGGATACGCCGTATCTTATAATCGTTAAAATTTAATCAGACTTTATCCATAAAATAGATACGCCGCTTTAGAATTTAAGAATGCGCCGTATCGAATTAATTAATCAAAAATCAACTTATCTAATTAAAATTAAATGCGTCGTATTAACGAAAGTTAATGCGCCGTATTTTCGTTACGTTTAAAAATAAAAGATTTTTGATTCAGAAAGATGCGCCGTATCGACAGAGATCGATACGCCGTATCTGTTTAATAATTCGCAAACTGTTTTTAATTAAAATAATAGATACGCCGTATCTGCTAAAGCAGATGCGTCGTATGGCTTTAACGTTTAGAAAATTTTTTTATCAAAAACAGATACGCCGTATCTGCAAAAGCAGATGCGTCGTATTACTTTATCGCTTAGAAAAATTTTTCTTATTAAAAACAGATACGCCGTATCTTGGGGAAAATATGCGTCGTATCGAATTAATTAAACGCGTTGTATTTTTAAAAAAAAATTAAACGCAATACGCCGTATCTGAGAGATCAGATGCGCCGTATCGTTTGATTTAGCACAGTACAACGATAGCAGAACAGAAAAATACGAAAAATAAAAACAAAAATAAAAACACACGAAAATAAAAACAAATAAAGCAAACAAATAACACAAAACAAATAACACACAGTACAACAAATATGCAAAATAATACAATGATGCAATTAATCTAATAAAAAAGAAAAACCTAATTAAAATACTAATTAAATTAACAGATAATAACAATTCACTCCCCGGCAGCGGCGCCAAAAAACTTGATGGGCGTGCGTTGGAGTAAAGTTTTGGCAGTTTTAATGCCTACTCAAGTTTTAAATTTATATTTAGCCGACTTATCAATAACACACACACTTAACGAGCAGTGTACCCGGTCAGTATGAAGATAATGGTAAGTAGAGTGTCGATCACTAAGAGTGGAACGTATTATCTCGTTATTCTAATCAGTATTTTAATATCCTAACGCAAGGGGGTTTCAGCCTGAGAGACTGGCACGATTTGTTTGCAATTAAATAATAAAATAAACCAATAGGCACGAATCAGCAAGTAGCACACACGTACACAGATAGATACTCGAGACAATAAGAGGGCTGTCCTTATGATTAAGTAGATTATCACTTGTTTTATTGATAGCTTTATATGAAGTGATGTAGTTAACCCTTTCTCGTTGGTCCTAATCTTATCGGCGAGTAAACCCTTAATGATTACTTATGTCTAAAAGTTATTCCTAAGTGATCAATTTAGTAATAACCGTGGGAGCCACATTATGTCCCGCAGTCAAATGCCCGCAAGCCACTAATAAACACAGAGGTTATCAATGCACTAATAAGTAGTAACCAAAGACATCAACATATAAACTTTAATTGATGGGAAAGCAAGTATTAAAGGGAGTGCAATCTTTCGTTGTCACATTACACAAGCCACCAATCCTGATGAATTAAAGTTTGCTAACACAATAAAACAAAACTACTTAATGAATTAAATACATGCAGCACCTTCTTACAGCTCTTGTATCTTTGATTTGGGTGTGTCTTGTGCTGCCTCCTTGACTGAATTCGTCCTAGGGTTTTTCCTGTTCGGTCTTCGAAACTCTGATAATGCGTATGAAATTCGTCTGGTCTTGGGGTATTTATAGTTTCTGTCTGAGGGAAGATGCGGCGCATCTAAGGAGTAGATGCGGCGCATGTACTTAACTTCGCGTGGGGTCCAAGATTATAATATTCAGGAATATTCGTACACCGCCAGAAGATGCGGCGTAACTCCATGATTAGATGCGGCGCATGTCCTCTTGTATCTTGGATCGTATCTGGTGATATCTTGATAGAGATGCGGCGCATGTCATGAGTGAGATGCGGCGCATCTGGAGCAGATTAGTCTTGATCTTCTTCATTTCAGTAGACTCTTAACTTTATGCATGTTATGCTCCATAATCAGTCCAAAATCGCTAAGTTTCACCAAATGCTTGTTTTTACCTGAGAATTACAAAAGTAAACGATTAAGTATCAATCCTCATACATAATATAGTAAAACAAGTCAAATTAATAGGATAAATGATAGTAATAAAATGTACTTATTTGAGTTCATCACTGGTCAAACCGCAAGACTGGTCAAACCGCATGACTGGTCAAACCGCAAGACTGGTCAAACCGCAGAACAGGTCAAACCGCAAGACTGGTCAAACCGTAGAATAGGTCAAACCGCAAGACTGGTCAAACCGCAGGACTGGTCAAACCGCAAAGACCTAAACCGCAAAGAGTCAAACCGCAATACCTTGGTCAAACCGCAAGACTCAAACCGCAAGAAGTCAAACCGCAAAGACTTAAAGTCAAACCGCATCACTATACGACAAACCACAAGGGACAAGAAATCACAAACCGCAGCAGCTAAAGGACAAAACGTCACTTTCAGTCCTTTTTGTCGTGTTTCCCCTTATGGTTAAACTCCAAACCGCAGTCATAAATTCTGACCAAACCGCAAACAATAATTTCCCACAGAAGCTCAAACCGCAACCAGTAACACTTTACGAGACTCAAACCACAGCGAAGAATACACACCCGAAGTACAAACCGCAGTCAAGAAAAACTTCAAATCTTCCACTAACTAACACGAACAAGGTTGTATATTATCAAGGAAGATGTAAGACAGTTTTATTAATATGAAAGTACAAGTTTTCCACGAATTGAACCACAAACAAGGCTCAAACCAACGATTTAGCAACCTTTTTAGACGAACCAAAAACAAAAACAAAAAGTGCCATGGCTCTTGATACCAATTGTAGCATATTCATAAACATATAACACATAAACTAGGGTGATTTGGCCGAATATCTAGAGAGAGAAAGGAAGAAGTTGGGAACTAGAGAGAGAAAGTGAGAATGTTAGATTGAAATGAGAAGGAGTTCCAACCCTCTCCCTAGGTGGACAGGGATATTTATACATAATAACATATGTGCCCTGAGTGGGCTGTAGAGTGAGCTGACAGTGGGTAAAGACCCGACCCACTCCACAAATACTAATGGTAACTAAGCTAATAATAATAATACTAATAGTTCTACGAGCTAGTTAATGCTAACAGATACTCGGGGTGACCAAGTCTTCACATGAATATTTATATTCCTAACACGTTCCTCCACCAATACGTAAAGCTTTTAGCCTTTCCGGTTTCACGTACTTCTTACTCGATGAAGCCTTACACAGTTTCTTACACCTTGTCAAGTTCAATTTAGAAATATTCTTGAGGCCTCCTATGCTTTTAAGATCTTGAGCGAACTAAGAACCTGTTCAATGAATAAAAGTTTGATTTATCATCACATATACAAATAAAGATTATCTAAAACAGAGAAGTTCAAACGTCAAGTTAAAAACAGTAGTTGAATTTCTACCATGGGTAGTTCAAACTTTATCAGATCCCCGTAACTCATGTCTATAGCCACCAAGCTGCTCTTCAATAAGACAGAGGGTATCATTTTCAGATGATACCAATGCCAGCATAACCGTCTCAACTTAGGAAAATTCTTGTGGGACCCAGTAAGTTTCACAGTTTTTAGCTGAAGCCATCTTAGTTTGTCCATCATTGCAAAGGAGCCTATTTTAAGGGCAAATGCCTGAAAATTTAGCATGCAATGACGTAATAAGCATACCTCATATACTGAAGAATTTCGTTAAATACCTTATGGATTGAATAAAACTCTTAAAAAGCTCCATACGCGTCTGCCATTTTTTTAGCCCGATCAATCATTTGCGACGTAAGCCCTGAAAATTAAGTCTCATTGGAAGACTAATTATTCTTATAGCGACAGAATATAATGACCGAGCTAATGTAGGTCAGTTCTGAGATTCGATGCCAAAAACTTACTAAGAATGGTTTTAACTTCGCATATAAGACGTTCAATATTATAAGCAAGGTCTGTAATATCGATAACCTAATTAACAATAACTACATTTAAGTGAATACCAAGAAAAATATATAGCTTCAAAATTGTTAATACGTAGCACCCAATTAATGTGTCAATGGAATAGATTTTCGAAGCTCTTTGACGATTCCACTTTATATTAGGTTCGCGATCTTGACAATCTCTGCAATGAATTAGACTTTGCCTGCAACTAATTGGTCACTACCAAGGAGTCTAGTCTGGTAAACCTGCAAAAAAAACCTTTTGATGTACCTGATCATCATGACCAGATGTCTTTCATGCACGTTTATTAGATATGCATTGTTTGACATGTGTACATTAAAAAAAAAAGAGAAAAGGTAAGACCTTTAGTGTTACCCCCCTCGTGAGATAGCAGATCAACTATTTTGCAAAAGATAGTCTTATATTGCGAAACAATGTAACTAAACTACAAAACATGTCTGATATAACTTTCAAATCTGAATGCAGTGCATTCATTTATTCATTCAGTAACTCACATGCACCATAATACAAATTAGAGACATCGATATAACATAGATCTAACACAAGCATCAAATCCATACATAATGTTTCTAACTGTCATAAACATAAACTACTTTACGTCAATATTCAATCAATAAATGCATATAGAAACCTAGAATTTGTTTATGAACATAAAAATAAAAGAAATTGATACCTCGAGATGAGAATGAGAGCCATGATCAATACGGCTGCAATAAAAAAAATTGTTATATTAGGGTTTTTATTTAAAAAAAATATAATGAATGAATCCGGAAATAATTATATTATTAAGTAATAGATATTGAGCTTCCTAAATTGTAGAGATTCTCATAGTTATCTCATTAAATTAAAATAATTTATAATTGGTTTGGTTGCGTAGGCTTATAGATTTGGTTTTGCAAGATATAATCCAAAAAATGTGTTGGTCTAGTGGTAATCATGTTTGACTGTGGACTAACAGACCCAGGTTCAAATCCAGCTGCATGATTTTCTTGAAGGAAAAAAAAACCGAAATTTTAATAAATGAAAAATTCAAAATTTTAATAAAAGATTGCTTAGGTGGCATTATGACATGGCATTACTGGACAATCAGACATTTGATGATGTCATACGCATACTGTTATAATATATATATATATATATATATATATATATATATATATATATATATATATATATATATATATATATATATATATATATATATATAATATATATATATATATATATATGTAAACGCCCATGTCTGCGGAAACGAATCTCACAAGAGACGATGAAGGTGAGTGCGCGGATATTACTAGGTTAGGGGCATGATAGGTAAATTAGTTTACCTAACGGCAAATAGGCCCGATATCATGACTAGTGTCTACCCTTGTGCTCGCTTGTAAGAAGGATCTCAAAACTTCTTACCTTAAAGCGGTTAAGTGTATCTTCCGATGCATTAAAGGCACTATGCACTTGGGATTGTGATATCTCAAAGAGTTTGGTGTAGAAAGTGTTGTCTATACCAACTCTGATAATATGGGAGATAATGTGGATTGATTAAGAGAAAGTGATGCTTGTACCTTCATAGGTTGTTGTCAAACTTCTTGGTTCTCCAAGAAACAAACCACTCTTGCTATCTCCACGACCGAAGCCGAATACGTAAGCGCCGGAAAGGCATGACAACAAGCACTATGAATGAAACAATTCCCTATGTAGTGCGGCAACCGAAGGTGCAAATAGACTTGACCAAGAACCCCGTGAATTGCTCATGCACGAAGCACATCAAAGTACGTCACCTCCTCCGTCGCGATAATGTCCAAAGAGGAATCATTTTCTTAGAAAAGTTTCTCTCAAAGGACAACATCGTCGATATTCTAACCAATACGTTCTTCACATCCCTCTTATGACTATTTGAATATTTCACTGGAAATATTAAAGTCATCTCTCACACTCTTCTTATGACCACTCAAATATTTCACTGGAAATATTGAAGTCATTTCTCACGTCTTGCCTCATGACTTTTTAAGTCATCCTTCTAATCCTCTCATGACTATTTAAATATTTCACTGGAAATATTAAAGTCATCCCTTACGTCTTATCTCATGACTTGCTAAATATTTCATTGGAAATATTAAGTCATTCTTTACGTCTCGTCTAATGACTGTTGAATATTTCACTAGAAATATTGAGTCATTCCTTCCGTCTCGTCTCATGACTCTTAGATATTTCACTGGAAATATTGAGTCATTCCTTACATCTCGTCTCATGACTTTTTAAGTCATTCCTCACATCCGTCTTATGACTACTTAAATATTTTACTGGAAATATTCAGTCATCCCTCATATCCTTCCCATGACTTTTAGATATTTCACTGGAAATATCAAGTCATTCTCTTTATCTCGTCTCATAACTTTTAGATATTTCACTGGAAATATCAAGTCATTCCGTGCGTCTCGTCTCATGACTATAGATATTTCACTGGAAATATTAAGTCATTCCTTACGTCTCGTCTCATGACTTGTAGATATTTCACTAGAAATACTGAAGTCATCTCATCTATCTCGTTTCATGACTTTTAGATATTTCACTGGAAATGTCAAGTCATCCCTTACGTCTAGTCTCATGACTTCTAAATATTTCACTGGAAATATTAAAGTCATTCCTCATATTCTTTCAATGACTGCGTGTGCATTTCCTCGAAAATACAAAAGTCATTTCTTGTCATCTCGCCTAATCGTTTCTGAGTTTATTAGGTATAAACTCTTCCCTCGCATCAAAAAGTCTTACTAAATAAGTAAGATTAATTCGTCAAAACTCAAAATGGAACAAAAATGGGTCTCAGACATACACGGCTCCACTAAAGTGGCACGGCACTACTAAAATTTAAAACAAAAATACCCACTCTCCTCTGCTGTCAAAACCGAACACCACACCCAAATCCTACTAAACTCTTGTAAATCAAGTTCGAGGCATTGCAATCAAAGAATCTTAATCACTACAACATAAATTGTAAGTCAATTAACCTTAATTTCTTTTTAATTTGAAACTAGGGTTTGTTCTTATGCATAAAATCGAATTGGGGTTTTTGAATGATAATTGAAGTTTTATGCAATTAAGACTAGGATTAGACAATGTAGAACTTACATGATTCCCAAATCATAGGATTTGCACAAACCCACTTATATTTTACATATTAGTCCGAATTTTACTAGTTAAATCAGATTAAGATTAAATATTTTTAGTGGAATCATGTCTAGGATACTTAAAATTGGATTATGAATCATTAACGTTGAAGCTTTTCAATTTTAAGATTTTTGGCGCCAAGTTGACGCATTTGCCAAACACCCCAATTCCATCATTTTTGAAAAATTTCACGTATCTAGGATCATGAAATCTTTTTCATGCATTGTTGATGCAAACTAAAAATGTTTTTAAATGCATACATGATCTCACAAATATTGATCGAATTACATAATTAATGTGTATTCTTCGACATATTTGATTGAGCAAAAGTGAAGTTAGGAGCGTTTGGGTAATCTCATTAGTTTTGTTTTCAGAGTCGAGATTATCGCACCTCCACACTGTTTGCATTAAGACACACACACACACTAAAAAAATGTGATCATCAAAATTCAATAAGTTAACATATACATATTTATAATTTTGTAGGTAACAATGCCTCGTATGGATTATCAAGATACCAAATCCTACATTCCTACACTTGTCGATGATCGAAACATCTCCGATGAGCAAAAAGCTTATCTTCTTAGAGTCCAACATCGATATATACACGAAGGTCGTGTAGTCGATGCGTATTTTGTTCCTTTGAGTGGCATCCAAGCATGCTTCCCTACTATTCAATTTGATATATAAACGATCAAATTTGTCCTCGTTTTATCCTCGAATTCTATAGTCGAGTCCGCACCTTCAATGATCTTGAGGGTAATGTCTTCCTTGATTTTTGGATCCAAAACCAAAATATCATTTTTTCCATCACCGAACTTGGTGATATTCTCGGTGTTCCGTCATATGGTCAATGTGCATACACAGAAGACCATTCTTTAGAGTTACTTCACTATCATCTTGAAAGTGAAGGTACTTATCGTACCGAAGTCCTCGACCTTCAACTCATCAAACAACACGTCTAAATTCCTAGAGTCGCCAACACGCACCAAAAGCGTGATGGTTCCATAGTTTATCTCGACCCCAACCGCATCTACCTCAAAGAACTCCTTCCCGATCTCAAAAATTAGGAACTCCTTCTGCGTGAAAACGTGTTGTGTCTTGCGGGCAACCGGGATCATGTTCCGGCTAGTCATGCCCATATGCTCTATTGTCTTAGTACCGAGGAGCCATACAACCTCGCGTACTACATGGCAAAAAGGATGGCCAACATTCACAGTCGGACCGATAAGCTCATGCCATATGGTATGTTGCTTACTCGTCTATTCCGGTGGGTTATGGAAACTTACCCACATCTAAATTGTGTCGACTATTTTCTTGTCAATCCCGTCATGAAACCCCTTGGTGGACGACAACGCCGCACTAAGCCACGTAGTGACAAAGGTGCTAAACGTGGTCGTAAATCCACATCCGATGCTACTTTCTCGTCTTTCTCCTTCGGTCATGGTTCGTCATCTCAACCTATGGATGAGGATGATGATGAGGTGAACAAAGAAGGAACGTCTCGTCCTCGTACTCCCTCTCCCGAAACCTTCTTTCGTAACCTTGACACATCATCGTTTGAACCAACAACCGACCTTCCATTCAACCAAACCAACTTAACTTCCGTGATGAGAAGGCAAACAACCATGTACAACCAACAAGTGTCTATGCATGAGCAAACGATCGGGGGGTTCAAGTCTATTAGCAAGGTAATCAAGGGGATCGGGAACAAGATAAAGAAGTTAGGGAAGAAGAGATATTAGATACTACTAACTTAATTAGTATCACTAACTTAAGTAGTATTAAACTATTTTTTTTTTGGGTCTTGGCTATGGCCATCTAGCATTAGCAAGTTTGAATTTACTTGGTATTTCATACTTGCCAACGTGAATTAGTTAATCAAGATTAATGCTTAATCATTTTATGAGCTTTATCTAGTTTATATTCTTTATTTTATATTTTTATTGCATGCACTAGATGATAAAATTGCTTGGTATGATGCATGCTTAATAGTTGCCTAAACATAGATGATCACATGATCTTATTAGTTACTAGTTGAGACTAGTGTTAGGAAAACTATGTGATTGATCTTTAGTGAATTGAGGCATTAGGATTTGCAGCAAATGGATTCCCTAGAATTACCCATTTAGGCAGCCTAGAACCTGCAAAACAAGAAAAAAGGTCAACTGCAGGCCACGGCTCCACTAAAGAGGGCACAACTCCACTAAATAGGGCACGGCACCACTAAATTTAGTGGTACCATGGGTCATTTAGTGATGCCATACCCTGGGGAGACATTTTTAACTGTTCTCTTCCACTTTTTGACCTTCTTTTCCCCAGAATCTGCAAACATATGCTGATTCCAACATACACAAATCCCCAAATCCACCATCTTATCCATCCTTGCATGCTTTGATTTGGCTATATAAGCTCTTATCATGCATTGCTCTTTCTCACCATTCCACATTCACGATACACTTATCATGCCCTCCACCATGGCTACTACTTCTCATCAAGCAAAGAAGCAAGGCTTAACCTCAAACCAACCAATGAGGTCATTCTCATTGATCTCACTTTGGATGATGATGAAGATGTCCACACTCCACTACCCTCAACCAAATCCACCTCTTCAATCTCTACACCCCTAGCTCCATCAAAGGCCAACATCATCATCCTCCTCCAACATTAGAATCACCACACCTTTACCTCAACCAAGTTCTCCTCAACCACCAGCATTAACCTTCACCCTTTCACCCACAACTCCCTTTGAGTTTGGGTCCAACACCTCATCATCCTCGGCCTCACCACCACCACAACCACTAATGGGTCACCCCATTCTTTATCCCCTACAACCACATACCCTAAGTTGTGCATGTTGTCATCACAACCAACACCTCATCATGTGCCTTAGGGATGAGTTGAGCTTTAGGTTCTCCTACCTTGAGCACCTCCTCACACCACCACAAGGACCCATCATACCACCTTCTCCACCACCAAATAGCCCAACCAACTAAACATGTTTATGTTTAGTTTTTCCAATAATAGCTTAGGACCCCTTTTGACATTTGAAGCAAATCTCAGGGCCTCGAATCACTCAAGATTTTTATATGCTTCTTGTATTTTTCTTTTGTTGTAGTCATACTCTTGTATGACATTTTATTTCTATGAATGAATGGGCTTTTTATATGTGTGTTGTGGTGATTGACTACTTAGTCATTTTTTTGGATGGATATTTGTCGTAATTGCTACATGTTAGATATTGTATACTTGTCATCTAACTTTGTTTTGTAGCAAAAACCATTGCTCGATTCCTTGGTGTACTCCAAACGAGGGGGAGTATACATCAAGGGGGAGCTTTAGCAACCTTTTTGCTTCGACAAAAAGGGGGTGAAATGGGAGTAAACTCATTAAAAACTTGTTAAAACTAATTTTAACCTAAAATGAGATTATGTTTTGTCATCATCAAAAAGGGGGAGATTGTTAATGCAAATAATGTTCTAAAAAGCGTTATTTATATCTTTCGATAACTTCACGTTTTGAGGATGACAAAATGTGAAATAACGTTGCGTTAAAATTAACGTAAACAAGTTTTTAATCGAAAGATCTCATTTCTAAATAAATCACTCTAGGTATGCACAAACAAATTTACAACTTGACAAATGATCAAAGAAGTGAATTTGTGTTTTAAACTTCACATTTTTAATGTGACAAAACATTTCTTTCAAAAATATACTTTACAAATTATTTTTGAATAATTAAAAAATGTTTTAATGGAAAAATAAGTTCAAATAACATAACAGATATTTTCCCCCCCAAAATCAGCTCCAAACTTCTCCAAATAAGTTTTCACCAGAAAAGACAAAAAGAGGAGCGTTTTTGTCTGGCACGGTACCACTAAATTTAGTGGTACCGTGTGTGATTTAGTGGAGTCGTGCCTTCATAACGGCCAGATTTTTTCTGACTATAAATACCAGCCCACTTCACAGATTTTGGGCATCCTTTTTCACACAGAACTTTCTGAGTTCAATACCCTTATCACATTTTCTCTTCTTGATCATTTATTTTAGTGTTTCTTTTGTTTAAGAGTGATCCAATCATCCATTCAAGTGATCCTCTTCAAGTGCAAGAGAAGAACACAAGGTATCCAAGTAGATACAAAGCGTTGTAGTTGTAGTTAGAGCACTTGTAACATTTTTTACACACTTGATTGTATCATAGTATACATCAAGATCATTTTTCTTTTGAGAGGTTGTGAGGGAAGATCATTGTGATCTTATAGAGATATTGATTATCTCTAGTAGCCATTGGGCTTGTGTGTCGATCAAGAGTAGATTGAGTAAATTGAGTGAAGTAAGAGTTGATCATTGTGATCTTGTGAGATCTTGGAGATCTCTTGAAGCCATTGGGCTTGTGTGATTGATCAAGAGGATCATAGGTAGATCGGGTAGATCGAGTCTTGTGTGATAGTGTGAAGTAGAAAGGATCAAGTAGATCGTGGTAGATTGGTGCTAGCTAAGATTAGCACTCGACATCTAGCTTAGTGTCAGAAATTGGATAAGCGACATCATACGGTTTTCTCCGCCTGAAGGGAGGTCTTGTTGACATAGTGCTTGAAACTCTCGAGTGTGGTACTCGGGGAGTGGAGTAGGGCGAAGAAGAGCTTCGTGACCGAACCACTATATATCTTTCCTTTACTTTCATTTAGTTATATTGTGTTTATATTGCATAGTGTAGTGTAGTGTTCATATTGGTGTTGATTGATCACACATAAGATTCGAATCAAGGTTTTCAATAGTAAAGTTTTAAAACAAATTAAAAACCGGTAAAACTATTCAACCCCCCCCCCTTCTAGTTTTCCACATCTTTGTTTTGTCGAATCAGAAAATTAATCTAGGACAGAACTGTAATTGCAGTGGACAGTACCACTAAATGATGGACGGTACCATTACATTTAAAGTTACCGTAGGGTATTTCACGGTACCGTGTATCTGTCTGTCTATTTCTCAGAACTAAGTCATTTTCAGGAATTCATATAAAATCAACCGTAAGTCCGTAGGAGTCGCGCCACCTATCGTTTTAAACGTAATTTAGTCTACTTTCATTTAAAAATACTTTTAGGAAATGATTGTAAAGTAAAATTTACGAGAGTCTTTGATGATTAACAGAGAGTCTTTTCCGGTCTTGCCGATTGCAAAAAAAATTTTGTCAAATTACAAAGAGAACATCACACATTGATGTATATATATTTTCAAAGTGTTGAACTTGATCAAATTCTGAAATGGGGTGGAAAATAATTCATTTTCAAATAAAATCAAGCTAGGTATACATTGTCATACTTAATACACAAAATGACGATAAGTATTTTTGTGTGCTATGCTAAATGGTTATTTGTTTTTCTTTGTGTCCTTGTGTTTGTTGGGAATTAAATATTCTGAAGACTAAGTATCGGAAAATTCTCTTAAGTGGTTAATTCTGGTAGCTTTAGTGTTAAGTCTGGTGAGTTCCAAAGTTAAGTCTGCTGAGTTCCAAAGTTAAGTCTGCTCTTCAAAGTTAAGTCTGGTGGTTAAGTGTAGCGATTAATTCTGGTGACTACCACAATTAAGTCTGCTCTTCGAATGTTAAGTCTGCTTGCTGGATGGATAAGTATAATAAAGTCAATAATATACGGTAGATAATATCTTACCCCATGTGATCAGTCATTATGTTGTATTCTCAGAACAAGTTGTAAACATAGATACATGTTGTATCTTAGTTACTGACTCACATAAGCTAGCAAGTAGTTCGACAAGACTTGACAAGCATTAACAATATTGTAAAGATCTCCTTGGACTACAAAAGGAGATCTTAGCTTAGTCATATGTACGTGACTCAGAGTGTCTTTTATGTGATTAAGTTTTATATGTTGAATAAGAACATTTGATAAAACTTTCATATTCATAACTGTCAAGAACAAGAACAATCATAAACATTATCAATAATATTGAATCCTTTGGTATTATACTTTCGGTGTTCATTGTTCAATATACACAAGCATCACTGTTCCATTTCCACAATCAAAATAACCTTCTAAGTGTGATTAAGTAGTTTCCGCATACTTGATCATATTAACTCAACTTATCATATACACAAAGCAACAAAGGTTTAACCACCTTATAGTGTATCGAAGAATCCTCTCAATAGGTATCAGAGCAAGGCTGATATAGTTGATTTAGAAGAAGAAGAAGAAGAAGAAGAAATGGACGTTAAATCTATTCAGACCAATGTTGCTGCAAAACTACCCATGCTCAAACCGAATGAGTTTTAGATGTGGAGGCTGAGGATAGAGCAATATTTCCAAGTGCAAAACTATGCACTTTGGGAAATCATTGAAGATGGAAACTCTTAACAGCCTAGCACCACTTCATCAACAGTGGACGGCAAAGTGGTGACAACTCTGTAGACACACCCAACATCTGTAGAAGACAGAATAAAGAAGAAAAATGACTTAAAGGCAAGAAGCATGCTGATGATGACCATTCCCAATGATCAACTTCTAAACTTCAGCAAGTTCAAAGATGCCAAGTCATTATTTGAAGCTATTGTTGCCAGATATGGTGGAAATGAAGCCACCAAGAAAACCCACAAGACACTGCTCAAGCAGCAGTTTGAAAACTTCTCCTCTACAAATAATGAATCTCTTGACCATATGTTTAATAGGCTTCAGAATATTGTGAGCCAACTTGCTATTCTTGGCGTTGAAATACCTCAAGAAGATTTGAACTCAAAATTTCCGAGAAGCTTACCAGAAAAGTGGGCTATACATGTTGTTGTCTGGAAGAATAAGCCAGACCTTGATACAATGGAGCTGATAGATTTGTATAGCAACTTTAAGATTGTAGAGCAAGATTTGAAGAAGAATGGAGGTACTAGATCTAATACTGGGAACATGGCATTTATGTCAACTCCTAGTACCTCAAAATCAAGTAAAGAGGTGAAAGTTGTTGATGGTGTTGGTACTGCTAGTTAATCAAGCACTGACATTCCAGATATGTGGCATATCAATCTCAAGACTTCACCAAGATAATCCAAGACGCTGAAGAACATGCGCCGCATAAAGACTGAAGGTACGCCGTATCTTATGGCGGTGTACGAATATTCCTGAATATTATAATCTTGGACCCCACGCGAAGTTACCTTGATACGCCATATCAACTTAGTTATTACGCCGTATCGACCCTGCTGACAGAAAGTATACATACCCCATTCGACAGCCACATTCGGTGTGACACAAAAACCCTAAGGAGAAGAATACAGACGAATTGGTAACACAAGACACAACCTAAAAGAAGAATTCAGAGCAGTAAGAAGGTCCTGCTAGCACTTTAATTCATAGGAAAACTCATTTATTTGTATTAACAATCTGTTAATGGTTGAGTTAGTGTCTTTTTCACTATTTGATTGGACTTAATAGTTTCCAGCTGTTATAAAGAGTATTTTTCGTTTATTTGGTTTCTTTATGCGTGTGCTTTGATTACATATTAGGATTTATCGCGCCTTGTCAACGTAGGCTCACGCAATTACTTCATTAACATCAGTTTCATAGTTAATGTAAGCCTGTAAAAGCGATAAATAATACATAAACCTAGTAATCATTAAGTGTTTACACACCTGTAACTAAGACTCCACTGAGAGAGAATAGATTTTAACACTCATCTTATACAGCAAAGCAATTAAACGTGTGACAAGTTTTCCTACTATCAGCTTAACCTCTTATCTGTGTCTATTTTTTATCTGTGTACGTGTTGGCCATTCAGTTATTCGTTCTTTAGTTTTATTTACTGTTAACTTAATCTTCACAATCATGCCAGTCTCTCAGGCTGAAAACCCCCTTGCGTTAGATTAGGGCATTAGAACTAACTTAGGATTAAAATACTGATAGATATCTAGGTGTTAACGTTCCACTCTTAGTGTTCGACACTCTACTTACCAACAAGCTACATTGATCGGGTATACTTCTCGTTAGTGTGTGTTATAAGATAAGTCGGCTAAATATAAATTTAAAACTTGATAATATAATCTATTCTACAACGATATACACATGCATCAAGTTTTTGGCGCCATTGCCGGGGAGTGAATTGTTTAATACTAAAATATCTATTAATATTTTAATTTAGAATTAACTTGATTAGTTTTTAATTATTAGTTTTTAATTTGCTAACTTTTTTGTGTATTTGTATTATTTACATTCATTGTATTTTTCTGCTTATTTTCTGTTTTTATGTTTGTTTACTTTCTGTAATTTTTTGTTTGTTTTTCATTTTTTCTGTTTTTCTGCATTGTTACTATCTGATGTAATTTGCTGAACTAAACAATATGGCGCATATAGTTATCTAGATACGGCGTATTGCGTTTTTATTTTATAAACAGCGTATCTTATTTAATAATTCGAGTACGACGTATCTATCCCGATAGATACGGCGTATTCTGATTTTAATTGGAAAATTTTCAAAACCATAAACGCCATACGGCGCTTGAAAATTTCTCATACGAGGTATCTATTCTTTATTAAAAACATATTCGAATTCTTTAAATAAACGAGATACGACGTATCGATTTTTATCGATACGGCGTGTCCACGATCTGGAAAATTTAAATCAATTTTCTTGTCATTTATAAAGTTTTTACTTTGATTATTTAAAGATGGGATTATGAAAGAGATGGAGATGGAAGATCTCGTGTAAACAAAATAAAAGCTAAAGATGAGTCTAACTTGAAGACTCTGGAATAAAGAAAAGTGCTCACCGAGAGACAACCCAGATTTATCTTTACTTTTTTTTCTGTTATCGAGTCTGTCAGACCTGCACATCGATGCGGCGCATCCCTTCCCATGGATGTGGCATATCGACTGCACAGGTCATATGTATCCTTTATTTTTCTGCATTTTAATTTTCTGCATTTTGAACATTCTGTCAGTTCATTCAATGCGGCGCATCTATGTTTAAGGATGCGTCGTATCATATTTTCTGACTCGTATTTATTCCAGGCTCGATACGGCGTATCCCTTACCATGGATATGGCGTATCGACTGACCTGATGAAATTTCCAGATTTTAATTTTTAATTTTTAGGTTTATTTTCTACTAACCATCGATTAACAAAGATTGCACTAGCTGTGATTTTCTAATTAACACAGGTTGCTTGCGAAGAAGGGGTGGTATACATACGTTCTAAATTTTCTGTGTGTCGCGAGCCATTCATGGAGGCTTGAACGATTACACACAAAAAATAAAAATTTGCTCACAAACGCATAATGAAGGATCATACCGAGTAAATCTCAGGGGAGTTTTCTGTTCTAATTCTTTCTCTTAGGTCACCATAATAGATATAACACAAGTATATAAATAAGATAGAAATGAGAGAAAGAGATAAAGAGGTGGTCGATTACTTTATAAGATAAATGGACAAAGGTTTAGTAGCAAAGTGAAAAAACCAACAAATATAAGAGTATGTTACATGTCCTATTTATAGGAGAGGATGCTAGGGCAACATCCCTAGATCCGTACATTCTATTCAATGGGACTTAACATAGGCTCATGGGCTTACTTCATAAGCCTAGTAATATAAACTAACATATAAGCCTAATAACTAAGCAACCTATTACATAATTAAGTGACCAAGACTTGATAATAGTTACATGTATTCCCAACAATCTCCCCCTAAGGGTTGGTCATCTAAGGTTGCTTGACGTCTTCATTGCTTCGTTGGCTTTGACGTCTCTTGTATCTTCGTTCTTTGTTCTTGTTCTTTGTGATATGATAATGTCGTGATCTGCCTTTCATCAATGTCTTTGTTTGTGGTGTCTTTACGTCTTCATCAAACATGCTCATATTTCTTTTGACTTTAACTCTTCATACTTATGAGGTTCTCTTTCTTTAACTTTTATCTTTGTCTCTTCAATAATGTAGATTATTTGGCTTAAACGTAGAATCTTTTAGAAATGAACTTTGCTTCGATCTTAGGTGAGAACTTTATCATCGATGATGTTGTTGGTATGAGCATGTGGATCTAACGGTCTCCCTCCAAGGTATATTCATTGGTAGCTGCATGGTAAAGGTTAGTAATAATCTCCAATCGTTCACGGTGGACTTTTCTTAGAGAATTGACCACTACGATTGTTTTACTGATGAATGTCTTGATTCCATTCACCGTTGAGAGGATCTAAACACCTTAAGAATGTGTTGAGGATACTTTAAGTTTATATCAGCAAGTATGCGGAATCTACTTGATGATACATAGAAGATTGATTTGTTGTAACAGTAATGGACAATGTATGAACAATGAACACAGAATATAACTCCAAGCGATTCAATATTATTAGATAATAATACGAGTGATCTCTGATATCACTAGGGTTGGTCCAATCTGTGAAGTAAGGTCCATGCTTTCCAGAGGTGTAGTCGACATTTGACTCAGGGTTGAGCAAGTCGATATCGTTGGACATTATAGGTGCAATGTTTTTCAAGTGATATTCCAGTTCGGTTGCGCTTCTGGATTGGTCTTTCAGAAGATTGAATGCATGATTCTTGATCCGTCTTAATTCCTTCTTCGTCATCTTCTTGATACCAAACTCTTTCTTGAGTGTTTGGGTGAATTCAACTGTGCGTCCAGGTAAAAGTTCTTCATCTCCTGGCAGAGGAGGTTGAGCGTCTACAATTTCATCAAACCATCCGTATTCAGCCGTGTTGTCATTGTCTAGCCATGAGACAACTTTTCGCTGTTTATCTTTTCGTGCCTTTTTGGTACGTTGGGGGTTGATGATAGACCAGGTCTTGATTCAGTCTGTCCTTGGAAGTCATCACATGTGTAGACAAAATGATCATCTTCTTTTGGTGCTGACTCGGACGCCTTAGGTTGATTATGAGTTGAGGTTGTTGTTGAATGCTTGGCTGATTCCTAATGTGAAGACGAAACACCCCCGGTTGACTTTTGCTTCTTTGACTGTCAATTAGGATCGGGTTCTTCATCTTCTCTTGGCCTTTTGTGAGTAGCAGCATCTTCTTTGCATGCAGTCTTGGAAAGATTTACAGATACAGCAGTGTAGATTGTTGTTTCTTCAGGAGTCATGTTTGCTTTGCCAGACAATCGATCATATATCTGAAGCTGAAGTTCTTCCAACAAGATGTCCTTTGGTGGAGTAGGGACCATGTGAAGTGTGAGAGGAGTTGTAGAGATCACCTCATTAACGATTTGTCTTATGATTGGCATGAGTTGCCCTCTCAACGGCTTCAGATACTCTTTCAAGTCATGTTGAGCTACTTGTGATAAGTTTTCCTCCAAGAATTTCTCCATGTAGTTCAATATGAGTTCATCCATGTCACTTGATAGAAATTCATCTACCTGTTGGTTGTTTCCTTGGAGCTCACTTACTTGCTCAGGTAAGTGTAACACCAGTGACCATCTTTTGTCAACGTTTCAATTTGGTCTAGAAGCTTCTTCTCTTTATTCATTCAAGCTTGCTTCACGACTTTCTTGACTGTTGCTACTGCTTGTGAGATCATAGTGTTTATTGTTTTCCTGATTAACTTGTGTGTTGATGTTGTTTGTGTTGGTGGCGGTGATAAATGATTAGATGATTCGGGAATTTGAGATTCTTTGTTGACGTTTTCGTCTTGATCTTTGGTTGATGCTGGAGGTGAAACTGGAGGGGAAACTGGAGGTGTATCTTCAGGAATTGGAGGAGATACTGGAGGTGAAGTTGGAGGTGTTTGTATGTAGTCGTCAGCGGTTTTCTTTGGTAGCTCTTCTTCCGCAAGTTGCTTTAACCTCATTTCTTCATCTTCTTTTGCTTTCTTTTCCAATTCAACTTCAAGTGCAGCCTGCTTCAGATCTTCCTCGATAATCACTAAGTTTTCCTCCATGTTCATGTCTTGATCATCAGCATGCTCAGAAGCATATTCAAACAAAATAGTGTTCCCTTCCTCATCCTTTTTCTCTTCGTTACCGGGTTGACTAACCGGATCCGAAGTTGGTGCAGTAATGGTGTTCGCTTCTCCACCGGGTTGATTAACCGGAAGGAGTTGGGTGTTGCTGCTTGTTCCTCTTTCCTCATTGGGTCGAAGAACAGGACTCGGAGGTGGTTGAGGAAAGTTCCTACTGATTTTAGATGCTTGAACAAGATCATCACGTTCCATTTCCTCTTGAGTGCGAACATTAGAGACTACATTCTTGAGTTTCCTTTTATCTACCGATTTTAACTCATCATTATCTTCTTGGTCTTCCTCATCACCCAAGACTCTATCAATCTCTTTGAATATGATTCCCTTTCTTCTCTCTTCGTCAGTCTTTAACGATTCCATGCTTAACTTCTTGGCAAATTCCTCATCTGTTGCAGCATCTTCTATGTGAACCACTGCTTCCTCATCAGACTCAGTATCAGAGTTTGAGTTATCAGAAGGTTCTGGAATGGTTCTGGTGTGGGTTCATCCTTGAGAAGAGTCACTGACACTCTTCTTTTTCTGACCTTGGGAGGTGCTGGCTTCTTTTGTTTTGTTGAGCTTGCAGTGCTTCCAGCTTTACTTGTAATTTTAGACTTTTGACTTCGTGTCTTCACTTGGGATGATTGAGAATCATCGTCAATGAATCCAAAATTTCCTTTGATAATTGTCGCATCGTAACATTTAAATTTGGCGGTACAGGTGATTTGTTCATCAAGTAGTGAGTCAGGAAACCGTTTTCCCTGTTTACGTGTGCTGGAAGTAAGACTCTACACCAAATCAACCTTGTGATCATCAAGAATACTGTGAACTTCTTCATATTGATCAAGGAGACAATTTTTGAAATCATCATGATCAACACATAAGTTGGCAATCAATAGCTTGGTGAAATGAACGAATGGAATCTAAGTCATGTTTCGTTTGGTTTGAAGTTGATAAATCATGTCTTCCAATATTGGTTGAGCAAAATCAATCTTCCTCATGTTGACCATGCCCTAGAATAATTGAAGATGTTGTATACGAGGATGTTCGTGACAGCTTTTTCTTCCAGCTACAGAGCGGACAATGATCAAGTAGAGGGTTCTCCAAGGTTGTGGCAGGTATTTGACGTCAAACTTGGAGTGTTTGGTCAATGGTGTGTTAGCTTGAACATCATACCCAATGTCAATGAGATATTCCATTATCTCACTTTCCGAGGGTATGGGAGCATAAGCCTTCTTTGGTTTTCGCAGGAGAAGTACATCACGCAGGGACTCGACATCGATTGTGTACTCTTGTCTGTCTAATGTTACGGTAAAAGACTTGTTGTCCAAGTTGACTCTTGCCGTATGCCAGAATTGGTGAATATAGAAGGTAGGAACCGAAGCTAACTTGTTGAGCATATCATTGCAAGGGTGAACCAACAGAATGTCTTTAACGATTCGGCAAGATGGTTCTGAGATCCTAAGATTGTTGAAATGAACCCTTGCGTTGTTCTTGCCAATGACTACTTTGTAGTCTTCAGGGACTATGTCTTTCAGAGTAAGCCTGGGAAGTGGTTGTGCTGGATCATTCACATTTTGTGCAGCCATTGTATTCTGAAAGGAACAATCATAAAACAAACATCCAGAAATGGTTAAGTGTTAGCACATTGCATTAGTTTGATTTACTGATTTTATTACATTGAAAAAATACTTAAGTTATCTTGGTTGTGGTTTTGATGAGACTTAAACTCGTTCATGCTTAAGTATTTGAAGTTTAAATGTCCACAAATTTATGGTTTAAATTCTAAGAGTTCATGAATTGATTGTATGATATGTATTTGGATGGCTTAATAGAAACTTTGTCATTTTGAGTCTATTCGAAACTTGGTCACTTTAAGTTTGCTTGTTCGAAATTTTTGTTTGTTTGAAACTTTTATTGTTTGTTCGAAAAATTTGAGCTAGATCGAAATTTTTTGCTTGTTCGAAATTTTTGAGTTTGCTCGAAACTTTCTCCCATGCTCGAAATTTTGAGCTTGCTCGAAATTTTCTCCCTTGTTCGAAAAATTTTGAACTTGCTCGAAAATTTTGAGCTTGCTCAAAAAAATTCTTGCTTGTTCAAAATTTCTTATACAAGAAACACGAAAAATTTCATGTGACATATTTTGCTTGAAAGACGATATTTTTCAATCTTCTTGACCTGTAAATTCAAGCAATGCCCAAGTGTTACAAACTATTCAAAATATCCTAAAACATTGAATCTATTAACACTTTATGCATTCAAACATAACAGAAGGCTTGTTCGAAAATATCAAGAACACCAAAATTTCTAACAAGATTCATAAAGGATACAAACCATGATTAAACAATTCTAAAACATCCCTAATCTCTAATACAACTTACCTGAACATTTACAATGAACTCCTAACACAAACATACCCTTATTCGAAATTCACAAGAACCCCTTTTAATCGAATCTTACACAAAACGTTTGATAGTTAAAATTCGTTTACGACCAGTGATCTATGGGTGATTCCGAACAAAACCCACAAGATTAATTGGACTCAAACACTTTCTATAAGAAAAACCCAATTGACCTTAAACCCTAAATTTCAACAATCCAATCAAACGTGTTTCTGGGTATAATTAGAGGATAGAAACATGTTTAATACTTGATTAAGAGTATTTCCCACCAAAAAGATTAACCATAAACACACTAAATCATTTATCCCCAAATCGACTAAAACCCTAAAACTTTAAATCAAAAATTGATAAGATCCAGCCGTTGGATTGTAAAATGATTAAAAACCATCTCTTGTATTTTCACAATGATTATAAAAATACTTACAGTTTTGAGATTCAAAGCACGGAGTTGATAAATGATTTTTGAGCGTTGATCTTGGTGGGTGAAGTAGTAAATGCGTTTGACAGATGCAGTAAATGCATCTATCTTTTTTAGTCCATTAACACCGAAATTTGCATGGTTAATCCCTTAACTCAACTATGACACGTTTAACTTTGAAAGAACAATTTTAATACTCCCCCTTGATTTAGGATATATAAAATATTTTTAAATCAAGGAGGGTATTACAAGGATATTTTTACCAACATTTACACAAACAACGTCATTTTGGAAATATGCAAGTACAAATTTTAAAACATGATTAAAATTTGAATTTCATACTCCCCCTCAACACTTGTTCGGGAAAAATGGTTTACTAGTTTAACTGAACAAAGTGTTGAAGCAAATTTTGTACTTGCATTTTTATTTTATTTTTATTTTTATTTTTTTTTGAAAGAGAAGATAAAATGAAAATCTTTTTGTTGTTTTTGATAAGATATTTAGAAAATGTTTTGGTGTTTGACTTTCTTAGTTGTTTGTAAGAAAGTTTTTCAAATCATCTGGAGTCAAACACCTCATACCAATTTGGTGAACTAGTTTAGCAAACCTTGAAGGAGGTAGTGCTTTGGTGAACAAGTCTGCCAATTGGTATTGAATACTCACAAAATATAACTCAATTGTACCCTTCTCAACATGCTCCTTGATGAAATGATAATGGAGAGCAATGTGCTTGGACTTGGAATGATGAACGATATTGCATGAAATTGCTATTGCACTCTTTGAGTCGCAGTACATCGGGATCTTGTCAAATGCATAACCGTAGTCCATGAGCTGAGTTCTCATCCAAATGACTTGAGCACAGCAGGCAGACATGGCTACAAATTCAGCTTCAGTTGATGACAACGATGTGCAATGCAATCCTGCTTCTTTGACTGCCAAGATACAAGCTTGTCTCCAAGAAACTGTACACCACCATAGGTACTTTTGCGTGTATCTAAACACCCTGCATGATCAGCATCTGAAAAGGCTATTAGTTCAAAACCAGAATCCTTCGGATACCAGATCCCCAAGTGGATGGTTCCCTTTACGTATCGAATGATTCTTTTAGCCTTTGAGAGGTATCATTCAGTTGGGTTTGACTGATAACGAGAGCATAGATAAATAGAAAGTACTATATCTGGTCTACTAGCTGTGAGATACATGAGTGACCCAATAATACTTTGGTATTTTGTAGGGTTAATCGGTTTCCTATGTATATCAGCATCTAGCTTTGATGTGTGAGCCATAGGAGTATTATAAGTATCACAACTTGTCATCCCATGTTTTTTTAAAATTTCAAGAGCATATTTGGACTGGTTTAGAAAAATTCCACGGGGTGATTTATGAACTTGTAGTCCTAAGAAGAACGTAAGTTCACCCATCATGGACATTTCAAAGTTTTGTTTCATTAATTTTTCAAAAGCGATTGAACACTTTTTATATGTTTAACCAAAAATGATATCATCAACATAAATTTGAACAATTAAAATGTCCTCCACGTGTCTTTGAATAAACAGTGTTGGATCTACAGAGCCTTTAGAAAAATTATTGGCAAGTAGGAAAGCTGACAGTTTATCGTACCATGCCCTCGGGGCTTGTTTAAGGCCATAAAGGGCTTTCTTGAGCCTGTACACATGATTAGGATGCTCTGGATCGACGAATCCCTCTGGCTGACTAACATATACCACCTCACATAGTTGACCGTTCAAGAATGCCGTTTTCACGTCCATTTGATAAACAACCATGTTCTGTGTGCAACATATGCCAGAAAGATACGTACAGCTTCAAGTCTAGCCACTGGAGCAAAAGATTCTTCATAGTCAATTCCTTCTTCCTGAGTGAATCCTTTAGCTACCAGACGCAATTTGTTACGAATTATTGTGCCTTCAACATCTAATTTGTTTTTCCAAATCCATTTCAGCCTGATGACATAGACCCCATTTGATCTTTCAACTAACTCCCAGACTTCCAATCGTTTGAATTGGTTGAGTTCTTCTTGCATGGATTCAATCCAGTTATCGTATGTCATTGCTTGTTTAATGTTTTTGGGTTCGTCTTGAAAAACTGTGAGTGCATAAATGCAATTTTCACCATCTGAGTGAAGTCGTTGTCTTGTCATTACAGGTGCTTATTGATTGCCAATAATGTGTACTAAGGGATGACCTCTTGTCCATTTATGTGTCGAGGGGTGATGTTGATAGATAGTGCGCATATTAGATGGATCCAAATAGCTTGAAGATGACTCTGCAATATCAGGAACAGTGGGAGCTGGAGCAAATGGATTAAAGAAAGCATTTCCGTCATAATCTGCAGGTGCGGGTACTTGTTGTTCATTTTGATCATCAGGTGCATCGTTGGAGTTGGAATTGGTTTGTTCTTCGGTTGTTTGAGTATCAAATGGAGGTGCAGTGGTTTCAATAGTTGTAGTTGTCGGTTCAGGTGTATCAGGTATAGGATTGTGATCAAGTTGTGCAGCGGAAATAGATGGTACATCTGGAGCACGACATTCAAAGAAGTCATCAAACAAAGGAGCAAACAGGGTTTCCAATTCGTTACAGTTTAGCGAAAGAGGTACATCTGATTGATTTGGGAAGTTTAGACGATTGGTTGCGGGTCCTAAGTTGTTATGCTCAGAAGCCATTTCTGTAAGCTCATCGAAATTAGCATGGATGGTTTCTGTTGGGAATTAAACCTTACAGTACAAACTGTCAAGCTTAAGTTGAAGACTGCTGAAGATTACACTAGCAGTACTAACTAAGTTAGTACTGGCAGTACAAGATGTTTGTACTGCTTATGTTCTGAAATTGTGTAAAATGATAAGTATAGAAAAGATTTAGTGAATATCTTATTTAGTTAGAGTTATACGGATATTATAGTTATCTTGTACAGGAATCCTTCTTCTATAAAAGGATATCCTAGGTTAAGTTTTGTGATAGGTCATACGATTGTTTAAGAGAGATTCAAGGTTTTTGTAACCCTAGTGATAACAAAGATCACTCGTATTGTTGATAATAATATTGAATCGTTTTGGTTAAACATTGTCTTCATTGTTCATACAAATACATATTACTGTTCCACTAATTAATATACCTTACATACAATATCTTCTAAGTATTAGCTAGTAAATTCCGCGTGCTAGTTAGTATTACTCAAAGTATCTCTAACACAAGGAGTGAGTTTAGATCCGGTCAGTTTCCACGATTTCTCTAGTACGACGGTTCCAGATACGAAAGTTGTTAATACAAATAATGTCAAAAACTTTATTTTCATTATTCGAACTCTATACGTTTTGATAATCACAAAATATAAAAACACGATACGTAAAACTACATTTGATAAGTTTTTAACCGAGGAAAATTATTTCGACAACGTATCGACTACAACATCACTTTAGGTATGAACAAACACAATACCGACAATTACTAAAGTGATCAAATATTTTATTTTCTCAAAACTTCACATTTTTACGTGACAAAACATTTTTACAAAAGTATTTTTGTAATTAAAAAGAAATGTTTTATTAAGAAAATAAATTTGAATTTCAAATCTCCCAACAGCTAGTTTTCCCGCCTAAAATCAGATAAGGTTTTCACCAGATAAACTTTCACCACATCAGGACAAAAATAGGAGCGTATGTCGGACGGTCCCTTATATATATGGGATCGTCCAGCATTTAAGGGACCGTCCCCCGCACCTCCTGGTGCCTATAAATACTACACTAATTTCTCAGAAAAACCAACCCTCTTTGCGCAAAACTTTCTGTTCTTTCTTCCTTCTCTCGTTGATCACTATAACATGTCGGTATGTCTTTATAAGTGATCCCGCCACCCTCTATATCAAAGTGCAAGATAAGAACGCTCGTATTCGTCAAGAAATGATGTGTTAGAGTCATCACACACAAACGTAACTAGTGTTACGATTCTCTTCTGCCCCCCAAACTCTCTAAGTTATAATTAGTGTGAATTTGTGTATCCGACTTGTGTTTGAGTCGTGATTAGGTGTGTTAGGACAAATACGGACAAAGTGTAAGTCCGTGAAGTGTTATATCTAGATTAGGACTTTGTGTAAGTCGTTGTGTCTGTGTGTGTGAAGACTTGGACTTGGTGTGAGTTTGAGAATTGAAGACTAGGACCTAGTGAAGATTCGTGAAGACTTGGATCGGGTGAAGATTCAAGTGGATGGGGTGATCGTCCATGTGAAGACTTAGATTGTGTGTAAATCCAAGTGGATAAGAGTGCTTGTTCGTGTAGCCACGTGGGCTTTGTGTAGATTGGTTCTAGCTAGGATTAGGACCCGACATTCCGCTTAGTGTCATTAAACTTGGTGTAAGATTTGTGTACGGTTTGCTCCGCCAGAAAGGAGTGTGTTGACATAGTGATTGTTAACTCTCAAGTGTGGTACTCGGGGAGTGGAGTAGGGCGAAGAGTGAGCTTCGTGTCGAACCACTATAAATCTCGGCGTCTCCGTGTGGTTGTGTTGTTTCCTTTTCTCTTATCTATACTTTACTTAATTTACATATTATTAGTGTGTTTAGAGATCTCACATAACTATTGAATCTAACGGTTTTGCAAAAAGAATTTTAAAATAACTAAAAACCTTTTAAAACATAATTCTAAACGGTGAAACTATTAAACCCCCGCTTCTAGTTTCTACAATGGGTATCAGAGCCAGGTTACTCAAGAGCTTTAAAGTATATTGTACTTTAAAACTTGAATCGATCTATGGAGTCTGAAAGATATCTAGAAGGGCGTTCTTTGAAAGAACCACCATTGTTCGAAAACAATAATTTTATTGAATGAAAAAATAGATTTGAAAGTTATGTGAAATCAATAGATCAAGATCTTTGGCATGTCATTTCAATTGGTGACTTTCAACAAACGGAAACAAATTTTGAAAATCAAGTTGATTACTTCAAAAGAAAATTTTGTAAACATATTGAAACAAAAATAATGATTTATAAAACTTTGCCAAGAGTTGAATATGAAAGAATATTTTTGTGTCAAACGGCAAATGACATATGGAAAAATCTTTTAAACTTTCATCAAGGAAATAGTCAAGCCAAAGATAACCATATTGATCTTGAACATACACATGAACAATTCGTCATTTCACAAGACGAATTTGTAGATAGACATTTAGATAGATTAAATACAAATGCTACTAGTTCAAGTTTTTTCAATGAAGGTAATGCCGACAAGGACTATATGAGTAACTTACGAAGAGAACGCATCAAAGAATCTTGGAGTGATACGGATGAAGAAGACAACGTGCATTTTGAATGCCAAATATGCCAAAAGGTAGAAACTTCAAGCGAGGTACACTCTGAAATCGAACACTTTTGCTATGACCCATTTATTCTAGAATTTTCAAAATTAGAAAATGAGTTTAAACATCTATGCAACATAGGTCGAAAAACATTTTTAGAAAATGAATCTCTAAAGTCTTTTGAAAAAGAAATCATTTTGGAAGATAAAATGTTTAGACTTGAAAGTAGTATAGAAATTGATCTAGAATGTAAAGTGTGTCAAGATTACAAAAGTGAAATTAAAAGGGTTAATGAAAGAGCTAATATACTAGAAAAATTAGAAAAGAGTTCTAAATCTCTTATTAAAAACAAAAAAAAAATGCTAATTACTCAAAGGCATTCGGAGATAAAACGGGCTTAGGTTTTAATTCATGTGAGTCATCAACAAGCAAGTGAAAACAATTTAAATTTGTGAAACCTTTTAGACAAATCTAAATTGGTTGTTTAGAAAACTAAGTGTCTTTGAAATAATGGTCATCACTAATGAAAGTCAAGAAAACTATCTCTAATTGAAATTGTCTATAAGTTGAAATAAAATGTAAATGGATACTTTTTCTCTTTGTTGACATCCTCACCATGTGCTTGTAAATGCAATGGATGTCTTTAACTAACCATCGCGGACCCATGAGAAATTGGGTACCAAGTTTTCTTGCAAGTTATGTCTTTAGATGCACGAGGAAAACTACTTGAGGATATGAATGTACGTTCATACTCTTGTCATGCATGTGAAGACTCATCGATACTCAAATCTTGCATCACGCACAACACCTCTCACGGTAACGTATCCTTAGGAATAGCCAGCGGCAAAGGTACGCTTTCTTAAAACCTTGACTGTCTTGTTTGCTATATGCCTATCTGCGATGTGCTTATGTGCTATGTGTTTGCTTGCTATATGCTTATGTGCTACATGATGATTAAGTGTTAATAGTTATGATAGATAACTTTTAGAATTAGACTATATGTCTAAATGCTTATCCTCTTTGGGGTTCAAACAAATATTTGGAAATAATGGTCTTACCACAACCATTATCAATAGTCGACTACTCACGTCTATCAATCACTATGTGTAACACCCCAACCCAGCAAGGGTAGGAGTATCACATTAATGGTTTCATATCAGATATAACAAAGCATACATTCAAAGTAATACAAAGATTCTCAAAGGTTACAGAAGAAATACTGAAATTACAAGGTTACAAAAACGAATACAAATTCTAACAATGTAGTAACTTCCAATCGTCTCTAGGCCAAAATAATTTTCAAGTCTTCTAAGTCCCAAAAGTCTATTCACTCATACCCATCTTCCAACTAAAACCTGCCGCACACGAAAAGAAAACGTGCGGCTGAGCTTACAAAGCTCAGTGAACAGATACATAATACAAGCAAAGATAACGAAACAGAATATACTGAAGTACTGGGAATGTCATAAGGTATATTCAAAGCAAAAGAGTAATAAAAGAAATATAGGATAGTCATCTACCATGAGCCCAGAAACTCAAAGTCATAATCTCAACATCATAATCTCCAAGTCATAATCTCACAATCAGAGGGGATACCTCTTAGGCAACCAGATAATATGAGGGGTGTCCTCATGTATCATAATAGTGGAGTGATCAGCTCCCGGGGGTGTGAAAGGCGTGTATTGCACACAGCACCAGTCACCTCAAAGTCATACTCAAAGTCATAGTTAAATCCACTAAATAAACAAATCTAGGATTGCAACCCATACGCCCCCAAACTCAAAGTCATCCCAAAATCATAGTAGCCATGGCAGATAATCATAAAAGGGACGGTGTGAGAAATCACTCCCCCACACGGGAGTCATGCCAGTGGTGCATCACAGACATGGCCAGGTTACCTTCCTGGCTAGGTAACATAAAATGGCTCGGGTATCAAACTAAGAGTCAGGTCTCAAAGTCATCACAAAAGATCATATATCAAAAGGTGCAATCTCAAAGTCATATCACAAGGTCCATAGAAAAGGGTTCATATCGAATAGTTCATAATAGAGTGGTTCACCAAGGTTTTCCAAAGTTCATATCATAGTTTTAAAAACAAAGGGAATCATAATTAAAGTTCAAAGTCTGTATCAAAGGGTCCATCTTCAAAGTCTTTATTCAACAGATTCATTTTAGAAAGCTTAATCAAGGTATTTAATTAAAATGGTCTTTAAATTGGTTTCATAAAGATAATCATTAAAATAGTCTTCGTAAAAGATAGTTCAAAACAAGTAGTTCAAAACCTTAGTTTAGTAAACCATTTCTAAATCTTAGTTTCTCACAAGGATAGTTCAGAACTTTAGAGCAACTTGGCAAAGGCATAGGTCAGATAAACGAAGCTCAGATCATAATCAAGAGGAATATCAAAGGTTCACTCAAAGGGAACATAACAATGGCTTGGGAAATCTTAACTGAATCATAACTCAAAATCAACGTATAGAATATAAGAACCCTTACTGAAAAAGGCAGAGTATCTGTACCTTATGACGAAAGCACAAACAGAAATAAACACAGGATATGGGAACAGCTCAAAGTCTCTCCTTCTCCACACCTAAAGGAGTAGAAGGGGATTACAATCATTCTTACTTAACTGTCTTTCCATTTTAGTAACTTTCTATTTTTAGCAGGTTTCCATAATTAGCAAGTTTCCTTATTTAGTAAGTTTCCAATTTTAGAAGTACGGAGTAACATGACTTAGTTAGATCATTATTATGGAAATAAGGTATCTTTTATCATATTTACACATTTGGTCCTTAAGATTTCACAATTTACACTTTACACCCCTTTATTACAAAAGTTACACTTTAAACCTTCAAATATTCATAATTACACATTAAACCCTCAATTTCCCAATTTTACACAATGTACACTTATTTTAACATGATATACGAATGTACCCTTAAATATTCATAATTTACACATCAAGTCCCTCAAGTTATCAAAGTTACATATTTAGCCCTTTAACTTACAATTTCAACCTTTAATTATTAATAATTACATATTAAGCCATTAAATTACCAAAATTACACATAACCCCCTGAATATATTTTATTACTCAAATCTACCTTAAGTTTCCAGAAATTACATTTTTAGTCCCTCCATTTAATTATTAAACAATTCAAATTATACTTTATTTAATTAACAAAATAAACCTTTTAAATACAAAATTAACACATGAGACCCTTATAAAATATTTTCTGTATTTTTACCCAGATCCAAGAAACCTTACAAAAATATCCCATAGGTTTCATAATTTACAAAACACCCCCTCTACTTTTAAAAACACAAATCGTATACCTTTTATTTACACAAACTAAGCCCTAATTTCTCCCATCATATCCAATCATTGAAACATCCTTAAAAACACATTAAATAACCAGATCTAATCTAAGAAACCCTAACCCTAGCTTCCTCGATTTATTTTCCCTTTTATTCTTATTTTCCACAAAATCCAGTTTGTAAAATAATTAGCCACGACTTACATGGGCTTCAACAATTCGAATGGGCATTTTTCTGAGATCATATGATGCCTAAGGAACCCAGGAAAAATACATTAGATACCCAGAAAATTCGTTTTCTATATATTAGAATTTACACCCTTTTTAATGATTTAAATCCAAAACAATTAACACAAGTCTCCATAATTCGAATTACCATTTTTCCCAGCTTATACCATGATCAAGTAACTCATAAAAATTAGCAAGGCAACCCAGAAAAATCGTTTAGCATATTTTCCATAATTAATCCATTTTACACATTTTAAATCCATTCGACCACCTAAACCTTGCATGACTTAATTCCAACATTTTTCACAGATCATATATGATGTGAGGAACACAAGAAAAATAGGAAAAGAATTTTATAGAGGTCGCATGAATTAATTCAGAATTGTTACCTTACGAATGGATAAAATGGAATAAATTCGACAAAGCTTGATCGAGGACTCCACAAATCGAATGGTTATTTTTCTAGCCTTCCTAGCAATGTAATGGACTCCAGAAAATATTTCTTTTCTTCAGAAAAATCGAATGGTGTGTGTGAGAATTATTTTGTGTGTCGGCATTTAGTTTTAGGGATTAAATCAAGAAGAGAAATTATAGGGTTGATATGGTTGTGATTAGGCCGAGATTTAGGGAATCATGGGCTTGAATTTTCAGCATTATGATGGACTAAATCAATGTGATGATAATTTCCATACTTACCATAGTTTTTATATGCATTTTGAATTTATTGTAAAGTTAATTAATCTTATTAATATACCTTAAGTATTTTCGGACTACATATAGTGTATAACATAATTTTGGTACATCACAATTGTCAAAATTTATATTAGAATTAGTTTTACTTCATATCATGATCATTTCCAGAAGTTCGGGATTGATTCGGTACTTTATAAACCTTTTATTAAATTTTTAAATTCATAGGGGCATTTTTGTCTTTTACCATGCTTTCAAATTTTTGGGTTTTACACTATGGATGACGCACACTTTTAACGTCCTTGACATCTCTTCTCTTCTCTATTTCTCGTCTACGACTTTTTCTTGTCTATTCTCGCCATAGACATGATTGACTTCTAGCCTACCCGATGCAAGTCTCGTATTTGATCCTCGTCTCATTTACATCTTTTCTATTTCTTCTGTCCCGACTGTATTCCTACTCCACACTCAGCGTGTCCTCAACCTCCTTGCTCTAAACGAGTCCCTCCTACTTCTTCTGTCTCGATTCTCCTCAACACCCTTTCCTCAGCCTACTCGTGCGTATTGTGTCTAGAATTTCATGTCATCTAAGTTCTTGTTTTTAAGAGTCCTCAACAAAATACTTTTCATAAAACTAAGAATTGAAAACCAGTCAAAATTTTCTATCTCTCCAAAACCATCTTCTGCCGACGGTCCCCCAATAGGAGACGGTCCCCGGGACGATCCCGTATTGATAAAGTACCGTCTGGTTTTTCGACCAATATCTCATCCTCTCATTTATAGTAAAAAAAACATAAACCCTTAGTGTAGTAGCAGCAACAAAAAGGAACCAAAACGCACTCAAATCTTTAATCACTTCACTTAAACATAATTCAAACCACATTGATCAAGGATCATTAACCACAACATCACTAACTATGTAAATTGTAAGTCATCTCATCTTCTTCTTAATTAAATCATAATTAGGGTTCATATGAACATTAAATTAAAATTTGGGGATCTTCAACTTTTCATAAAATTGCTTGAAATTAACAACTAAACTTAACAATGTATAACCCTTATAACTCACCTAAATGTAAGAATTGTTCAATTGCAGGAATTTTGAAAAAGGTCAAAACGTTTGATAATCCCCAAATCAAATTTGTGTAGTTAATCACATTTAGGAACGTAACAAAAACGCAATTAAACATTGTTAATACATATCAAAAACATTTTCATAACCATGCATTAACACAGGTCAAATTTTTACAAAGTTTGGGATGTCAAATAAAACTAAACTAAACCTCTTTCTATCAGTTTAAAACCGAAGTCATAAAATATGTACACACTAAGGAAATGACTATTCTATTAATCCTTGATTTTTCTCGTATGTCCTATAGGTGCAAACATGCCACACATATACGATTTCGATCTTTATCTTACCCATACCTATATCCCAAAGGTGTCATTAGAACCCTATCTACCACTTGACTTTGTCCAAGGTTTCAAAGACCTTGATTCTCGTTACATTCATGAAGGTCGAACGGTCGATCCTTCATTTGTAGCTTAGGAACACATCAACACAGCATTTCAAACAATAGGTTTCGACTGCCTACTCACAATTAATGAACCCATTTGTCCTTGTTTCATACTAGAATTCTTTCATGAAATTAAAATTAAACGTATCCAATATAATTCCATATATCTTACGTGTAGTATAGGTCACTACGGTTTTTCCCTATCACTTGAGCAATTTGCTCAAATCCTTGGACTTCCATGTCATGGGCAATGTGCCTATTCGTAAGAACTCGACCTTGACTCCCTTCTTGAAAGTCAAGAAGAGGAAGGTCCATATCGCTCCTACATCCCCTCTCAAACTGAGTTAATCAACTCACTTTGCAACTCACCAGATGTTTTCTATCCCAATAGAATTCGTATACGTGAGCTCCATCACTTTCTTCAACCTATGGCGGTTATTCTGCGAGAAAATGCTCTTTGTCTAGTAAAAGATCGTGAGTATATACTGGCAAGTGTTGCTCATTTGCTTTATTGCATTCTCACTAGACAACCGTACAATCTCGCTTATCTCTTCGCTATGCGAATAATGCATCTCAAGGACGATGACAGAAAGTCAATGCCCTATGGGATGTTTCTAACCCGTCTCTTTAACTACTTCATGAATTCATATCCGTTCCTTCAAGGTCACCAATATTACCTTGTTGATCGAGTCTTGGAACCTATGAATGAGTCACGTATATCATCATTTCTCAAACCCATAAGAACACCCGTTGATGATATGTTAAGAGGGAGACGCATCAGGGGAGACTGAATTCAATAGACAAAGACACATGGGAGTTACTCTATGGAAGTAGAAGAGCAAGACAACATGTTTTTCATTAATATCTAAAATATGTCTACCTGATGAGCTATGATGTATTTGGATTAGTTTAGATTAAACTGCATTAAAACTTGTTTCTTCTTGAGTACATGAATATGCCTTGAACTTGTTTGAAATCTACTCCATTAAAATAACTTTACATATGATTCGATATTAATCTGAACTGTCAAATAATATATGCTGGTTACAGGTTCGCAGAAATGATAAAATGGGCAAAAACCTGGAAATCTACTGGCTCCGGTCCCTTAAGTAGGCCACGGTCCCCGATCTTTAAAGGACCGTCCCTTTATTTAAAGGACCGTCCATAGGTATCACGGATTTTGCACTACCTTCTCATTTCCTGCAAACCTTGACCCTATTGCATGCTTATCCTCACCATTTCTAGAATTAGTTAAACAAATATTAGTGTCATAAACCTCCTAATACATGCTTTGCCTAAACTATAATCATGTTGGGTCATGAAAAACCCAAGAATGCTTCAAACATGATTTGGACACAAATTAACTAAGTGTTAACTTAAACCGAGAACAATTCAAGTCACTGAGAGAACAGCCTCTCAGTGAGTCATCTTCAGGATGCTTAAGGCGAATTCAAGAAGAAGGATTCACTACTCAGGAAGGCGGTACTCCCTGAGTAGGACTTAAGCCAAAGAAGAAGATGATGGTTCAGTGAGTATTGGACAAGAACTCACTGAACCCCTATCTCCTCAACCAACAAAGTGTTTGAAAGACTGAGGAACCAACGCCTGAAGAAAAGGCGGGAACAATAGGGAAAAGATCTGAGAAGATAATAGTGTCAGCCCAACACTCTTCTCTTGTCAGATCCAACCTTCCCTATTGCGGCTAAAAGTGATGGAGTGTCAGCCAACAACTCCCAAAGTCTTATTAGCCCTTTCCTATCGGTTCTTGGAAATGACAATTACTATTTGTAATTGTCAGACACGCAACCTCAACAACTTGTATTATATTTAAATCACTTATACTTAGATTACTTGTGTATAAATAGATCAGAAAGGAGAGAAGTTAAAGTGTGCTTTGTATATTGAAAGTCTTGAACTTTTACAAAGGAACTTCTCTCCTACAAAGAGTATACAACTCACTGAGATAGCTCAGTGGGTATATTGTTACCACTCAAGCAAAACTTGAGTTTCGATAGGAGACACCCCATACCCTTGTCTATTCAGTCCCAAGTGTTTGTTCCGCAAAACACTTGGGTATAGATTCTTGGAATTATTTCTAATAAGAATTTAAACGTTGAAAAATACTGTTGTTTTTATATTCACGTTTTATAACTATTAGAATTAATCTTAAACATTGTATTAGTCATAAACACAAATAGATTAACTTTCTAGTTAACTCTAATCGTGTAAAGGGGCCAACTATAATCATCCTTGATTATTTAAACTCCTTTTCTCTTCTTCTTCATCACCATCTTTCTTCTTCACTTCACCACCTTCATTCTCCACAAAGGGTTCTTCTTCAACCTCATTGTTCCTCCCAAACAAAAGGCCTAAAATTACCATCATACCACCACAAACCAACTTCATTGACCTCAATCAAGAAGACACCACTCCCTCTCTAAAATCTCCACCATCATCTCCTCAAGCACCTAGTGCACCTCTCAAAACACCCTCAACCAAAGGCACTTCATCATCCTCCTCAAGGCCTATCTCATCTCCATTTTCATCATTCCTTAAAAATTTATCACCCTTGCTCACCCACTCTAGCTCGGGGGCATACACATCATTTGTGAGTAACTTGTCACCCTCCTTTACCACTTCCAACTCTCCAATTCCACCAAATACCTCATTGTCTCTAACACCAAATGGGCCTTTGGATTACACTCCTACTCCACCACCTTCTTCTATCATGGGGTTTCCCATTCCCTACAACTTTGTGAACAACCACACCATGGGATGTGCTTGTTGCTTTTACAACTTCAACCTCATTTCTTCTCTAAGAGGTAAACTTCACTACATGTTTGGTCACAATGAGAATCTTCTCTCTCAATCCAATGTGCAACCAACTCCTCTTACAACCATGCCACCTTCCTCTCCATCTTATTCTCCACCTTCTAACTAAACGTCTCTACATGTTTAGTTAAATAATCAAATGAGTATCGTTTGGGCCAAGCATGTTCTAGGAAGTTAGTTGTGTTTCTAGAAATAGTTTGTAGTATGTTTGTGTGATGTATGAATCCTATGTGATGTATGCTTTATGAATGATTATGATGAATGAATGTTTTATGTTTAGTGAAATTCATGCTGTTATGTTGTGATATATGAGATGGTTATTTTTAAAATGTGTAATATTAACAAACCTTAAAATGGAAAAATACTAAAATCACAACATTTCGTCTAAACCACACCCACTGGTGGCGGTCCCTTATACTGGGACGGTCCCCAATATTTAAAGGACCGTCGGTGTATATCAAGGACCGTCCCCTGTCAGTGTTAAAATTCTGATTTCTCTTCTATGCACTATCTGTTTCATGCTTAATCTATCTGATTTCACCTTTCTCTCATAATTTCTTCTTCTCCTATCTCCTTCTATCTATCTATATTCTCTTCTCAACCCCTCTTATTCTTATATATATGTGTATGTGCATCGTACTCTAACTTGTTTTTGTAGCACAACACCATAGCTCGATTCCCCCGTGCCCTCATCTAGGGGGAGCACTAAGCAAAATGGAGCATTAGTACCGTCGATTTTTTTCCTCTCTATACATCGACGAAGCCGTTTTGATTTTACAAAAAGGGGGGAGAATTAAACGAAAACTCATTTAAAACTTTCAACATATAATTTTACCTAACATGAGTTTAGATTTTGTAATCATCAAAAAGGGGGAGATTGTTAATACAAATAATGTCAAAAACGTTATTTGCATTATTCGAACTCTATACGTTTTGATAATCACAAAATATAAAAACACGATACGTAAAACTACATTTGATAAGTTTTTAACCGAGAAAAATCGTTTCGACAACGTATCGACTACAACATCACTTCAGGTATGAACAAACACAATACTGACAATTAGTAAAGTGATCAAAGATTTTATTTTCTCAAAACTTCACATTTTTATGTGACAAAACATTTTTACAAAAGTATTTTTGTAATTAAAAAGAAATGTTTTATTAAGAAAATAAATTTGAATTTCAAATCTCCCAACAGCTAGTTTTCCCGTCTAAAATCAGATAAGGTTTTCACCAAATAAACTTTCACCACATCAGGCCAAAAATAGAAGCGTATGTCAGACGGTCCCTTAAACATGGCGGCGGTCCCTTATATATATGGGACCGTCCAGCATTTAAAGGACCGTCCCCCGCTTCTCCTGGTGCCTATAAATACTACACTGTTTTCTCAGAAAAACCAACCCTCTTTGCACAAAACTTTCTGTTATTTCTTCCTTCTATCTTTGATCACTATAACATGTCGGTATGTGTTTATAAGTGATCCTGTCACCCTCTATATCAAAGTGCAAGATAAGAATGCTCGTATTCGTCAAGAAACGAAGTGTTGGAGTCATCACACACAAACGTAACTAGTGTTACGATTCTCTTCTTCCCCCCAAACTCTCTAAGTTATAATTAGTGTGAATTTGTGTATCCGACTTGTGTGTGAGTCGTGATTAGGTGTGTTAGGACAAATACGGACAAAGTGTAAGTCCGTGAAGTGTTGTATCTAGATTAGGACTTTGTGTAAATCATTGTGTCGGTGTGTGTGAAGACTTGGACTTGGTGTGAGTCCGAGAAGTGAAGACAAGGACCTAGTGAAGGTTCGTGAAGACTTGGATCGGGTGAAGATTCAAGTGGACGGGGTGATTGTCCGTCTGCGAACTTGGATTGTGTGTAAATCCAATTGGAAAAGAGTGCTTGTTCGTGTAGCCATGTGGGCTTTGTATAGATTGGTTCTAGCTAGGATTAGGAACCGGCATTCCGCTTAGTGTCGTTAAACTTGGTGTAAGCTTTGTGTACGGTTTGCTCCGCCAGAAGGGAGTGTGTTGACATAGTGATTGTGAACTCTCGAGTGTGGTACTCGGGGAGTGGAGTAGGGCGAAGAGTGAGCTTCATTCCGAACCACTATAAATATCGACGTCTCCGTGTGGTTGTGTTCTTTCCTTATCTCTTATCTTTACTTTACTTACTTTACATATTATTAATGTGTTTAGAGATCTCACATAACTATTGAATCTAACGATTTTGCAAAAAGAATTTTAAAAGAACTTCAAACCTTTTAAAACGTAATTCTAAACGGTGAAACTATTCAACCCCCCCCCCCCTTCTAGTTTCTACAAAAGCCTTTGGAGTTTTCACAGTATCCAATGAATACACCGATGTCAGCTTTAGCTTTGAGCTTTCCAAGGTCTTCACGATCATTATTTGGGTAACAAAGAGTACCAAATACATGAAAGTAATTTATATTAGGTTTTCGATTATGGACAAGCTCATAAGGTGTTTTATGGTGGCGTTTGTTGATCGTACAACGGTTTTGGGTATAACATGCAGTCAAAACAGCTTCTGCCCATAAGTAATCTGGTAGTTGAGCATTGATCAGCATCGTTCTTGCAGCTTCCACTAACGTCCTGTTGCGTCTTTCAACAACCCCATTCTGTTCTTGACTACGTGCAATGGATGTTTGATGTTCAATTCCAGCTTTCTCAAAGTAAGCTCGAAGAGTTTGATTCTTGAATTCCGTTCAATTGTCTGTTCTGACTTTTCTGACCGTATTCCGAAGCTGAACTTGAATTTTCGTGAGAAAGGTGATGATCATCGAAGGGGCTTGATCTTTACTCCTGAGAAAGTAAACCCAAGTCCATCTGGAGTAGTCATCAATGATTACAAGAATGTAGCATTTTCCATTAATCGTTTGCGCGAGCATTAGGCCACATAAATCCATGTGAAGAAGTTGAAGAACATGGTCAATACTGGATTCAGTTTTTGGAGGAAAATTTGCAGGAGTGCTCTTTCCCTGTTCACATGCTGGACATAAGTGATCTTTGGCGAAATGAAATCGTGGAAGACCGTCGACTAATTTGTGTCGTGCCAGTTCAGTCATGGTTTTGAAATTCAAGTGAGAAATTCGTTTGTGCCATAACCATGATTTTGTCGAAGTTGCTTTAGAAAGCAGACATATTGGAGAAGAAGCAATCATATCAGACATCGAGATTGTGTAAAGACTTGTTCCACGATTGCCTGACATTAGATTATTTCCTTGTAAATCATGAATGAAGCATGTTTTTTACCGAAATGCTACTTCCAAATCCCCATCACAAAATTGGCCGACTGAGAAAAGGTTATGACCAAGGCCTTCGACATAGTATACACGACTAATTTTGTTGTTGCCATTGATGTAATCTTTATAGCCCATACTAGCAGCGAAGTGATCATTCCCGAACCTGACAGTGCCGATGAACTTTGAAACAAAGTTTGCTAACAACTTGAGATTGCCGGTCATATGTCTGGTGCAGCCGCTATCAACAATCCACAGAACAATTTGGATCACCTGCATCACACGAAGACGACGAAGGTGGAATGATGGTAAGGGTGGAACCCGAAGAAGTGATTGGTTCTGTTGGGTTAGAAACATACACATTCATAATATTAGGTATCCACTTAAAACTAGGTTTTCTTTGTAACCAACGTTGCCATATCCAACTACTTCGTGCTTTTGTCTTAGTGAAGTTGCTAGGTGATTGCCATATCTTAGGATTTGTGTTCGCGACTATGGGAGTTTTTAAGGCATTATGAGAAACTACAGTTGGCTGTATTCCTAGCACAGACTTAGAAGCAGTAGTGGGCCTAGAGGTATTGCCAGTTGTAAATTTCCTATTACGAGATAAAATAGATTTTGCAACACATTTCGTATTATCACCAGATAACATGCTTTTACGACAGAAAACACAAGAAGCATTCACGTTTAAAACATTCAAAGTCTGAGCATTCGTTACATCAATATTAGAATTACAAGTTTTTAAGTTCAAATCTAAATAAGAAGCAACATGCATTTTATTCAAATTCCTAAGTTGATCTTCTACTTCTGGGGCTTCTAGTTTTCCGCTTCTACATTGCAAGATCATATTCTTCCATTTGTTGCTCTTACGCTTTGATCTGCTAACGCTAGTAGTGGTGACTATTCCTGTAGAAGTGGAAGGAATCAAATTAGTGGTCTGATTTGTGTTTGTAACGGTCTGCCTAGATGTGGTGTCTATCTTGTACGTTCCTGATGCAATCACATTTGTGTTAAAAAAATTTCCTTTGTCTTGTAATTGAAGTTTCTCTTTTAAGTCAATGATGATGTGTTGTTGTTCCTGTAGTCTACTATCAAATTCTCTATTTAAGCGAACAGTGGCTTCACGGTCTTTCCTATAGTTAGCGTTTTCTTTCAAAAGTTGAGACCGAGTCTTTTTCAAAGTGTCATAAATTGTTTTGTACTCATTTTTTAAATTCGCAATTTCTTGTTCATATTTCAGTAGTTGACACTTTAAGACTGCGTTCTCATCATCAAGATTTTCAACTTTTGATGACAAATTGTTTTCAAAACACAGATTTTATTTTTGATGTTGTAAGGCTAATTCAAAATTAATGCTTTAAGCCTCACACCATTGAAGTTTCTGTTTTAGTTGAAAAATCTCTTTTGAAAGTTTACTTTGAACATCATCTTTTTGTTTAATGATTCTCACATTATCAGCTTTTAAAATCTCAATCTCGTGTCTCAACTTTTCATCCTCAGAGATATGGTCAGCAATATGCATAGAATTACAAGACTTATAAATAGAATTCATGATCACCGAAATAATGTCAGAACTAAGAACATCTTCCAAGAGTCGATCTGCTTCATTTTGAAGAATTTTGTTTTGACGTTTTTGTTTTGATATTGAATTTTCAGTTGCTTTGAAAATGTTCATCATGGATGAAACTTCATTTTGTAGTTCCCGTTCCCAGTGTGTTGCACAAAGATGCAAATGTTGGACATGAGGTAAAAATTGTGTTTGAAAAATTTGTCTCTGTTCTTTTGCGTAAGCAGATTGAAAAGTTGAAACAGTTATCTCAGAATTACGCTCAATTGCTTGTTCCAAAAATTTGATGTCTTCTATAAACGTGTCAAAATACCGAAGTACAAGGCAACGTTTTGGTAATGGTTGAATTTCACCAGAGGATGGTAATGGGCCATTTATTTGTGCAACTGGTTTAAAGGGATCAACATCAGAAGAAGATTCATGAATTTGCATGATAGACCACGGTTTTTCTGTGTGTTCTTTTTAGGAGACAAAAGTGTCAAAAATATGAGGCAATTTGGAATAATCAAAAGGTTTGTTAAATTTCGTGTTGCTCATTTTTGATCGACTCTCTTCTTCCAGTTCAAGTTCTTCCTCATGATTATATACAATAACACGCACAATTGAATCATCAAGAAGTTGTTCTACACTATATAACTTTGGATTTTCCTTGAGTGTTGTGTGTAGAAAATGTGGTTTATCGTCACCAAGAGCAAAACCATAGCCATCAGGATTTGGCTTTAAAATAAACTTTTGTATTGTTGTGACAGAGTCTCCAGTTTTGTAAACAAAGTTTTGAAACTCTTTTAAGATACGTTCCAAATCAACGATTTCATCAAGGTATAAATCAGTGCGTTTCATGGACTGTTGTTTATATTCGAAAAAATTAGCTTGACAGGTTGACGTCTCATCTTTGGTTTATAAAAGTTCAGAATTGAGATGATCAACTTGTTGTTTGTGCTCGAATTTTTCTTGTTCCAATTGAGAAACCAAGTTATTATTGGAAACGACTAATTCACGTATTTGACGTTGTAACTCTTGTTCTTTAACATATGCATTTTGAAAAGCTACTTCAAAACTTTGTTCTCTTTTAGCTTGTGTTTCAAAATTTGTGAGTTGTATTTTACTGTATTCAAGATCCGCAGTCAATGATGCAATTTTCGCTTTTAAATTTCTGTTGATTTCATTGCATTTTTCAACTTTGGATTCGTTGGTCAAAAACAAGTTCATAAGATCTGGATCTGGATTAGACGAAGGTTCAATCTGTTCAAGTTGATCATTGTTATTTTCCTTAATTGGATCATCAAATGTAACAACGGGGTTAATTTGATCTTCAAATGGATCATCAGATGTGACAACGGGGTTAATTTGATCATTTTCTTGAAGAGATGACAATGAGTTATCTTGAATAAATTGCTCCTTGTCGGATGCAGATGCAGATGGGGATGCCAATTCATGTATGAGACATATGTTTGGATTAGATACTTGAGACAAGCCATCAGTATCATACACTGGGCATGTGTCAGTCATGTGAAGTTCCTGCATGTTTACCATTAGCATTACTGCTGTATTAGCTTCCAAATCTTCCATGTCATCATCAGAGTAAGCATTCTCCATGAAGCAGTTTTCTTCGTCAGTTAGAGTCCCTCCAGCTTCGTCCTTAACTGCAAGAAGTAAAGCTTGTTTGTGAAAGGCACTGCCTCTGGTTCTTGGTTTAGGACATGCATTAGCCATATGACCCTTGCCATTACAGTTGTAGCACCTGATTCCCATATTCCCAGTTGATGTATTACCAGTTTCCACAATTTCAACCCTTCTCTGAGGAGCACCCTGATTGTAAGTATTTCCACCTGTTGCATGAGTCACTTGTCCAGTTCCTGAATTTCTTGCATAACCACGAGTTCCCATCTGACGTCCATAACTTCGATTTTGCACTTCAACCCGTCCTCCTTGTACTACTGCTTGAGTCCTTGGATTAGATGAATTGCGAAGACGGTTGTTATGTTTGTTAGAAAATTTGCTGAAAGCACGAGCAATGAGTGCAAAGCCTTGATTTAGTGAGTTGAACGCATCCTCTTCTTCATCATTAGATTGTGCATAGTACATTATGTCTGAGTTTCCAACAGGAACCAGTTGAGTTTCAGTTGATTATTGTGATTGATCATATGGAATGATTTGGTTGGATGGTGAGTGGGAAGGATAATTAAATTGTTGTGTTTGTTGAACAAATGACTGATGAGACATAGGATACGGAGCAGAGTAAGATTGAGCCATGAGTGCAAGTGGGTTCTGAGGAGGTGCCGGTTGATACATTCCACGGATGGCTCAATCTTTGTCGACTTCTGCTTGATGGTGCTTCAGATAATCAAACAACAATCTATATTTCACATCATGAAGGTTTTTGGATTGACGAACAAATGTAACATATTTCTAACCTAAACAATTGAGAAACTTAGTGTTGATGGCAATTTTTGGTAAGATGATGTTGTTTTGGTCCAAATCATTGATGATGTTCTTAAATCAATGATAGTAAGACTCTAGTGATTCCCCTTGCTCAATCATGAATGTTGTATATGTGTGATAAAGTTTGGATTCCATGTCGTCTTGGTTTAGTTCAGTGCCTTCCATCAAGAGATGTGTGTGTTCCCACATGGCCTTAGCAGTTTTCTGAGCATCAATGCTACGGAAAATTGGATTAGGTATTCCCAAAAGAATGTACTCCATTGCAAGTTCATTGGCTTCACGGTGAAGTATTTGTTCTGCTGTAAGTTAATTCTCGGTAAGAGTGATCACAGTTTTAGGTCTTGGTGGAACAGCAGTTGCATCACTGGGAACCGTTGTGGTTAACCTTCTTTAGATATTTTCCATGAGGTTTCCTGAGTTCAATAAACTTTAAGAATCGACTTTCCCATTGAACATAATTACGAGGAGTGAGCATAGGAGGTCGTTCAAGTGAACCGGCTTCATAAATAGACTGTTGACTACTTATAGCTTCACACATTTGAGCAAACCAATGTGGTTGTTTCTGTAGAGGTAGTGGTTGCATTCCAAATTGTGGTTGAGGATATGATTGTTGTTGAAAGAATTGTTATTGTGGAGGATACTGCTGTTGAATGAGATTGTTGCTGAGGATACTGCTGTTGAATGAGATTGTTGCTGAGGATACTGCTGTTGTTGAGGGAAGAAATATGGTGGTTGAGACATTGTTAAACTTGTGTAGATGATGGATCTTGTAGATGGTTAAGAAGTGTGATGAGTTGTTGGTAGATTAAGTCCTTGTTCGAAAGTTTTCTTGCTTGTTCGAAAGTTTTCAACCTTGCCCAAAAGTTTAAAAATTTCGAATAAGACTTTCTAATTTATACAAATTAGAAAGTTTCCCAAGTGTCGAAGTGTTTTTCTAACTTATGCAAGAGAGACAAACACTGAGTAATCCAAGTAACTTGAAGATAACCTCTGTAGAGCTTGTTCGAAACTTTAGGGTTTTGAACCTTGTTCGAAAGTTCAAGGTTTTGGACCTTGTTCAAAACTTTGTCAGATTTTGTAAAACTCTTAAATTTCAATAAAAACTGTTTTTTGATGCAATTTTCTTGTACAAATAACCTTAAAAACACTAAAACTATATGAAAGTTGCAAACTTTAACGTTTTTAAGAGATTTTATGTTTGTTCGAAACTAGGTAGAACACCAAAAAGTATGACTAAAAAAAAACTTAAAATTTAACCAAAAAGTTTGAAACTTTCTAGTTCTAAGAGGTTTATCACACTAGTTTGTAATCAAAAGAGTGCTAAAAACCAAGAAACAAACAAGAAAAATCAAAAGTTTAAGAAAAATAACGAGAGAAAAAAATGTTTTTATACTCGACAACAACTCAAAAATACTTCTAACCTTCTTCTAGTGATTGATACTACTTGTTAGGTCACCATAATAGATATAACACAAGTATATAAATAAGATAGAAATGAGAGAAAGAGATAAAGAGGTGGTCGATTACTTCATAAGATAAATGGACAAAGGTTTAGTAGCAAAGTGAAATAACCAACAAATATAAGAGTATGTTACATGTCCTATTTATAGGAGAGGATGCAAGGGCAACATCCCTAGATCCTTACATTCTATTCAATGGGCTTTAACATATGCTCATGGGCTTACTTTATAAGCCTAGTAATATAAACTAACATATAAGCCTAATAACTAAGCAACCTATTACATAATTAAGTGACCAAGACTTAATAATAGTTACACGTATTCCCAACACTTTCTATTTCCTATTTCTAATTTAAATTTTAAAAAACGAGGACGTTGTTTATCTTAAGTGGGGGGATGGAGAATTAGAACGTCACTTGTCCTTATTTTTCAAAAATTTGCTTAATATGTGCTTAATATGCTTAAATTTAAAATTTTTCTAGCACGTTTTTGTTAAATCTAAGTTGCATGGCCGCACACATAACCCTTATTTCCAAATTGTGAGAATTAAGCCTTATCCGTTTCCCAATATTTTACCCAAATTCCACAAATATATGAGTGTGCCGGTGACTGAGTATTATTGATATAATTGGAGTGACTTGTCTAACTTGGTAAATTTCTAGGATTACACCCAAATAGCCTATATATGTTGTGTTATATTAACTAACTACACTGGTTAGTTAATCCCCATAATAAACCCTTTTTTACTCTCATTATTAAAGTAAGATACCCCTAGAAAAACCCTCAGAGCCATTCCTTTCGTTTCTTACATCAATTTAAATTGTTTCGTTACACCCTTACACTTTAACCTACCCTGTAGATTTAAATCGGTGGTTAGTCGCTTTTGGTAAAGTGTTTATTCCCTGCGTTTCCTGTGTTCGTGTGCGTAATTATTATCTTTGGTTAGGTCGGGAATTGCACAATGCAATGGAGTGAAAGTAGATATTGTATTTTTGATTTTCGTGGGTTTACTACTTTCACTATTACCTTTATGTCTCAAGTTATGAAAAGTATGGAGAAAAATTATCCAGATTGATTGTGATAGTGATGTGGTGAAAATTTACACCATTTTATTTGATGTTAAAAAAAATAATAATAATAATAAAATAAAATAAAAAGTTGGTAAGTTCTATAAACCAACAATGTAAAGTTATGTACTAGTATAAATATCGCTACGGCTTGTTGTATTATATTTATGGATTGCAAGGGAGTTGACCGTTATGGGAACGCCAACTAAGGTTTATTCTCTGAATGAGATATTATTGAGTTTAATTCATGTCTACCTACTAAAGCTTGAGTTTCTGTGTTAAAGCGTGAGTTAGTCTATGATTTGTGTCTTATTCATGGGATGGTTGGGAAGTGATTAACCACACTTGTTAGGACATAATCTATTTGTTTTATTTATTTTATTTAACACCAATTATTTCCCAATTGATATCCTTACCCTTTTACCAAGTTGCTATATTCGTTGTTAGCTTTCGAGCATCCGAATATGGTAACGGCTAAGTGAGAATGTCAAAAGCATGAAAAAAGTAGTGACCATCCGAGTTTTAGACTAATCGAATAACGCGCCAGCAATCTAGAGTATATCTTGGTGACCATACGTTATGAAAATAACGCGCCAACGAACCGAGATACACACTAGTGACCATCCGTTGTTTGAGGAATCGAGGACTCGCGCCAGCGATCTACTAAGTTTGTGTAGGAGATGTTTAAATAAAGCTAGGTTTAACCCTTAATCCTTATCATAACCCAATTTACCGCTTTAGATTTGTCACTCCTTAGCTTTAGTGGTGGAGATTTGTATCCTTGCCAAGCTTATGATAGAATATTCGTCACGGCCGAGCAATTGAGCGAATTACTTAAATGTTACCACATGTGAGTGATTTCATTTTCCTACTCCGTGAGGTGTTTGGTTGTGCAATTATGATTAAAACGAATGAGTGCTTAAAACTATAAAAATAAATCCTAAGTTGTATTTAGGATACATTTTCATAAGTTTAAATCTAAGGTTTACTTGAGGACAAGTAAAGTTCAAGTGTGGGGATATTTGATGATATCAAATAAGTACATTTTATTGGCATCATTTATCCTATGTTATTCGCTTGTTTTTTGTTATTTTATATGAGAATCGATACTTAATCGCTTAATTTTGTAATTCTCAGTTATAAACAAGCATTTGGTGAAAGTTAGCTAATTTGGACTTAAATTGGAGCAAAATTGATCAAGTTGGAAAAGTCTACTAAACTGAAGAAAGTTACACCGTATCATTCTAGACAAATACGCCTTACATAAAGACTTAGACGAATATGAAGACCATTTCCTGACTTTGAAGCATGCGCCGTATGAATTTACCTCATACGCCGTATATGAAACCTTGATCAACGAGAAGATCAGACTTGTTTTAATACAGATACGCCGTATGACATTCCAGATATGCGGCGTATCAATCTCAAGACTTTACCAAGATTATCCAAGACACTGAAGAACATGCGCCGCATGAAGACTGAAGGTACACCGTATCTTATGGCGATGTATGAATATTCTTGAATATTATCATCTTGGACACCACGCGAAGTTACCTAGATACGCCATATCAACTTAGTTAATACGCCGTATCGCCCTGTTGACAGAAAGTATAAATACCCCATTCGACAGCCACATTTGGTGCGACACAAAAACCCTAAGGAGAAGAATACAGACGAATTGGCAGCACAAGACACAACCTAAAAGAAGAATTCAGAGCAGTAAGAAGGTCCTGCTAGTACTTTAATCCATAGGAAAACTCATTTATTTGTATTAGCAATTTGTTAATGGTTGAGTTAGTGTCTTTTTCACTATTTGATCGAACTTAATAGTTTCCAGCTGTTACAAAGAGTATTTGATGTTTATTTGGTTTCTTTATGCATGTGCTTTGATTACATATTAGGATTTATCGCGCCTTGTCAACGTAGGCTCGCGCAATTACTTCATTAACATCATTTGCATAATTAATGTAATTCTGTAAAAGGGAAAAATAATACATAAACCTAGTAATCATTAAGTGTTTACACGCCTGTAACTAAGACTCCACTGAGAGAGAATAGATTTTAGCACTCATCTTATACAGCTAAGCAACGTGTGACAAGTTTTCCTATTATCGGCTTGACCTCTTATCTGTGTCTGTTTTCTATCTGTGTGCGTGTTGGCCATTCGCTTATCCGTTCTCTAGTTTTATTTACTGTTTACTTAATCTACACAATCGTGCCAATCTCTCAGGCTGAAAACCCCCTTGCGTTAGATTAGGGCATTAGAACTAACTTAGGATTAAAATACTGATAGATATCTAGCTGTTAACATTCCACTCTTAGTGTTCGACACTCTACTTACCAACTAGCTACAATGATCGGGTACACTGCTCGTTAGTGTGTGTTATAGGATAAGTTGGACAAATATAAATTTAAAACTTGATAATATAATATATTTTACAACGATATAGGCATGTATCATTGGTCAACTGTAAGCTGACCAAACATGTTTAGTGATTTATGTGGGGCAACAAAGGAATTGAGTTCAATGGTTAAATTACAAATTCATATGCTTCCTTTCTTTTTTTTATATGCATTATGCCCTTTAGAGATATTATTTAATTATTTTTTCCTCTCAGCCAGTGGAGCTAAGCGGTAATAGGCATATAACATCGTGTGGTTATATTGACAAATAAAGAACCTGATGCACTTTGCAGTGCAAAGCTTCCAGTCAAACACATTTTGTATTTAATTAAAAAAATTTGATTAAAAATTTCTATTTATCAACCAGAATCTTTCTACTTTAAAGTCCACCATGTTCTTCATTTGTTAACATTGACATACGATGTTCAATATAGTTACCCATTCTGAGTTCCCACTACAGTTCCTTTTGTTATTTCAACAACCTAGCAATTCGCCTGGTGCAGGCCTTTGCACAAAGGGTGTTGAAAAACCAAAAGGAACTGGAGGGGGACCTCAGAAGGATTAACTATGTTGTTTTTTGTCTATTACAGTTATCTGTAAAGTACATAACTACATTGTGTCAAGCAGCTGAAATTGTTTTATGCATGTTTCCAGATTTAGTTCCATAAAAGGCTTTGATCATTGGTAGAATGCATTTTACCAAAGAAAGATGCTAAACGAAAGAGAATGGTGTGGCAAGTAATTTGGTGCAGGTTACTTTTTCGCATCATCCTCTTTTGTTTCCCATCTATCTTTGGAAATTGCAGTCTATTATTGATCAGGGCCTTTTGTGGAACTGGAACTGAAAATATGCAAGAACATGTTTTCTATCACAGAAGTTAAACTTTGGGTGTCTATATTGGCAAAAAAAGAATACCGTGTATCCTTCGTTTGTTAATATTGACACACGATGTTCAACATAGCTGCTTGCTCTTATCTTTCTTCTCCAGTTCCTTTTGTTACTTCAATGGGCTAGCAATACGTCTGGTGCAGACCATTGTTTAAAGACCGTTTGAATAGCAAAAGGGACTAGAATGGGAGGTAAGAGCTTCCAGTTATGTTGGCATTTGTCTGTTATAGGTTTTAAATTGTACTAAGAACTAACCTGTAATAGAAATGTAACATTGTTTGGCAATATTGACAAATAAAGAGCATGATTCACTTTAGAGTGCAAAGCTTCCAGTCAAACACATTTATTTTTTTTATTAAAATTTCCCGGTAAAAAAATACATTTTATCAACCAGAACCTTTCTACTTTAAAGTCCACCGCATTCTTCATTTGTTAATATTGACAAACGATGTTCAACATAGTTACCCATTCTGAGTTCCCAGTACAGTTCCTTTTGTTATTTCAACAACCTAGCAATTCGCCTGGTACAGGCCTTTGCACTAAGGGTGTTGAAAAAGCAAAAGGAACTGGAGAGGGACCTTAGAAGGATTAACTATGTTTCTTTTTTTCTATTACAATTATCTGTAAAGTACATAACAACATAGATGATAATGTTATGCCTGAACAATGTGTTAGGATTATAAGAATTGGGCAGAAACGGGGCCCAGAAGAAACATTTTGAAGGTAATCATTTATTTCATCTGTTTATGTTGCACTGGATTCATACCAATCGAATATCGATGACGATTAATTCGCATGTTGGCTTTTCTATAAGCATGCTCAACACAGAGCCGTATCTTGGCAGGGTACCCATGGTTTCTATCCGGGTGCAGCCATGGCGGCTGTGTTAGGCAATCATAACAACTACGAATCTGAGCCTTGATAGATACCAAAAAGGGGATGCTTTGAGGATATGTGATGTGTTTTCGTTGTAGGTATAGATTATGTTTATCAAGTTTTAAATTTATATTTAGCCGACTTAACCTATAACAAACACTAACGGGCAGTGTACCCGATCAATGTAGCCTAGTTGGTAAGTAAAGTGTCGATCACTAAGAGTGAAAGGTTAACACTTAAGTATCTATCAGTATTTTAGTTCTAAAGTTAGTTCTAATTAAACCTAATCTAACGCAAGGGGGGTTTTCAGCCTGAGAGATTGGCACGATGTTTAGATTAAGTAAAACTGTAATTCTTAGGCAGATAAGCAAATAACACACGTAAGCAAAGATACAGATAACAGATAAGAGGTCAATCCAATAGTAAGGAAAACGTATTAGCATAATGTTCGGTCATATATGATGAATACTAAAATCTATTCTCTCTCTTTGGAGTATCACTTCGTGGCGTATCTCATTCCAATGTTTAGACTCCCTAAACGTCTAGATTTCGGTTTTTAAGTTTTCTCAATGGACTAATCCTGTCACGATTAATCCGAAATCTGCTTAAAGTTTACCTTAATGATTATCAATTATTAATTAACCACTTTGGGCTTACATTAACATGCAAATATTAATGAAGTAATAAAGTAATCAAAACACACGCATGAGCTTCCAATAAATCATCATATAATCAATAAACAAGGCTAATACCTACAGGTTATTAGCCCATAATCTCTGTAATAGCACAAAATAACATGTTTGCAAATATTCAAGTATCAATCAAAAGAGAAAAATACGCTAACCAAATGATTAAAGAGTACTAAAATGAATTAAGCGAATCTTCCTATGAAATTATGCACTAGCAGGACCTTCTTACTGCTCTTGGTCTTGTACTTGGTGGTTAAAGCCGTTCGGTTCTTCTGGTGCCTCTTGTGTGTCTCTAAAATTCGGCTGCAAATGATCTATTTATACTTTCTGGCAGCAGGGTCAATACGGCGTATCTAGATTACCTGATACGCCATATCTAGGTAACTTCGCGTGGGGTCCAAGATTATTATATTGTGGAATATTCGTACACCGCCATATGATACGGCGCATCATCACTCTTCATGTGGCGTATGCTGTCTTCAATGTCTTGGATTTTCTGGTGAAGTCTTGAGATTGATACGCCGCATCTTCGGGATGTCATGCGGCGTATCTGGAGTAAAACAAGTCAAATCTTCTTTGTTGACCAAAGTTTCATATACGGCGTATGGGAGAAATCCGTACAGCGTATTCTTCAAAGTCAGGAAATGGTGTTCATATTCGTCTAAGTCTTGGCATACGGCGTATCTGTCTAGAATGATACAGCGTATGATTCTTCAGTTTAATAGACTTTTCCAACTTGATCCATTTTGCTCCAATTTACGTCCAAAATAGTTAACTTTCACCAATTGGTTTTTTATAATTGAGATTTACAAAAGTAAGCGATTAAATATCTGTAAAACCCTAAATTTTCATCCATTTGAAATTCCAACTTTGCCCTCAAAATTTCCGAACTTACAAGAGCGTACAAATAAGCATACGAGAACATCATACATTTTAACCTAAGTATGAAAATATAGCTACATGTCATTTAAAAACTATGCCCTATAATTAAAATTACATAATAATACATTATATAAATTTAACCCTATCCTAAGTTATGTCCTTAAAAAAAATTATGCATTGTTTTGCTAGTGTTTCACGTCTCCTTTTATTATTTTTTTTTATGATAACCAAATCTTTTCCATGCTTACTCCTTGTGTGTCGGTTGAAATTAAGAGGATAGAACAAACCATATAATATTCTCATTTTGGATGATTGATTAAATTGCTAGACCTTCCAAAATATTCACACGGTTTTCCAATTGAAGACACACGCCCTGCCAAGACTTTGAAAACCAAATTATACCTCTCGTGTCCTTTCCTTTTGTTTTGCACCGACTCTTAAATGTGATTGAAAATCTTTTAATACTTGCCATGTATGCCACGCTCCCTCTCTAATTTTGTATACACTACGCTCCTATCTTTTCTTGTTCATACAAAGGGCAATACAAACAAATAACAAACCATATCAACTACTGCTGTTATATATCCACTTTCAAAACCTTATTTCCCATTCGCTTTTGACGCACACCAAACCCACAAAAAAAAAAAAAAAAAAAAAAAAAAAAAAAAAAAAAAAAAAAACTAATACAAACAGCAGCCCCCATTCTCTTCAAGAAAATTCAGGCAGGTGGTGACCAGATTCGTGAGTAAACAAGAGCACGGAGGATCGGAGTTGATCCCCAATTCGAAGGGTTTGGTTTTGGTTCGAAGGAGATTAAGTTTTGGTTCTCCTGATTTGTGTCCTTTGTTCCGTTCGTTTAAATCGACCAAAGATTCGCTGAAGAAGGAGTTCGATTCCGATCTTTATGTTTCTGTTATGTTTGCACTTGCGATCTAAGGTACAGATATTCTGCCCTTCTCAGTAAGGTGCCTTCGTTCTCTTGACTTCTGATTTTGGTTCGTTTAGGATTTCCCTAAGCCATTGCTATGTTCCCCTACACCTTGGTTCGTTTATTCGATTCATTTTGACTTTGATGTTCGATATGACCATGTTTACTTTGAACCTTTTGATATGAACCCTGTGATTTGGACTTTGATATTTGGACTATGACTACATGGACCTTTGCTTTGATTTGGACTTTGACATTTGACCCCAGTTTGATACCCGAGCCAAGTTCGTTTCCTAGCCATGAAGGTAACATGGCCGTGTCTGTGATGCACCACTGGCATGACTAGCGTGTAGCCCTAGTGATTTGGTTACACCGTCCCCATTTTGATTATGATATGCATGCACACTATATGATTTATTATGGCCAATATGATTTGTTCGGGGGGCGAATGGATGCATCCTAGGTTCGTGTCCGTGTTCGTGGACAGTTCGTTTTGATATGATATGGTGACTGGGGATGGGTGCAATCTACTCCTTTCACAAAGTTCGGGAGCTAGCTACTCCATTTGAAGAATGAGGACACCCCTCATATTATCTGATTATCTGAGAGGTCTCCCCTCTATATGATTATGAAGATATGATATGATATGATATGTGATATGTTATGATATGGGCTCGTGGTGGATTACTGTCCTAAACCTTTACTCTTTAAACCTTTACTTATATCTTATTCATTATGCTACTTCTGTTCATTTCCGTTTACTTTCGTTTCCGTTTATTATATATCTGTTCACTGGGCTTTTTAAGCTCAGCCGCATTTCTTTTCCTGCGGCAGGTTTTAGTTGGAAGATGGGTATGAGTGGAGAGTACCTTGGACTTAGAAGACTTGATAGTTATTCTGGATTAGAGTTGATTAGAAGATATTATATTTTTTAGAATTTGTATTCGCATTTGTAACCTTGTAATTTCAGTATTTCATTTGTAACCTTTGAGATTTCTTGTATTACTGTAATGTGTGCTTTGTTCTGATCTGATATGAAACCATTAGTGTGACATCTTTACCCTTGTCGGGTTGGGGTGTTACAATTATGGTATCAGAGACAGGTTGCGATTCGTAATACATTTACCCTTGACCTGTGTAAGTTAGGACCACTAAGTTTTCCCTGTAGGCGCTCGTAAGTCAACCTTTGAAAAATTTGCTTTAAAGATTTCCCTATAGGAACCTAAGTTTTGACCGGTGAGGAATGGGTAGACTATAAGGCATTTGCTTAAGTATCATTGCTTCCGCATCACTCTGATTCGTGCCTTGCTCTTGGTTAGATCCTGTTGATATCACTTTTGGAAATTGAAAGCTCATACTATGCACCACCTAAAATTTAAACCTGATTAAATCTTGAAGGCATTGAGAATTGCATAATAATTACCTGACACTATTTGATCTTTATCTTCAGATTTTGATTCCGATCTCTGATCCTTTCGTTAATCATTTTGACGCCTCTTCGGCATTCTGAGAACCTCCATGGCGATGACGTACTTGATACATTTTGTTAATTTTCTTTTGCTTTTGATAAGTATCTACGAATCTTCCGACACTATTTGATTTCATTTCAATCATCTCTGTCCCTACGAGAAGTCTTGTGGTGTTTAACCACGAGCATAAGAATGTTTCCATCTCACTTTCGAACGATAGGTTTTGCTATGCTGATCTGTCTTTCTTTGGATAGTTAACTTCGATTTTATTCCGACAAGGAATTTCTTGAGTGATCAGTCAAATGTTGACAACTACCCTTCTGTGTCTCACCTTTGACGTTTGTAATAAATTTGAACTCCCTACCATGATTACCGATTGTTAAACCTTTGCTATCACTGTTACTCTGGAGACTCCTGTATTACTTCCGCGGTTATGAAGTCTTCCTTGAACCCATTTCGTGCACCAATGAATGAATCTTATTTTGAGAGTTATTTGGCACCCTGAGTTTTCTGAATATGATTCGTGACTGAACCAGCAAGTTTTCACCGGAATGTGAAGTAAGATTTGACATGATACCGAGAGATTGTCTAGTCACTGAGCGAAGGTGTCTTTCAGATGTGTCCGGAATCATACTTGTTGGATTGAGCAACCGGGAAGAGCAGCAACCGAAGACCAGGAAGTGAGTTTACTTAAGTGTATTTCTGGGCGTGTTTTAGTTTCGTTCGCGATGAAGAAGGATGATGACTGGAGATATGTATCGATTACAGGAAGCTGAACCGTAATACCGTTAGGAGCCATTATTTTCCCCGAACGACCATGTGTTTGTTTAATTTCAGAGCGCGAGGTTTCCTTCTGATAAAATTGATTTTATTCTTGGAATCACTTCCGTATTCGTAACGACTGCTATGACGGTTAGTGACGCTAATAGTATTAGCTAAAGCTGTGACTGTTTCGTGAATTTGATAAATAGTGTTTTCTCGTGAGTACTTGGGCAAATGGTCATTGTATGACTTAATAGTATGTTCGGAAACGAGGAAGAACATGAAAATCATCTTTGCACTTTGCTAGGAAAGTCGTCGATCGTTTGTGCATTCTGAGAGATTGATATTTGTTAAGACAACGATGTTCTTATTTGAGGATACCTTTTTAAATCCCGCAAGTTTTGAAAACTATCACCAATTGGTCAAGACCGATAGCAGAACGGAGAACTGAAACCTTTTGAACTTTGTAGAAGAATTCTAGAAGATGTTTACAATTTATGATACCATTGAGAAATTTCGTGAACAGAGAGAAACAACTTAGTTTGATTGAGAATGGAGTTTTGGAAAAGCTGAGATAGAAATTAGCTTCCATACCCTCGGGCGGAACAATTTTGGGATATTCAGAAAGAGACTCGGTGATACTCCCTTGCTGCACAGAAAGTTTTTCGTATGCATCAGGACAACTAGAATCATATCAGAAGAATTACTTCGATACCTGACCTGGAGTTGACAACAACGGTGGCTACCCTGAAGAGTGAAGACATTCCTTACAAGGCAGAAGTGTTGGCGATGCAGAAGAAGAAATTCCAGTCAAGATGGCGAACCTGGAGCTGATGAAGACATGCAGTCTCACTTCCCTATTCATCTTGGTTGTACTAAGATGAATTGAGGGCGGAAGCAGACTGGATGATGAAGAGATTTAAAGAGCATGCTAGGAATTCACATTACTCCAAGAAGAACTGTAGGAGGCTTGACGAACCAGACACAAGTATCCGATTTAGGTTTCACTTCCAAAATTATGTACGGACGAAGACAGATTAACCGGACTCGAAGAGATTGGATGTGTTGAATGAACGGATTTTTGAAGCAGACCCTTTATGTTTGGAAGAGTTGATTCTATGAAGGCCGGAGTTCTTGGTGACTAACTTTCATTTTCGTTGACCCTCTTAAGTTTCGTTATAAAGTAATAAGATCCTTTTATGATTTAAGTTCTCTAGAAGTAGTTCAGTTCGTGTTTATTTTCGTATGTTCGGTGATGGCTTTGTTTTGAGAGAATTTGGCGAATTATGGAAGATATGATGCTTGTGACGGCGTACCTCACTTCTGTTAGGCAATCTGGAGCTTTGATACTCTTGCGAATAGTTTTGTTTCCTGTTTGACATTGGCATTCGATTTTGGTTGACCTTTGATGACTATAGAAGTACTATGTGGATTAAGATAGGTGGTTTTGATTACGACTTGAGATAAAGTATGATCATCATGAAGGCATAATTATGTGGTGCTAGTATTATGACGCCTGATCAACGTGATAATACTTACACCATATAACGTGCACTCATTGTGGACATAGGATATCTTGGGGAGTACCTAAGAAGTTTAGAATTTGATCTCCGTTGGATTATCCGTGATTAGTGAGACTTTACGTTCATTCTACATATGCGTATGCTCTGCCTCTGTTCATAGATATCCGGATGAGTTTGAACTCTCGTTTTGCATTCTGTTGACCTCAGTTATAAATCTTAAGCTCCTTGTAGAGCCCGCTACTGTTGATACAGTTAATTTGATTCGAAATCTCGTTCGTATTCCATATGAGCTTTCTAAAGATTCACCTATCATCCATTTTATGATCCAGGGACTCTCTTTTCGAAATCAACCTGATTTGCCTCCTTCTGAGAAATTTGAACCCACCTCGTTTTGATTTGAGTCATGAGAAACTATTTGGTCTGAAGATCTTTTGGAAGAACCTCCTCGGGCGTGAGAATGTTTGTGATGATCTTTTGTAACTTACTACGACTTCGTTTAACTTTGCGACTTCCAATTTCGAGGACGAAAATTTTTTTTAGAGGGGAAGAGTTGTAAAACCCTAAATTTTCATCCATTTGAAATTCCAACTTTGCCCTCAAAATTTCCGAACTTACAAGAGCGTATAAATAAGCATACGAGAACATCATACATTTTAACCTAAGTATGAAAATATAGCTACATGTCATTTAAAAACTATGCCCTATAATTAAAATTACATAATAATACATTATATAAATTTAACCCTATCCTAAGTTATGTCCTTAAAAAAAATTATGCATTGTTTTGCTAGTGTTTCACGTCTCCTTTTATTATTTTTTTTTATGATAACCAAATCTTTTCCATGCTTACTCCTTGTGTGTCGGTTGAAATTAAGAGGATAGAACAAACCATATAATATTCTCATTTTGGATGATTGATTAAATTGCTAGACCTTCCAAAATATTCACACGGTTTTCCAATTGAAGACACACGTCCTGCCAAGACTTTGAAAACCAAATTATACCTCTCGTGTCCTTTCCTTTTGTTTTGCACCGACTCTTAAATGTGATTGAAAATCTTTTAATACTTGCCATGTATGCCACGCTCCCTCTCTAATTTTGTATACACTACGCTCCTATCTTTTCTTGTTCATACAAAGGGCAATACAAACAAATAACAAACCATATCAACTACTGCTGTTATATATCCACTTTCAAAACCTTATTTCCCATTCGCTTTTGACGCACACCAAACCCACAAAAAAAAAAAAAAAAAAAAAAAAAAAAAAAAAAAAAAAAAAAAAAAAACTAATACAAACAGCAGCCCCCATTCTCTTCAAGAAAATTCAGGCAGGTGGTGACCAGATTCGTGAGTAAACAAGAGCACGGAGGATCGGAGTTGATCCCCAATTCGAAGGGTTTGGTTTTGGTTCGAAGGAGATTAAGTTTTGGTTCTCCTGATTTGTGTCCTTTGTTCCGTTCGTTTAAATCGACCAAAGATTCGCTGAAGAAGGAGTTCGATTCCGATCTTTATGTTTCTGTTATGTTTGCACTTGCGATCTAAGGTACAGATATTCTGCCCTTCTCAGTAAGGTGCCTTCGTTCTCTTGACTTCTGATTTTGGTTCGTTTAGGATTTCCCTAAGCCATTGCTATGTTCCCCTACACCTTGGTTCGTTTATTCGATTCATTTTGACTTTGATGTTCGATATGACCATGTTTACTTTGAACCTTTTGATATGAACCCTGTGATTTGGACTTTGATATTTGGACTATGACTACATGGACCTTTGCTTTGATTTGGACTTTGACATTTGACCCCAGTTTGATACCCGAGCCAAGTTCGTTTCCTAGCCATGAAGGTAACATGGCCGTGTCTGTGATGCACCACTGGCATGACTAGCGTGTAGCCCTAGTGATTTGGTTACACCGTCCCCATTTTGATTATGATATGCATGCACACTATATGATTTATTATGGCCAATATGATTTGTTCGGGGGGCGAATGGATGCATCCTAGGTTCGTGTCCGTGTTCGTGGACAGTTCGTTTTGATATGATATGGTGACTGGGGATGGGTGCAATCCACTCCTTTCACAAAGTTCGGGAGCTAGCTACTCCATTTGAAGAATGAGGACACCCCTCATATTATCTGATTATCTGAGAGGTCTCCCCTCTATATGATTATGAAGATATGATATGATATGATATGTGATATGTTATGATATGGGCTCGTGGTGGATTACTGTCCTAAACCTTTACTCTTTAAACCTTTACTTATATCTTATTCATTATGCTACTTCTGTTCATTTCCGTTTACTTTCGTTTCCGTTTATTATATATCTGTTCACTGGGCTTTTTAAGCTCAGCCGCATTTCTTTTCCTGCGGCAGGTTTTAGTTGGAAGATGGGTATGAGTGGAGAGTACCTTGGACTTAGAAGACTTGATAGTTATTCTGGATTAGAGTTGATTAGAAGATATTATATTTTTTAGAATTTGTATTCGCATTTGTAACCTTGTAATTTCAGTATTTCATTTGTAACCTTTGAGATTTCTTGTATTACTGTAATGTGTGCTTTGTTCTGATCTGATATGAAACCATTAGTGTGACATCTTTACCCTTGTCGGGTTGGGGTGTTACAAAAGTAAGCGATTAAATATCAATTCTCATATAAAATAATACAAAACAAGCAATATACATAGGATAAATGATGCTAATAATATGTTGTTATTTGATGTAATCAATATGCCATAGCAGTTTGATTTGAATACTAAAAAAAGAGTGTTTATAGGGCGATGATGATGCTTCTGCGTGTCAGCTCTTCTATACATGTGCTTCACACAGGACTATGTCTTGGCGGGGTAACCAGAACTTAAGTTTGGCTGCAGCCATGGCGAATGTCTTGAGCTGGAACATAAATCGCAGATCTGAGCCTCATTAATTCCTTTAAACAAAAAAAGGCGACAGCTTTCCCAATAGCCAGTTTCTTGGCCTTTTTACGCACCTGTTAGGATTTATTTTAAAGTGATGGTCATTCATCATTGTAATAGTTTAATTAAGTGTGTCATTGTTTAGTTTAGTTAATTTAGTCAATGGGCTTGGATTAACCTTATAGATTAAATGTATGATTATAGTCCATGTAAAAGGCCCAAGCTTAATCCAAGCCCACCCAAGCCTTCCATCCTTGAAGCCTATAAATACCCTTCACCCTCCTCATTTGAGGTTGTTGCTTCTAGGGGTATTCTCATCTTGTATCTCTCATTCTTTCTCTCTTAATCTAATCTCTAAGAAGTTACCATCTCCATCTTTCTTCTATTCTTCTATTATTCTCATATTGTTGTTGTGTGATAAAGTAATATTAAGCTTTAACAAGTGGTATCAGAGCCAGGTTTCGTCGAACGATTTAGTCGAACGACATAGTCGAACGATTTAGTCGTGTCGAACGATTTAGTCGAACGATTATCTAATCGAACGATTCACCTTCATCGAACCAACACCTTGATCGAACGAGCAACCTTTGATCGAACCATTTCACCTCATCGAACCAGAAACTTCATCGAACAATTTGTTCATCGAACCAACTTGTTCATCGAAGCAACTCAGCAGTATAGTCGAACCAACTTTGTAATCAAGCAACTTTGATCAACTTTGTAGTCGAGTTAGACTTTCATCGAACCACTCATTTCATCGAACCAAGAGTCTAGTCGAATGACCAGAATAATCGAACGAGCAGGTAATCTAGTCGAGCCAAGGAAGTAGTCGAGCGAGCAAGAGCACTTGTTGAGCATCTTCACGTCAACAAACATCTTTACCTTAGTCGACTTTCTTCATTAGAATATTGCTGAGTTTATGTTCTGTTTCTTATATCAAGTTTGATAAAGTTGATATTGAAGATTACTATAATATTTATAATATAAGAGGACTATCAACTTTCTATTATAATAGTAGTCATAATATTGAGTATCATGTGAAGATTGCTTTTGACGTGTTTTATCAAATTCATCAACGTTTGACGTGTATTCATCAACTTCATCATCTTTAAAGTTTGATTTTGACGTGTTGGTTTTTCATTTTTGAAGGAATTCAGTATCACGTGTTGGTTTTTCAAGTTGGTGTCAGTTACTTTATAAAGGTTGTCGAATTTATATTATAATAGTGATACCAAATTTGTGACATTACCAAGTTTGTGAGTCTACCGAGTTTATGTGTTACCAAGTTTGTGGACTTATCAAGTTTGTGATTTATCAACTTTGTGGACTTATCAAGTTTCTCGATTTACCAAGTTTCTCAACGAATCTTCAAAGACACCAACAAAGGATTTATCCTTAAACCAATCATAACTTGTGAACCGTATCAAACCCAATCCTAGTTCTTTAACCGATCCAACATCAACTTTATCATACCAACAATGTCTTTTCTCACCAATTTCATTTCATCAATTGATATGGATCCTCTCATTCAATTCTTTGCCCCATATCCTCAGACTGAAATAACTGAGACTGAATCTGAGGAAACATGGTATGAGAGTGAGAAGCTATCGACAGATAATGAACAAGATGATAAAGAATATGAGCTTCCAGAGCATTTACAATCACTTGACTTGAGATTTCCAATCACATTTGCTGCACATTGGAAACGATGGTCAGAAATGGATCAAAGTGCTGAAGCATTGCTTGAGTCTAAGTCAGATGCAACTGACAATGCTACGGGTATTCAAATACAAAATGCAGGGCAATATACGGGAAATCAAATGGATCAGTTTGTGAATCAGATAGAGGTCAATCAAAATGAGGATTATTGTTTCATGACTTCATCTGACATCCACGGGAGTGATATAGGTAGAGCTGGAAATGTCAATGCAATGGATAAAGTAGAAAAGCTTCAGTACATGTTGATACTTGAAAAAAACGATGATTCGGGAATACCATTGACTAATGAAGAATATGAGTTCATGGTTGCAAACTATTCAGCAGAAGTCACTGGAATCTCCGACCCTATGCCTAATCAGCAAAAATCAACATCAAGCAGCGATTCTGACATTCCTCCTACTTATGACAAAGAACCACTCCATGAGACATCAATTTCAAGTAATGAGGTTAATCCGTTTGCTCAACAAAAGCCACATTCTGTGCCTCTCGAACCAACTTATGATACATATATGGACTCGCCAAATTGTAGCAATATTAATTTGGCATCTCCAGATATGAATCCTAACGAAGTTCAAGTTGCACAAAATGACGCTAATGATGAGGAAACTCGTGCTTTATTTGAATCATTACTGAATAATTGTCGTATTGAGATTGAAAAGGTGAAAAAGGTCAATAGCGATCTTAAGACCGCGAATGAGAAATTGACCGCTGAGCTTGAGAGATATAAGGTAAACAAAAAAGTTTTTGAATTTCACCACAAACGACTGTCAGAACTTGAAAATGGTTACAGTGATTCTGTTTCAAGGGAGAAACATTTGCAAATCAAATACGACACTCTTGATGTTAAATTGAACATGCAAATTAAATCCCTAAAAGCAGAAATTTCTGATCTAACCAACCAACTTTCTAAACAAAAATCAATTTGTTCTGATCTTGAAAAAGATAAGAATGAGTTGTATACAAAGTTTTCAAAATGAGAAGATGAACTTCTTGATGAAGTACTTGACAAACAGGAAACTATTAAAAAGTTGGAAGAATTGCTTGTAAAAACGGGTCATTCAACTCAAACGATTAATATGTTAATTAACGACAAAAACCTGATTTTATATACAAGAAAGAAAATTGCTCTCGGTTGTGAAAACCCTTGTTATTTCAAGAAAGCTCAGCAAAAACAGAATGTGCTATTTAATGGTAATCTTATAAATGATGTGCATGATCCACCTGCTTGTTATGATTCGCATGAAATGATTGAGCTTACGAAAGAGAGTCGAAACAAAATGAGATAATTGAATAGAGAAATCAAACCGATTGATTATAATGAAGCCAACAAACTTGCTGGTGTTCATCTTGTTAAAAAAGAGTCACCTTTGTTTTTAAAAAAACCAGTGGCTGCCTCAAAATTCAAATTTGTTTCAAAACACCTTTCTAACATCGAACAAATGTACTCTAACGACACTTCCTCAAGTGAAGCTAGAATATTTTTGGCCGATCTTAAAAGGAGAGTTGAAATGCTTCAAGATGTTGTGGCAACCAAAACAAATGCTAAAATCAACGATTGGTTCAAAAGTTTTGAAACTGAACAGAAAAAGATGTTCGAAACAGAGATTACTCCCATTGTATCTGGCATACATGCAAGAGCAATTCATGTTGAGAACGCAATTATCAAAGAAGTAACTGAATTTGTCAAGGACCACACATCCTTGGTAATTGAAGCCAATGAAAACATTGAAAAAATCAAAGTTTTGGAAAAACAAAATGACGCACTCTCTGAAGAAGCTCTTTCAACTGATATTATGTCCATTATTTATCAAATGTATTCTGTCGAAGATGATGAAAGACTTCGAGCTGAGACTTCCGAAATTGTTTCAAAATATGAAAAGGCGCTTATTAAGCTTGAAAAAAAAATGTAACATATTTTAAACAACTTGATCAGAAAAAAGAAGAATGCAAGTATGACAAATTGTCGTATGAGCGTTCTTACAAAAACATGTAAGAACAAATTGATCTTTTGAAGTCTCAGCTTGATAGTCAAAAAGGAAAGGGTGAGGAAAATAAGTCTGCTAGACCAAAAATGTCCATTTCCACACCCTTGCCTAAGGAAAACGAGAAAGGAAAAGGAAAAGTTGTTGTCGAAACATCAAATGTGATAGCACCTGATCTTGATAAGATTAGTCCCACTACTGTGTCTGCCTCTACATCTCATACACATAGGGCGATAGACAAAAGTGCAAAAGATAATCCAAAAGAGTCTAGGAATGCTACTACAAATTCAAAGGACAACAAGTTGAATCTTAATGTGTGTGCCCCCAGGAATAGCTCACCAAATGTGACCACAAATACTGTTAAAGAATCTGTCGGTTCAAACAACATGGTCCACAATTCCTATCTAGAAAAATCTAGGAAAAAGGCACAGATTCGAAAAGATGGAATTTTAGGAACACCGTCTACGGTGATGAATTCTACAACATTACAAGGCACTGCTAGTAGTTGTAAACCACTACCTAGGAACTCTCCACAAAAGACTAGGGATTGGCCTACATCTAAGAGTAGTTGCGAAAAAGAAAATGTTAAACAAGTAGAATGCAACACTAAGAATTCCTCTTCGAACAGAAAACAAGCTTCAAATGACTGTAGTGACAAAGTTAAGGTTGCTGTTTTGAACAAGAATGTTGAATTTATCTGTCCTACATGTCAAAAATGTGTCTTTTCAGCTAATCATGATGCATGTGTGGCACAGTATATCAAGAAAGCAAATTTGCGTGCTAAGGCACAATCCTCTAAGACACCAAATAGAAACACACCCGTTGATAAGAAGCAAAAAGCTAAGAATTCTACCAAGTGGATCCCTACAGGACGTAGTTTTTCTCAAAATGAGACTTTCGCTGTATCTGAAAAGAAAACAACTCCTAGATCCTGCCTTAGGTGGATTCCCACGGGAAAAGTTTTTAAAACAGTCGGTCTTAGATGGATTCCCACTGGAAAGATTCTTGATAGTCGCACCACAACAAGTAGTAGTGAAAATCATCAGGATAAGAATGAAGAAACCACTACAACCATTGATAGTGAACACCCTCAGAGTGATGATTCATGTGCTGCTAACACTACTATTTGTGCATATTCTTCTTTTGTGGATTTTGTGAATGCAGGAACTTGTGAAAGTGCAGATTGTTCATACAACCAATGTGGAAAAGAAGAACTCTATGCCAACATCGCATTTGGAAATCCTGGTCTTATTCCTCTCTTAACTCCACTTCTACTTGTTCATACTTAATTCTTCTTTGTGAATAAATTTTTTTTTTTAGAAAAAATCAAAAACAAAATACAAAATTTGAAAAACCAACAAAAGCAAAATATAAAAATAGAAAATTTCCAAAAAGACAAAAACAATATAAAATATAAAATTCAAAAATATTCTTCTCCGGCATGTCTCTCGTATAATCGATATTCTGTACGTACCTAGAAATGTCATTCAACAATGATACGGGCATGTACAGATGCTTGAGCGAGAGTTCATTTAAATGTTTTCAAAACATGTCATTTCTCAAAATTTCTTCTCAAAATGGCTTCTGAACACATCAGTTCAGGACCCGCTCTTCAAAGAAAGGAAAGTGCTCATTCAAAATCAAATGTTTTAAATATTTTTACGAGCACTTATCCTAAAAATCTCAATGGCTTCTGAACACATCAGTTCAGGACCCGCTCTTCAAAGAAAGGAAAGTGCTCATTCAAAATCAAATGTTTTAAATATTTTTACGAACACTTTTCCTAAAAATCTCAATGGCTTCGGAACATCTCAGTTTCGGACCCGAACTTCAAATAAAGGAAAGTGTTGTGCAAATAAAGGAAAGTGTTGTGCAAAACCAATTTCTTTTTCTAACACTTATCCTAAAAACAAATGAAGATATTTCTCCTTACATATCTTTAAAATATTTCAAAATCTTTTCTATCTTGAGCACATTTTCTTCAAGATTTTTCAATAAGATTTTTCCAAATCTTTCATAAAGTGCTCAAGATAACTCCCTCCTAAACCCTTAAAACTGCTTTTAAACTAAAATGTTTAACCATATGCTTTGTTTAAGGGGGAGTAGAAAAACAAAAATGTTCCAATTTCATGCTCAAATCCGTCTATCTCTCCAAAAAGTTTCATTTTAATCAGTTGATATCAAAAATATCACTGCATGCTATTTTTGAGGGGGAGAAGATGTGATTAAAATGTGATCAAAAGCAAATCTCAAAAAGAGCTCTTCAAAAAGACTCAGTATAACCCTCGAATTGACGAAAGCTAAATATCAGTAATCGAAAAGACTAGTCCGGGATGGGTAATAATTTCAAGATGGTTATCCATTGATGTAAACGTGTCTCGCAAAGGACTTGTCTGAGTAGAATGTACCAATTCGAGAGATGATCTTTGAATATGACCGGGACGGGTAATAATTTCAAGCTAGTCTAACTAGTGATGTAAGCGTGTCTCGCAAAGGTCATGTTCATTGAAAATCGATCAATTCAAAAATGTGCAAACTCTAACCAACATGTGCAATTTTTGATTAAAATGCATGAGCACATGTGAAGGGGGAGTATTTCCAAAATTGTAAAACTCTCAAAGTGCTAACTAAATGTGTTTATTCATAAACACTTTGAGAGATTTTCAAAAGGTTTTATGGCAAATCTAGGATAGTCATGGTGTTATAAGGTGACTAAGGTTAGGAATAACCGTCCTATGATCCGCCAGAACCGGAGGGATCTACCCAAGGACAATTCCAATAGATTAGAATTAGAAGTCCTTAGGAAAGATTGAAAAAAGGAGTAAATGAGAAATGGAAAGAAGGGGTTGAAGAATTAAAAAGAAAAGTTGAATGAAAGGGTGAAAAGAAATAGCCCTCCATGAAAACTTAGGGCAGAAACCGGGTCAATACATCTACTATCGGTATTCACTAAGGTGATACTGATATTGAAGACAAGACGTCATGGACCCAGTGACGCGCTGCACCACCCCTCCCAGCCACTCAGATATCTCTTAAAAGATATTTGTTTCATTTCTCACGGAGAACACTACATAATCTATCGGCCTCTCATTCCGAGATGTGTTGATATTGAAAAGGTGGCACTCTGCTCCATGCCTCCGACGACTAAAAACCAAAACGCACAATAGAGTCTAGAGCCATGAGATTCATCAAAATATCTCGTTAGGAACACTTCCATATGAATACCCTTGTGTTCACCAAAAAGGACACAAGGTGTACAAGAGTCTTAATGAGATCCAAGGATCTTGCCAAGTTTTATCATGATGGTTACGATGCTTCAAACGGTCTACAGTCGTAGGGTGATCTCTAGCGACTCACTGAATCGTGGGTGCACTTCGGTGTGTCCGTGTAAGCCCTCTCGGGGGTATCCGGTTCAGAACGGCCTGGGGGAGATTAGAGAAAGTCTACACACTATGCTGTTGACGATCTCGAAGTCCTAACCCGTAAGCGCTGGATGATTATTACTAACGGTTTTATGCAGCTACCTATAAACATCCATCAACCATCATCAGATACATCAAACATCTTCATTTCAGGATACTCATACTTATGAAGAACATCCCCATCAACGCTCAAATGCAAAAGTTCAAGACAAGGAGATCAAGTTAAAGACCAAGTGTTAAAAACGAAGTCAAGATGTCAAGAACAAGTTCATATGTCAAATGATGAAAGATTATGAGGAGATTGTTTGCATAAGTGTAAAGTCCAAGATGTATGAGTATGTTGGAGGACACGACGCATCATCTCATGAAGATGTTGATCAAGGCAAGAACAACCACAAAGATGATTCTTTAAAGATCACAGTGCATGAAGGAACAAGATCAAAGTCTATTCTACATCGACACACAAAGCTCAAGATAATGAAGACAAAAGACCAAATCACCCGGAGCATCATTTGAATGACCATCCCTTAGGGGGAGATTGTTAGGATTTATTTTAAAGTGATGGTCATTCATCATTGTAATAGTTTAATTAAGTGTGTCATTGTTTAGTTTAGTTAATTTAGTCAATGGGCTTGGATTAACCTTATAGATTAAATTTATGATTATAGTCCATGTAAAAGGCCCAAGCTTAATCCAAGCCCACCCAAGCCTTCCATCCTTGAAGCCTATAAATACCCTTCACCCTCCTCATTTGAGGGTGTTGCTTCTAGGGGTATTCTCATCTTGTATCTCTCATTCTTTCTCTCTTAATCTAATCTATAAGAAGTTACCATATCCATCTTTCTTCTATTCTTCTATTATTCTCATATTGTTGTTGTGTGATAAAGTAATATTAAGCTTTTACGCACCCAATTTGTTACCCTTTTTACACATGGTAAATAGCGCACCCAGATTCTTAGCTTGGGTATTGGAAAATGGAAAACAATCTTTGAAAACGGAACATAATTTATCTAAACGTAATAACAAGGGTCGATCATCTTTTGGCTGCAAACACTTTTGCACCTAAACACATGAAATTGTGTTGGACATTTTATTTGAGGTACAGAATACACGTGTAGTATATATGCATAAGAACCTTCTTCATTTTCCTATGTAAGTTATCAATCAATCTCAGAAAAATGTCAAGCAAAGAAAAACAAACTGCAAAAAAAAAGGATTATGGATATACGAATATACGAATAAAGGTATGTAATTCTTTATCTTTTTAAATAATTTGGTACTAAGTTGTGCTTCAGCTTACTGTTGATTCTTTGTTCTGTGTCTTTCTTTGATATGTATTCCATTTTTTTATGCGAAATTTAAGATTCAGAATTGCTAAAACGATTCCCTATTTTGTTTCAGGCTTCCTTGGGAAAAGAGATGTTGTGAGCAGTATTCGGCCAAGAAAAAAGACTCCTGCTACTACTGGTATACTAGGATCCTTTTTCTTGGTCAAATACTGATCACCGCCAACACAATTACACTTCACACTGGGTAAGCAAGAACTTCTTGCTCGAGGTAGCAAGCTTCTCAAACGCACCCTACCCGTAATGGTACATATCAGACTTTATTTTGGGCAGGAAACCCATATAATAAAACGATGCCGTAGTTAATGGTACTAAGGCCTGATTCATTAGCCTTGATCCGTCTCAAATGATCTACGATCTTTTCATGCCTATGATACTACATAATTCTAGAACATTTAGAATCGGTCTTTGTTAGCTTTTTAGGATCTGCGGTATAAAACCCTAGATCTATTCATTTGTTCTTTTTTTTATATGTGTTCAATATGTGGCTGAATTGAAATTTTGATGAATATGTGCCTGATTAATAACATTATATGGATAAGGCAATGGTGATAGTTAAAGGCCTATGATGATTGTTATAATTTTCAGTGAAAGAAAATGGCCCGTTGAAAACTTGAACGTAACCTGGCGGGGCAATGACCGGACGGCATGGTATAAACGGTTACTATGCAACCGAGCCTGTTTACAGCCATGGTGAAATTTAGAAGTTTCTATGACCTGGCACACAATTACTAATTTGAGCCTAATTTTCTTCTATGACTCATCTCATTGTTGTCAACGTAAATTTGATTCTAAGAGTCAAGCAAAAAATTTCCCAATCTTAGGTACTACAATAAGCTACAAAATTTGTATAATTCTCGACCTAAATTCAGTTTCGTAGGGATTCATACAATTCTTGCTATAGCTGCAGAAGAGAAAATGATTGTAACTCAGTCTCCTAAAGTAAGACCAGATATATTTGCTGCAACGCCGTTATGTTTGGGTCAACCTACAGGGTTCCTTGGATACTATCATTTTTGGTGTTAAGCGGTGGTAGGCTCGTGTATCTTGGCGTGGTAGCCACCGCGAGTTTGTGGTTGCAGCCACGGCAGGGGTTTGGTACTGTTTGACGCCTAACAGTTTTGGCTTATGGTACTTTTATCGGCTCCCAGTAAGGTTTTGTGGTTGCAGCCATGTGATTGCAGTTACCATCGGCTATAATAGATATAGATGGTTTGATTGTCATTTGCGCGTTTCACTTGACTGTGATGATCATTTAACTATGTTGTCTTGCTGTGGAAGGTGGAAGGAAGGTAGAGTACGACAAACAATCGCCTCAGCAACCTCCACGTGCGCAGGCAGGGCATTAACTAATCTGAGCTAAGTTTTCATTACTTCATATCAGATGAAAGAAATCATCGTTTACTTTTTCCTTTGGTGCAGAAAGATAAAAAAAAATTGCAGGTACAAGGTTTAGGTAAAAAATTTGTTACTAATACTTCTCTTTTTCTGTTGACATTTTTTTTTTGTAGAATGACATAAGTGTCTACTTCTACTGCTGCTATTGCTATTGCTACTGTAATGAAGTACCATAAAATGTTCAAGATCTTTGCCTACTTAGCCAAATAAAATGATAGAAACACCCATTTATTGTCGATATGTCATCCCGTTAATGTCGTGCCTTGTCATCTGTGTAAACAGCTGAGTTAACTACAGACCTTTTTTTTTTTTGATATTTAGACGACGAACACTGTTTATTTTAGAGTGCGTCTCAACTTAAAATAAATGAGCTCTTAAAAATAGATAGTTTGTTACATGCATTCTTAAGCAAATAAGCAGTTTAAAAGAAGCAATCCTGCGTCCCCTTTAAACTTTGAAAAGCTAAGCTATAAAATTCGTTAACATAAATGTGGATTACTTTTTTTTTTTTTTTCTTTTTTTTTTTCCTTTTGTTTTGTGCAGGTGTCATTTGGCCTTTTTGATGCTGTGATTTTTCGGGTATAAAGAACATGTTAGAGATGCTGCTGCCTCTTGATTTGCTGTATCATTTGCAGCATGCATGTTCATCTTTTTTTTGTTTGTATATTTATGTTTTGGTACAAAAAGTGCAAGACAGTAAACTAATTGCTAAACACACGTGTTTATGTATTCTTATATATGTCATTACATCATATCTTTAGCCTTTGAATTCTACAAGGCTAGATGACAGGTTATTAGTTATGAGATCAAGGGTGTTTGCCATTGCTTATTAACCTTGGCATGTGTGATGAACTATGTTATAGCTTTATACACATGTTAGCAGCACAAATGCAAGGCTTAAATTGGTTCAAAAAAAATACAATGCAATTAACAATGACGTGAAACCACGCCCCGCCACAACGCGAGGAGAATGCACATTAATTTTTACGTATAACAAACTGCACCACCACATAACCAACTGACCGTCACATGAATTTTTTCGTACACTTGAATTTTTGCATATACACCAATAAAAACCAAATACAACGACGAAAAAAAACGCCACCATATACAACTGTGACCAAAAAAACACCAGGCCGCCTCCATTCTCGTTGTTTTTTATACACTGTTTTTGTAGTCGCTTGCATAATAATTTAGGGAAAAAAGGAGTAGTACTTATTCTTAATGAAATAAAATTGATGTGAAGAAAAATTCTAAATATGAAAACGGGAAAAAAATTTATCTGTATTTGAAAAGAAAGTAACACCGGATAACGGTTAATTAACAGGTGTTCTTTAAAAAGGAAGTTATCAGATTTTAATAAGATAACCTATCTTCTGAATGTTACTAAGTAACGACTATGTTACGGTTGGAGTTTTTAACCAACTCACTGTGTTTCAAAAAAGTATTCACCAAAATGTAGTAGCATTGAAAATATTATCCAAATCATGGTAGTTTTTAGGAAGACCATAGCATTAACCATGTGTAATAATAAACACATTATGATTTCATCGATTTCAACATTTTTTTTTAATATAATTTAAATCTAACTTTTTATTGTTCACAAAAGCGGTTCTTAAAATTTCATTATATACATAAAAAAAAGGGAAAATTGACTGTATTAGTACTGTACTTTCACACTTTTCCTACTTTAAGTGTTTTTTTTTTTTTTTTTTTTTTTTTTTGGGTACTTTCACACTTTTCCTACTTTAAGTCTTGTGCATTATTTTACCATAAATAAGTCACCATAGTATTACAAAAGTCATAGGTGCGTCACTTTACTTTAGTACTTGGTTTAAATCGAGTATCAAGGTGACTTGCAACCGGTTGAGACAAGGTTATAGTGCCACATAAGCATCCACGTCAGAAAAGAAATACTAGGTCACTTTTATCTCTTGAATATTCACTGTCCCTCTTTTTCTTCTCCATAACAGTACACTATGAACTGGGTTTTTTAAATTGGATCTTAATTATTTGGGTGACTGATGTGGAGGTTATATAATCCTTAAAAAAGCAATGGCATGAAGAACAAACCACACAACAAACATAGTAAAGGATAAATGTAAGATCAACCGACTCATCCAAACTACAAACTGGGTTTGGTTACAAAAGATCCAAATTGTGGGAGTAACTATGAAAGATGCCAAATGTACCATACGTGGAAGCAATAAAAAAAAGAAAAAAGAAATCCAACAACATCGTCAATCACAATTAAATAAAACTAGTGGATCATCTCATATGTTTTCTTTCTTTTTATAGGCATCTTTTGATGTTGTTGTAAGAGGGTAACACGCGTGTCTTCTGTAACAACAACATTTTTTCCATTTTTTCCATTTTTTGCATTAATAAGTGGTTGTAACTCAACTGGTACATCACCAAACAAATCATCAACATCAAACACACTATCATCTTGATAAACAGGTGGTTGCGATTTAGTTGATTGTAATTTTGTCATTGGGGCATCATCTAGGGATTTTATTTTTAATTTTAATGTTTCATCTAATTTTCAGGAAAGCAAATTACCTCCACGTCAGCTTCCCTAACCGGTTAAATAAGTGAGCCAATTTAAAAGATCCTAAAACAACCATTCACAAATACTAGAGTGGTGTATCAATAGCAAAATATTTTGGAGTACTTAGAGTGGGAAATTTGTGAAAGTACAGAACTATAACAATCATTTTTCCCAAAAAAAAATGTCAAAAGTTGTCATGCATTTTTTTTAAGATTGTTAGTTGAAATTTAAGTTTGAAAGGGTATTTTAAGGATTAAACATTACTCACTTTTAGTTTTAAAAACATGCATGCTTTATATGTAAAATAGACAAAGATTATATTGAAAAGAAAAAAAAATGTGCGCGTAATAAAATTTGCTTTGTAGAAAATCTATTTAAAAAATTAAGGGGTTGTTTGTTTAAACTTAAATGTTGGCTTAGGAGCTTATTTGATTTCATCCTATATTTCATAAGCTTAAATTTTTCACCTTATTTTGAAACTTATAGGCTTATATAAGTTTATCATATCATAATAAACTTATATAAGCCCACAAATCTCCTATCAGACAAAATCAAATAAGCTCTTAAACCCACATGTAAGTTTAAACAAACAACCCTTTAATTTTTTAAATAAATTTTCTACAAAGCAAATTATATCAGACACACTTTTTTTTTCTTCGATATAATCTTTATCTATTTTACACATAAAGCATGCATGTATTTTTTTTTTTTTTTTTTTTATTCTTTTTTAAAAACTAAAAAGTGCGTAATGTTTAATCCTCAAAATTCTTTTTAGACTTAAATTTCAATTCACAATCTTAAAAAAAAGCATGACAACTTTTGACTATTTTTTTTTGTATATAATGAAATTTTTAAGAACCGTTTTATGAACAATAAAAAGTTAGATTTAAATTATATTAAAAATATATATATATATCACCTGATAGAATAAAATTGCATTATGAAATACATATTTAAAATTATGAAATGGTCTTTGCTATAAAGATACAAAGTTATTTAATAAGAAAATGTTAAAATCGCTGAAATCATAATGAGCTTATTAATACACATGGTTAATGCTATGGTCTTCCTAGAAACTACTATGATTTGGATAATATTTTCAATGCTACTACACTTTGTTGAATATTTTTTTGAAACATTATGAGTTGGTTAAAAACTCGTTAGGGTTGTGTTAATCAAGTTATCGATTATGTCTAAAATAAATTATAAACAACAAATAACGAACATGATTAAAAAAAACAAAAAATAATCTATCTGTTTTTTAATAAATAAAAATAAATTATTAAAAAACTTTAAAAAAAAAAAAAAAAAAAAAAAAAAAAAAAAAAACAAACAAACAAACTTGCCTGCAGGAGCTTTATAACTAGTAAAGGTATAACAATCTTTCTTAATTGGCTCATTTTTTATAGGAAAGACCAAGCCCAATAAGAACATATGATCATATGTATTTAGGGTTGTGTATTTAACTATTGATAAGAGTTATAGATTTTGACAACAACGTGAACCAATGAAACTTTTGACTTGTATTTTATTTAGGCTTGCGTATGTTGGGGATTTTTGAGGGAGAAAATTGAATATCTGAAAGATTAGCAAACATTAGTCTTAAATAGGGCCTGATATTGGCAGGTGCAACATGATTAATGGAACAGACCCATTATTTTTAGAGGCCTCAAAATAATTTCAATAGTCAATGCGTATGGTAAAAAGAGGGCTAACTTTAAACCCAATCCAAGTATCCAACAGATTTGAAACTGCCTTTTATGAGTCCATCTATTATAAAATATACTTATCATAAAATAAACTAGTGTCACTAGGGGTGTTCACGGATCGTGTAATATCACAGTAACCGAAAACTGAAATCGAACCGAACCGAAAAAAACTGAACCGAATTCATAACCAAACCGAATTGGTCAAAACCGAACCGAACCGAACTAAATATTCGGTTATTGGTTTGGATATGGTTTTGTAACACCCTAGGCAAATCCCACATTGGTCGTGACTTGGAGTGATGCTGGGACATATATTAACATTCGGCTTATACAACGACAACGTGTTTTTTGGTCTAACGGTTAATCGTCCAAACGGTTAAGCGTGCTCGTGTGAGAGTAGTACTGGCTTGGGTGACCTGCCAGGAAGTCTTTCACATGAGGGCCACGAAAGCAAAACCGTGAACCTACGGGCAAAGCGGACAATATTGTGGTATATAAGGCGGGGTGTTACAGGTTTTGGCAATGAAAACCAAAAACCGAATTCATATAAATATTTATTTTTTCTATGAAAAAACAAATCACTAAAACTCTTTCTTAGCATAAATATAACATTATTTAAGCTTGAAAAAATTTTGTTGTAAAAATATATATAATTACATGAAAAAATAATTAAAATTATGTAATTCGGGTTATTCGGTTCGGTTTTTGGTTATAGGGATTTGGTTTTCGGTTTTCAGTTCAGTTGAATCAAATTTGAATTTGGTTAGCTTCGATTTTCGGTTTGCCCCAGAAAATTTTTTTAACCGAACTTACCGAACCTACGGTTTTCAGCCACAAAAGCAAAGCCGTAAGCCTACGGGCAAAGCGGAAAATATTGTGGTATATAAGGCGGGGTGTTACAGGTTTTGGCAATGAAAACCAAAAACCGAATTCATATAAATATTTATTTTTTCTATGAAAAAACAAATCACTAAAACTCTTTCTTAGCATAAATATATCATTATTTAAGCTTGAAAAAATTTTGTTGTAAAAATATATATAATTACATGAAAAAATAATTAAAATTATGTAATTCGGGTTATTCGGTTCGGTTTTTGGTTATAGGGATTTGGTTTTCGGTTTTCAGTTCAGTTGAATCAAATTTGAATTCGGTTAGATCGGTTTTCGGTTTGCCCCAGAAAATTTTTTTAACCGAACTTACCGAACCGAACAACCCGATAACCGAACCGATACACACCCGAAAGTAGGGGTGTCCATGGTATTGGAACCATACCGAACCGGAACCGAAAGAACCAAGAACCAAAAATAAGGAAAAATTGGAACCAAGAACCGTCCCAAGTTCTTCGGTTCGGTTCCGGTACGGGAATTTTTGGTAATTCCCACGAGTACCTAAGTGTTTAAAAAATGAAAAAATTACACGGATGGTCCTTGTGGTTTACATGAATTACAAGTTTGGGAGCTATTGCATTTTATTTACGCCAGACATACCTATTTTGGGAAACGTTTAACGCGTTTGGTCCCTAAGTTGGATGGGCGTTATCTTTCTCCGTTAAGTGTTTGCATCGTTAGTCCCTCCGTTAGTTTTGTTTGCATCGTTAGTCCCTCCGTTAGTTTTGTTTGCATCGTTAGTCCCTCCGTTAGTATTTTTTACAAAAATTAATTTTTTTTCGAAATTAATTTTTTTTTCGAAATTAATTTTTTTACAAAAATTAATTTTTTTTTGAAATTAATTTTTTTAGAAAAATTAATTTTTTTTTCGAAATTAATTTTTTTACAAAAATAACTTTTTTTTTCGAAATTAATTTTTTTAGAAAAATTAATTTTTTTTCTAAATTAATTTTTTTACAAAAATTAATTTTTTTCGACATTAATTTTTGAGTAAACTGCAAAAATCATCCCTGTGGTTTGTGTAATTTCGCAAGAATCATCCCTATCTCAAACGTTTAGCATTAAACATCCCCAAGTCCACAAACGTTTAGCAATAATCATCCCTGAGCACTAACGTCGTTAGTTTTACCAGTTAAGTGTTAAAATAATATTTTTCCGTTAGTCCCTCCGTTAATATTTTTTGCACCGTTAGTCCTTATTTTTTAAAATGAATTAAAAAGGGCAGCAAAAATAATATTCGTCCGTTTTTTTTACGTTTTCGTCTGTTTTTATACGTTTTCGTCCGTTTTTTTACGTTTTTGTCCGTTTTTTTACACGTTTTCGTCAGCATTTACACGTTTTCATCCGTTTTTTTACGTTTTTGTCCGTTTTTTTACACGTTTTCGACAGTATTTACACGTTTTCATCCGTTTTTACACGTTTTCGTCCGTATTTACACGTTTTCATCCGTTTTTAGACCTTTTCATCAGTATTTACACGTTTTCGTCCGTATTTACACGTTTTCATCAGTATTTACACGTTTTCATCCGTTTTTACACGTTTTCATCAGTATTTACACGTTTTCATCTGTTTTTACACGTTTTCATCAGTATTCACACGTTTTCGTCCGTTTTTACATGTTTTCGTCCATTTTTACACGTTTTCGTCAGTATTTACACGTTTTCATCCGTTTTTACACGTTTTCATCCGTATTTACACGTTTTTGTCCGTTTTTACACGTTTTCGTCCGTTTTTACACGTTTATTACCGTTTTTACACATTTTTGACAGTATTTACACGTTTTTGTCCGTTTTTACACGTTTTCATCCGTATTTACACGTTTTCGTCCGTATTTACACATTTTCATCTGTTTTTACACGTTTTCATCCGTATTTACACGTTTTCGTCTGTTTTTACACGTTTTCGTCCATTTTTACACGTTTTCATCAATATTTATACGTTTTCATCCGTTTTGACACGTTTTCATCCGTATTTACACGTTTTCATCCGTTTTTACACGTTTTCATCAGTAAAAATGGACGAAAACATGTAAAAATGGACGAAAACGTGTAAATACTAATGAAAACGTGTAAAAACGGATGAAAACGTGTAATTACTGACGAAAACGTGTAAAAATGGATGAAAACGTGTAAATACTGATGAAAACGTGTAAAAACGGATGAAAACGTGTAATTACTGACGAAAACGTGTAAAAATGGACGAAAACGTGTAAATACTGATGAAAACGTGTAAAAACAGATGAAAACGTGTAAAAACGGACAAAAACGTGTAAATACTGTCAAAAATGTGTAAAAACGGTAATAAACGTGTAAAAACGGACGAAAACGTGTAAATACGGATGAAAACGTGTAAAAACAGATGAAAACGTGTAAATACTGACGAAAACGTGTAAATACTGATGAAAAGGTCTGAAAACGGATGAAAACGTGTAAATACGGACGAAAACGTGTAAAAACGGATGAAAACGTGTAAATACTGACGAAAACTTGTAAAAAAACGGACAAAAACGTAAAAAAACGGACGAAAACGTATAAAAACAGACGAAAACGTAAAAAAACGGACGAATATTATTTTTGCTGCCCTTTTTAATTCATTTTAAAAAATGAGGACTAACGGTGCAAAAAATATTAACGGAGGGACTAACGGGAAAATATTATTTTAACACTTAACTGGTAAAACTAACGACGTTAGTGCTCAGGGATGATTATTGCTAAACGTTTGTGGACTTGGGGATGTTTAATGCTAAACGTTTGAGATAGGGATGAATCTTGCGAAATTACACAAACCACAGGGATGATTTTTGCAGTTTACTCTTAATTTTTTTACAAAAATTAATTTTTTTTTCGAAATTAATTTTTTTTAGAAAAATTAAATTTTTTTTTCGAAATTAATTTTTTTTTGAAAAATTAATTTTTTTTTTGAAATTAATTTTTTTACGAAAATTACTTTTTTTTTCGAAATTAATTTTTTTAGAAAAATTATTTTTTTTAAGAAATTACTTTTTTTACAAAAATTACTTTTTTTCGAAATTAATTTTTTTACAAAAATTACTTTTTTTTTCGACATTAATTTTTTTTGGAAATTAATTTAAAAAAAAATTAATTTCGAAAAAAAAATTAATTTTTCTAAAAAAAAATTAATTTCGAAAAAAAATTAATTTTTGTAAAAAAATTAATTTCGAAAAAAAGTAATTTTTGTAAAAAAATAATTTCGAAAAAAAAATTAATTTTTCTAAAAATATGAATTTCGAAAAAAAAAGTAAGTTTTGTAAAAAAATTAATTTCGAAAAAAAAAGTAATTTTTGTAAAAAAATTAATTTCGAAAAAATAATTAATTTTTCTAAAAAAAAATAATTTCGAAAAAAAAATTAATTTTTCTGAAAAAAAAATAATTTCGAAAAAAAATTAATTTCGAAAAAAAATTAATTTTTGTAAAAAAATTATTTTCGAAAAAAATAGTAATTTTCGGATGTATAAGGGTTTGAAAACAAAGCAAAAAATGTGATTTTCAGATGAGTTTTGACGACGTTTTCGCGTTTAACGAGGTTCAGACGAACTCGGAAAAATTCCCCGAGCACACCATTGGAAAGAGCACGAAAAAACGAGTCCGACGCAGCTGGAAGTGTGCTTCACTCTCACACGAGAGGTCCTGGGTTCGAATCCCAGCTGAGGCAAACTTTAGGTATATTATACATGCCACGTGGCACCACCTCAGTGGTCCACGTGGCACACGACCCGTACCCAGACCCGACCCGTTTATGACCCGATCTGACCCGTATCCGACCCGTTTATGACCCGATGCCACGTGGCACCACTCAGGTGGTGACATGTGGCACCCGACCCGTTGAGTTGACCCTTGACCAACATATAGGACTAACGATGCAAAAAATAAGACTAACGATGCAAACAAAACTAACGGAGGGACTAACGATGCAAACACTTAACGGAGAAAGATAACGCCCATGCAACTTAGGGACCAAACGCGTTAAACGTTTCCCAAAATAGGTATGTCTGGCGTAAATAAAATGCAATAGCTCCCAAACTTGTAATTCATGTAAACCACAAGGACCATCCGTGTAATTTTTTCTTAAAAAATTTATTTTTTTCGTCGTTGATCATTCACAAAATACAAGCTAATAATGCTATAACAACACAAACACACACAAAAATGTCTCCAGCAATTGTAACTCTTCGATTTGAGCTATCTCATATGCATCATTGTCAACTAACGATTTCAAATTTTTGATAATGATTTCAAGATAAACTTACTTTCATGTTGATAAATGATGATGATGATCTTTGAATGGATTAAACGTTAGGTTTTTAAGTTTATTATGTGTTTTTAGGTTTTAGATTTTTATGTTACAGCTTAATGAGTAGGTTTTAAGGTTGTACACTATACATAATGTCCTAAATAAACCCTATAAAATTTCAAATTTTCAAAACAGTCGGTTCTTTCGGGAAAGAACCGGAACCGGATGGTTCCGACCCGAACCGTCCCGAGAACCGAAACTTTGGAATTTTAGGAACCAAGAACCGTACCATGGTTCTAATATATGGTTCGATTCTGGTACGGTTCCTCGATTCTTTTAGTTCCTCGGTTTTTTTGACACCCCTACCCGAAAGTGCCACTGCCAATTACCTTTTTCTATGAGTTGCCTTTTTTCTTATTCTTTTTTATGAACAAATGAATTGCCATTTGTAATATTGTTTTCTTTATTATTTGTAAACTATTATAGATATATATCTGTCTAAATTTAGCAAATGATTGGAAATAGTAGGTTTTGAGGGAAAAGAAAACGCTTAGCAGATAACTACTTAACCAGTTTTACGATTTTTTGTGTGTGACGAATTTAAGTTTTAAGCACTATTTAGTTATCTTGTCACTTACTGAAATTAGGAAACAAGAATTTGGATATCAAACACGTGATAAGGGGCCTAATTTGAGATGACTGATCAGGGCCCCCGAACACGGAACGACCCTGATGTTATAATATCTTGTTGCGTTCAAGGGTTTTATTTGATCCATCAAGCTGTTATTCATGCAAAAATGTACGTATATTAAAACAATAAGACTCACTTTACTAGTAGACACGTTTCCTATGTAGTTGCTAATGGATTTTACAATTTCATGGTAACAGCATCACCATTAGCTTGACTACAAATAATTAAACAAGAACAACAATATATACTAACACCAAAAGTCCAAAATTGTTTATCAGCTCATAAACACATTTTATATATGGGGTCATTTCCAGTTATCAACCGATCCACACTTCTTTTACAAAGGTTATATGCTAAACGGGTCAAGCTCCTTACAAAGTAGCAATTTAGTTTTAACCTTTGCTTAAGTTTGTTTGTAGAAAATATAATTGAATTAGCATTCTTAAACAAGTACCCTATCTTCTTCCAAGTACGTACGTAACTTTCGTTTACAAGTTCTTTGGAAGGAACATAAGTAGGAACTCGACTTTAAGTTGTAACTTCAAGTTTTTATTTAAAACAAATAACTCCTAAATGAAAAGCTAATTCATGAAGCTTTTTAAACATCTTGAAGCTGTTAAAACATTAAATTACTCATATACAATCCAAACATTTATTTACAATGGATAATTCCTTATTTATCTCAAAAGTACACACCACTCACCCCTAGTGCCCCAAAATTTTTATTTTTCTCCAAATACCCCATGGGAGATGGTCGCCAAATCTTTGGTGAATATCATAAAAAAGTGCCAAGTGTCCCTATCATTGTCCATACCAAGTACTAACCTAGTACTACTTTGTGTAAGTACTTTCTTGGGCGACTGTTCCCCTCTTTCTTGGGCGGTTTATTTTTTGTCTTTTTGTGAAAAAGTTGTTAACTACATTTTTTGTCCTTGTTGTTTGCTTGGTATTTCATTTTTGTCACACTCTTTCTTTCTCTTTTATAAATAAAAGGTACACATTTTATTTCCTTAAAATACACAAACACATATACAAGATTCAACCACCACCACCTCCGGCCACCGCCAAAAAAACCAATCAAAATCATGATAACCAAAAACTCATCGATCTACAAAAAAAACTGACACACAGCATGTTCTCTTTATCTAATATATCGCAACAAAACCTAAAACCTAATTCATTTTTTTACTTCCTTCCAGCCACCAACATAAACTTTTCTCCCAATATCAAACACAAACACAGCCACTCTCTTTTTCTTGATTCTGCTCCAATCCGAAACAAAACACACTTGAATAAACTCAATACCCGCGAAAACCTTTTATATGATTTGTTCCTTTTTAATCTTGTGGGTTTCTTGACCAGGTAAGTTTGGATTCGTGTTTAATCTTTGTGGGTTTCAGTTTTTGTTAAAGATCGATGACGGGATTGTTTGGATCTTTAAAGATCTGTTAAAAATGATAACCGACGATCTATTTTTTTTGGACTAAGATCTGTTAAAGACCGGAGTTCTGTTGTGGTTTATTGTTTTTTGAGGAAATGAGATTGTTTTTGTTTTAGTTGTTGGTTGAGGTTTATAGTTGAGTGATGGGTTTTGTTTTTTGTTGAAGAAATGTGATGTTTTTACTAATAGGTATTATGTAATCCGATTAAAGATTAGCAACTTCGATTCCTTTATGCTTCTCAATTTTATGGTGCTTTGATATTTGTCGATTTTTTCTCTTTAAAATTCATACATTCTCTTTGTTAGTGCAAATATTACGATATTTAAACTAAACGATTTCTTCGATTTTAATAATGACAAACATGTAACTTGTAACACATAACATAAAATGTGCAAGTTACTTGTAAACACAAATCATCAATGCATACTTACATCAACACCTCCCGACGTCTCAAGTATGCTTCAACGAAGTCGTAGATTTCCATCCCGACGTAAATCACTCAAGGTATGGACAAACAAAAATCTACTACTTGATAAATGATCAAAGGATTATATTTTTCTAAACTTCACATTTTTAATGTGACAAAACATTTTTTCAAAAATATATTTTACAAATTATTTTTGAATTAAAAAGAAATGTTTTATTTTGAAAAATAAGTTTAAAAATCCCAACAGTCAATTTTCCCCCCAAAACAGCTCCAACATTCCCAAATAAACCTTCCCCACTAAAGACAAACGAAGGAGCTTCCACGGTACCACTAAAGTACCGACGGCTCCACTAAATTTAGTGGAGCCGTCTGACAATTAGTGGAGCCGTGGGTCTGTAAAGGCTAGTTTTTTCCTTGCCTATAAATAGTGGACCATTTCACACTTCCAACTTGATTTTTCTAGTCATTTTTCTCTGGTCTAATCCCTCCTCACTTAGAACACTTTCCTTGATCATTTAGAGAGTCTTAGTTTATTTAAGAGTGATCCAATCATCCATTCAAGTGATCCTCTTCATTCCTCTTGATTAGCAAGAGAAGAACAAAAAGTATCCAAGTAGATACAAAGTGTTGTCATCCCTCTTGATTAGCAAGAGAAGAACATAAAGTATCCAAGTAGATACAAAGTGTTGTCATCCCTCTTGATTAGCAAGAGAAGAACACAAAGTATCAAAGTAGATACAAAGTGTTATCATTCCTCTTCATTTGCAAGAGATGAACTCAAGGTATCCAAAAAGATACAAGAGTTGTAGTTGTTAGGTCTTGTAACATTTGTTACACTCTTGATTGTATCATAGCATACATCAAGATCCTTTTTATTTTAAGAGTTTGTGAGGGAAGATCATTGTGATCCTGTCGAGATCTTGGAGATCTCTTGAAGCCATTGTGCTTGTGTGATTGATCAAGTGGATCAAGGGTAGATCGGGTAGATCGAGTTAAGTGAGAGTAGATTATTGTGATCTTGTCGAGATCTTGGAGATCTCTTGAATCCATTGGGCTTGTGTGATTGATCATGTGGATCAAGGGTAGATCGGGTAGATCATGGTAGATTGGTGCTAGCTAAGATTAGCACTCAACATCTAGCTTAGTGTCGTAAATAGGATAAGCGACGTGTAGATTGGTGCTAGCTAAGATTAGCACTCGACATCTAGCTTAGTGTCGGAAAACAAGTTAAGCGACGTGTACGGTTTTCTCCGCCTGAAGGGAGTTTGTTGATTAGTGAAGTAACTCTCGAGTTGGGTACTCGGGGAGTGGAGAAGGGCGAAGAGGAGCTTCGTGACCGAAACACTATAAATCACCGTCTCCGGTTTGCGCCTTCTTACTTATCTCTTTACTTTCATTTTATTCTTTATCGCTTTATATTTATATTTGCATTGCGTTTATGTTTATGTGGCTAGTTGCTTATGTTATGTTGATTATGTATATGTCATGATGTGTTTATGTTTGTGTGGTAGTTTACTATATGACCATAGTTGAAACTTTTCATATTACCTCACACTTGATCGGATATTTGATACAAAAAGTTTTAAGTTTTTAAATGGAAACGTATTCACCCCCCCCCCCTCTACTGTTTCCACAATTGGTATCATAGCCAGGTTGCTCAAATTTTTAAAACAAATGGTTTTCAAAATTGAGTACGATCCATGTATCAAATTACACATGAAGGTGATAAAAATATGAAAAGTATTTAGTTCTTAATACTTACAAGTTTTGTTGTTAAGTATACGTTGTCATACTAGCTTGAAGGCTTTCTTAAATTAATAAAAGTTGGTTCTGCTCAAAACTGAAATAACTGGTACGGCACTGTTAAATATAACAGACGGTTCCATTAAATATGGACGGTACCGCTAAATTTAACGGTACCTTCGTCTGTTTTTCAGAATTCGGTAATTTTCAAAAATTCGTATAAAATCAACCGTAAGTCCGTAGGAGTCGTGCCACCTATCGTTTTAAACGTAATTGAGTCTACTTTCACTTAAAAATACTTTTAGAAAGTGATTGTAAAGTAAAATTTACGAGAGTCTTCAATTCGTAACAGAGAGTCTTTTCCGGTCATGCCGATTGCACAAATTTTTCGTCAAATCACAAAGTGAACATCACAAGTTGATGTATTCATAATTTAAAGTTGTTGAACTTGATTAAATTTTTAAATGGGGTGGAAAATAATTCATTTTCAAATAAAATCAAGCTAAGTGTACATTGTTATACTTAATACACAAAATGACGATAAGTATCTTTGTGTGTTTTGCTAAATGACTATTTGCTTTCCTTTATGTCTTAGTATTGTTAGTTAATACTTTTGTATGCTTATTGTTATCTTTAGTTGAGCTAACTTTATCTATAAGCATAAGTGTATTTCATGCCTTGTTGCTATGTGTCGAATATTAGTTTTTCGGCTTATGCGTCAATAGGACTTAGACTAGATTTCTTGCAGTAAGTTGCGTAATTGATTTTGCATTGCGTATAGGCATAGACCATTTTTCTTGCATTTGTTGCAAGTTTTTAAAATGGTTAAGTAACCTTGTTAGGAATAGAAACTAAGTTGGTAGATCATGTGTGTCGAAAGATATTGTCTTACACAATTATTTTTCCAAAGGTTTAAGTGTAAAAAGTATATCATCCCAAAATACTTAACACTTTCATAAAATCCGTAACATGATCTTTAAAACATTACATCATTTTGTCTTGTTTGACCATGGGTTGTCTAAACAAGATAAAAGGTCATTTTAATACATTAGTATTTAAGTAAAAGAAAATGTATTAAACTTGCATTGATTTAACACACATACAAAATGTTTTAAACATTTAGTATTTTACGTATGATGTATAAAAATAATTAAGATAATTATTTTTATACTAATGAGGTGTCGAAAAACTAAGAATATTATACTTAATAATATAAATAGTTTTTCTCAAACAAAAATAAATGACAATATTGAAGTAGCAACTTAATATGTCATTAACCTCACACATACAACTAGTATTAGAATAAATGGAACACACGCCTTAAATTTTTATTTTCTTTTTAAAAGGAGTGATCGTGAGGGTCAAGAAAGATTTCGAGTACATATCAATTCATTATTCAAATTATGATTGATATCATTATCGAATCCAATTGACAAGTTTTCGAGTAAGGACATGAAATTGGAGTCATTATTTGTCTAGCTTCAAGATAACATCAAAATATGATGAAATATATTATCTTGAATCTACATACTCAATCACACTCGATTGTTATGAAAATAATGACGTCCTCTCAAGATGAAAACAATATGCATCGGATCATAACTCACACATTTGTTGAAGATGCCATATTGAGTCTTCGTGTCCAATGGTTGTGTTCCAAACTTTAAACTAATATGTTTAAAAGATGCATAAAATACACAACTAAATAGGATTGACAACTTGGATGTTTCATCCGAAATATACAAGTAATTTACATTTCAATGCAATTAGTAAATGTGTCATTTTCGAAAAACCAAACACGAGCAAACAAACAACATATGTAAACTTTGCTCATGAACGACTCAACACTCAAAATCATATGTCTAGTAAAAGTGTCACACATAATATGTTATTAACTATTATGTAAGTCATCAATCTTTGAGAATATCACATTTATTTCTCTTATCAAAAGATTGACAAAAGATAACCTATATCTCATGCATCTTATTTTCTTTGTAACATGAATGGTTATGTTACAAGAGAATACATTGCATCCTGTTAACAAATATAGGATATTAGAGTTGAATAATAACCCAATACAACATGTGTCATTGCATAAACAAGTAAAATTGGTCATACACTAAAATACATGTTTCACAAAGCATTCGTAAGAGTGATAAGTTTCCTCTTAGAAAAGCATATTTGTTGAAATATACAATATGTCTCATTTTTAATATAATGCTCACAAGATCTATTGAGGTATGTAACCTTCACTAGATTCTTTCTCAAGATATGCAATGGAGCATTCTTGAAACACACACGATGTAGTAGGTTCTACATTGTATCACATTAGAGTGTCTCTTGGTTCTAGGAAACCAAATCATGTTAAAATAACATGTAACAACTCAACAAACAAAGATGATGTCCAAGAGATCATAAAATACACATCTTCATCAAATAACCTCTAAATCTCAAATACGAAATTAAAAACATTTCGCTTGCCTTTGTTAGGAGTTGTGTAAGACATGTCATTCCCTTAACCAAATTTCAAAGTGTGGTTAGTTGAGTCATATTAGGCCATATATTAGCGAAACAAGCTAATATCATCTTTGCTATACTTCGATAGGCAAATATGGGAATTTGAATTTTTCTAACATGAGAATGACTACTAGAGAACCTGTCGCACTAGAAATTCAATTTGACCTAACGGTTGAATTGCTTCCAGGAGAGAAGTTGGGTTCGTGTATAACCCGTAAAAATGGTCGTGTTTAGCCTTAATTGAGCACCACTAGTGATAGTCTCATACTCATTCTCTAACTTGAAAAATTTACATTCCTACATTTGACTAAAGATAGTTTACATTGGTGAACTATATCTCCCATTAGGATTTCATCTTGAACAAGTAGTAATTAGGATCTTCCTTAGCAAACCTAGATTGCTTGCATCCTACATACGTGTTTTAAAATGATAACATGTTCTCGTAAGATATGGTTAAATGTCTTCATGATCTTAAATGCTAAATGATTATCATTTTTTGCATGATACTTGCATTTATTCCTTATGTGCATTTTACATGATTTGCTTGTAAAGTTTGCACCCACACTATGTCCTTTTGACACATTAGGAATTAGGTATGCCCATCACTATGAACCCTTAGAAGTCATAGAGTCATACACTAGTGTCAAAACCTATAAGTTAGAGTAGTCGCGAAGTTGTCCTAATTCCCTAGTCATCACTTCGCCTTCTTCCAAGTTATACACCCTTTTGTCATGGGAAGTGACCGGATCTACACACACTCCTTGTGTTAGATGTATACTTTGAATGATGTCTAGTCTAGCACGCGGAATTTACTAGCTAGCACTTAGAAGATTTGTTTGTTTGTGTTTTGTATGAACGAATCAACAATGAATGAACAAGGAACACAATATACTTCAACTTCAACGATTCAATATTATTAATGAATAATACGAGTACTCTTAATTAGTACTAGGGTTTACAACCTTGAATCTTAACAAAAACTCGATACTAATTCATACCTAAACTTTAACCTAGGCAATCCTTTTATAGACTAAGGATTCCTTTACAAGATAACTATCAACCTAATCGTATAAGATATACACAATATCTTTTCTACAATTATCTTTTACAAAAACATAAACAGTACTAACTTCTTCATATAACCGTACTAACTGTTCTTGTCTTTAAAACTCATTAGCAGTACTAACTTTCACATTCAGCCGTACTAACTGCTTAAGCTTAATTCCTAACAATCCTCCCCTAAACTTATGATTTCTTCCCAAATCACTAAGTTTCTTCAAATTAAGCTGCATCTTCTATATAAGGGGGATTATTCCAAACACCTTTCATAATTGTCTCTTACTATTGATCTTTCTTTGTTCTGCAAGGTTAAAAATCTTTGTTACCAACAAATCTGCCATTTCAAAATCTTCTTCAACCCTCAGTTTTGTATATAACATAGATGTTAAAACACTTGATCTGAGTGGATAATCTTTTTCCACTAACATATAGATTTCTATGCCATCTTTAGTAGAAACTCTGTGCACTCCACACATATCAAATAACTTCCAAGAGACATCTTCAATTTGTGCTTGAAACCTCCACATTGATTCTCCTCTATCAGGTTCATAAATCCTTTTCAGCTGCACCCATAACTCTTTATCTTTGTCTTCAGTAGGATCTTGAACTCTGAATCTTTCTTTTACTAATCTCCATAACTGATTAAGATCTTCCCTATCAAAACCTTTTAATAGATCTTCAAACAACTTATATCTCTCAGTAATACCTCCAAGTCATATGATTTTCCATCCCATCATCCTTCCATCAGTGAAAACTTCCCAGCCAATGATAGGATATTTGACTTCTAATGGTTTGATATTTGTAGACTCTGGAACTATCACCATCATATTCTTGATTTGCTCATTGGTCAAACTTTCTTCACCAGACTTCAACTTCTTTGCACTATCAGATTCCAGAACTTGTGGTTCTCTTTTCTTTTTCCTTGTGATATCCTCCTTGCTTGAAGTATTCAGTCTTGCATATGTTTCATAGAAAGTCTTTTCAATCTCAGCATCTGACCTTCCAGTAAAATCACTCATCTTGTAATTTGCTTGATTCTTCAAATAATGCTTCATGAAACTGACTTTTTCTCTCTTGGTAGGAAACTTTGTCTTGTAACCTGACTCTTGCCTTTCTCTAATTCTCTTCACTAAGTCATTCCAAGTAACTTCTTTGTTCTTTGACAAGATGAACTCTTTGAGTTTTTCTGACTTTTCTTCTTCACTTAATTCCTTGTCTTTAAGAATCATTCCAGCATGAGCTCTCACAATCAAATCAGAATCCAACAAGTATTGTAGTTGCTCATTGAACTCCTCTTGATTAATTTCTTCAGATCTTGTTCTATCTATGAATTCAGCTATATCCCTTACATCATCTGCAGCTATCTTCTTTGCTAATTCTGCATCTTGAGCTATCTGAGCTTGTTCATCAGCTAAATCCTTGTCTAGAATCTCTCTTGCTACTTCTGCATCAAAATCTATTTGAGCCTGAGTTCTTGGTTTTGTTTTCTTGAGCTTTTCGAATACTTGAGCAGCTTCTTGTTCTTGAGTAGCTTCTTCTAGTGTCATAGGCTTTTTACCCTTATCTTCCCTTTTTCTAGCATATTCTTCTTCAGCCATAGTATCACCAGTTGGAACTGTCTCATGCTCTGTATCAGCATTTGTAACTGCTTCAACAGTTGGAGCTTTTTCAGCTTCTTAAGTATCAGTCTGAACTGCTTCATGTGTCTGTTCTTCTATTTCCATATCATCATTACCAGAACCCATATCAAATTGTACTTCTTCTTCTTCATTTTGCCTCCCCTGAGAACCTGATCCATCACCCTTACCTTTACCTGATTTCCTCCCCTGTTTGGGAGAATCACCATCATCACTATCAAAATCATCTGAGTCATCATCATCAGAAGAATCCAAAGCTACCTTTGCCTTTTTCTTCCTTAACTGCTCTTCAAGTTTCTTCACCCTAAGAGTCAATTTGGTGTAGACATTGGTAAAATTCCTTTTGTGCGCTTTGAGTTCCTCATTATTCTTTTTTAGCTCTTCCTCCAAAGTTTCTACCTTCTCAGCTAGTTCTGTACACAATTCCATCAATTCAGTATGTGAAGTACTACCCTCATCACGTCTAGCTGTGTTACCTGCTAGGAGAGGTGAATCATGGGGAAAGGATCTAGGAATCACTCTGGGTGTTTCCCTTCTCCTATAAGTGATGTGAATTTGGGATGTTTGGGTTCTTTCAGCAGCTGAAGTAGATGTGTGATGGGGATCAGTTGGTTGTACTGAACCTTCACCTACTTCAGTTTGAAGCATTTCAGGAAACAATGGAACTATTTCACCTTGAAAAAGCCTACTAGCCATAGCCATGTTTTGAAAAACTTTCGATTAAAGGCTAGGAGTAGCAAAAGTTTCTGTTGGTTTTGTAAGCAGATATGTCTTTTTATTCAAAAGAGTTTGAACAAACCTTGGATACATTAGAAACTTGGTTTTGCTGTTTACATTAGATGCCATACCCTCAAAAATAAATTTTGAAAAGTTAAAAACCTTGTTTGTAGACAAACAAATGAGAGCAATAGCAATATTGCTACTGAACTGCTCCCAAGCAGTCTTTTTAGGACTTAAACAATGTAAAAGGGTATGTATCAAAAATCTCCATTGAGGTGAGAAACATCCTTTTTGAAAAGTTAATTTGTGTTCGGATGTATCATACCCCATTTTGGTAAGTTCTTGCCATATTTTAGTGTTGTGCATAGTATTGATACCATTTGAGTCTTTTAATTTAAGATGTCTCCTAAGTATAGACTCAGTAACAACAAAAGATACACCATCCACTTCAGAATGAATTTCTAAGTCCCCATCTTCACTAGTCAAGATAGTAGCATTCTGCCAGAACTGTGTGATGTGAGAGACATAAAGAGTAGGAGAAACAGTTAGAGCATACCTACTGTGAGAGTGGTTGAGAAAGTCCACAATCTCATAAAATTTTGGTCCATCTCCTTCCTCTGTTTTCTCAAGAAACGCAACCTGATTGTGACGCTTAACAAATTCCAAATTAGCCATTTTTATTGATGAAGAGTGAAAGATTATAGCAATAAGATGATCGTATAAAGTGGAATTGAGGTTTTATGCAGCCAATTGGGTTTTTATAGATACTGTTAGGGTTTTGAGAATTTTTGGAACGAGATAAATTATCTTGGGAAATATATTAAATCAAGTTATGGTAAAAAGACAATTATCTCAAGAAAAATCCCTATAAGTATGCTTCAGAATAACGGTTTTACCCCAACGGCTAGAAATTAATTACTGACAGATTTTTACAACGGCTAGTTGAGACATACCAACTTTTAACGAACAGTACGAACTGCTGAAAATTTTTATTGAGCCATATGAACTTATTGAAAAGATTTAAAATACCATGGCTCAAATATAGTTTTTAGCAAACTATCAGCTATCAACGGATTTGATATGTCTTTACCAATAGCCGTTTGCTTTGGACTAGCCAACTCTTCACACTTAGATATGGTGAGCTGATAACCATACAATTTTTGGTAAATTGTCAACCATCAACGGATTTGATTAGTCTTTACCAGATACCGTTTGCTCTAGACTAGTTGATTCTTATGTGGGTTAGACATGGTGAACCAATTACCATTTGTTGTGTGCAAAGATCACACACTCAGCTCCAAATCACCATACAGTCCAAAACATATTAACTCCTTGATGCTTTTCATCCAAAACCTACAAGTGTTAGTCCAAAAAAAAGAAACAAGCCACAAAAAACTTGTCTCACAATATAAGAGAATATGACTAACATTACACTCAAAAAGAAAAATTAATTTCCTTGTGGAACCCAAGCCAAAACAGACTTAGGCTTTCCTCTTGCATCAACATAATTCATTCTTTTCAAAACAATTTCAGCACCATTTGGTTTGATGGGTCTCCAAACCCAACATGCTGATGCATTCACTCCATTACACATTTTTCCCTTAGCAGTGTTTTTATTAACACCAGTACCAATTACTCTGCTAGCAGTTGGAACTGCTGGCTTGGTAGTTGTTACCTTGGGTTTCCAAACATGATTTGTTACAACTGCTTTGTGATGAAAGGGTCCATTAACAGTTTTTGGTGTTGGTTTAAAAACTGGTTTTGCACCTTGAACTGTTGGCCTTGGGTTAACAGGTCTAATAGGTCTGACAGTTTGAACTGTTGGTATAGCAGTATGAACTGCTTTGGGTCCAGACCTTAAAAGAACTGATCTAGGTATCATTCTAGTGTTTGTTGGGTGAGTGGGAGGTCTAACAGTATTCACCCTAGGACTTGAATACCTATTTACCCATTTATCACAAAAGGCTGCAAGATGTTCAAAGCTACCACAAGAGTAACAAGCCTTCCAATAGCAGACAAAATCATCACCTAGTTGGTGAGATTTGAGGTCATTCCAATTCCTTTGGTTACCTCTGGGCTTGTTTGTGGTTCTATACATTTCTGCATACCTAACTATTGGTCTAAAAGGTTTAGCATTTGATCTAGGCCTAAAAGTCTCAGTTTTAACCATCTCTGGAACTTTTGGTTCCTTCACCTTAACACTAATAGGCTTAACTTCAGCCTGATTATCCTCATTATCAGAAGTCCAGTCCTCAATGGTTGGAGCATCTGAGTCCTTAGCTGAGGACACCTTATCCTCATAAAGTGAGGCATCACTTGCACTCTCATACACAGGTTTATCAACTACATTCTCTTTAGGTTGAGGACTATAGGCAGAATCTGTACCAGTTTAAGCTCAGGTAGTTGAAATTCAGGAAGTTCTGTGTGTTCTAGGTCTATGCCTAGTGGTGTTGGAATTCCTCTATAGGGAGGTGGAACTGACTTATAACCTAGGCCTGACTTAGCTTTATTGTGGATCTGACACTCAACAATCTTACTAACACCCTGAGTTGCAAATTCTAGTGTGTCAACAGTCATTTGAATGTTCTCCTTTGCTTTCTTAACCTGTTCTAGCTCATGTTTCAACACACTAATTTCATTCTCTCTAAACATTAAGTCTCTCTTAACAATAATCATATCATCAGAAAACTTTGACTCATTACTTTTATAATGAACAATTTGTTCTTCTAACACAGCTAAAGCCCTCTTATGATTTGCTAAGTTAAAAGCAGTTTGGGTTAGCTCTTTTCTCTGATCCTCATATCTTTTTTTAAGAGTTTCTAGATCTTTTAAAGCTTCACAATATTTAGAACATTTAGAAACTTGTACCTCATAGTCTGAAAATGTCATGAGAGCAATCTCTGTAGATGCTTCTGCTTCCTCCTCTGCAATGTAGCTCCAGTTAAACCCTAAGCCATCAATGGCAACCATGGCTTTTGAGCTTGAGTCAGTAACTTCCACCACTCTTGACTTGCTTCCAAATCCTCTACTCTTGCCATCCGGTTGTCTTGGCAATCTGCACTCCCTTGAATAATGACCTTTCTTGTGGCAATTGAAACACTCAATCTTGGACTCGTCATACCCTGCAACATCATTGCTGTTTATGACAATCTTCTTGCCAGTCTTCTTCAAAAATCTCTTAGCTCTCAAGCTGAGAAGAGAGAGCTGCCACTTGATGTCCATCTCTTCAATATCATCTTCATCAATCTCTTGAAGATCTCCATGAGTCAACATAGTACCATTGTACTGAGTAGTCAAGAAAGCACAATAAGTATCTCCATTCAAAAGTCCACTAGTACTGCTTGAGGTACTAGCAGTACCAAGGTTTGCACTAGCAGTACCAACTGCTCCAGCAACTTGCACTTCTTCTTCTTGGCTTGAAGTACTGGAAGTTGATACAAAAGCCATATTCCCAAAACTAGAGCTTGATCCAGAAGACTTCTTTACTTCATGTTCAACAATTTTGAAGTTGCTATAAAGATCCATCAGACTCATTGTGTCTATATCTGGCTTATTCTTCCATACAACCACATGCATGGCCCATTCTGATGGTAGACTTCTTAGGAATTTTGAGTTGAGATCTTCCTGAGGCATCTCAATTCCTAGAACAGCAAGTTGACTCACTAATTTTTGAAGCCTATTGAACATATGATCTAAAGACTCATTGCTTTTTGCTGTGAAGTTCTCAAACTGTTGCTTGAGAAGGGTCTTCTGAGTTTTCTTGGTGGCTTCGTTCCCACCATATCTTGCAACAATAGCTTCAAAAAAGGGTTTTAGTGCACTTAAACTTGCTAAAATTCAACAACTGATCATTGGGAATAGTCATCAGAAGCAAACTTCTCGCCTTAACATCATTCTTGTGTTGTGCCTTCTCTTCAGTAGTGGTTGGCTTAGTTTGCACCTTAGTTTCAGTGACACCCTCAACAACGGTTGTTGTAGTTGTAGGTTTGAACAAATTCCCATCCTCAATAATCTCCCAGAGAGTATAGTCTTGAACTTGGAAGAACTGCTCAATTCTTAATCGCCACATATCGAACTCATTGGGTTTAAGCATTGGAAGCTTAGCAGCAATATTAGTCTGACTTGTTGTTGTCTCCATGTTCATCTTCTTCTTAAACAAATTCGTCTGGATCTTCTAAACCAAAGTATCAGTAAACCTGGCTCTGATACCACTTGACCGGATCTACACACACTCCTTGTGTTAGATGTATACTTTGAATGATGTCTAGTCTAGCACGCGGATTTACTAGCTAGCACTTAGAAGATTTGTTTGTTTGTGTTTTGTATGAACGAATCAACAATGAATGAACAAGGAACACAATATACTTCAACTTCAACGATTCAATATTATTAATGAATAATACGAGTACTCTTAATTAGTACTAGGGTTTACAACCTTGAATCTTAACAAAAACTCGATACTAATTCATACCTAAACTTTAACCTAGGCAATCCTTTTATAGACTAAGGATTCCTTTACAAGATAACTATCAACCTAATCGTATAAGATATACACAATATCTTTTCTATAATTATCTTTTACAAAAACATAAACAGTACTAACTTCTTCATATAACCGTACTAACTGTTCTTGTCTTCAAAACTCATTAGCAGTACTAAATTTCACATTCAGCCGTACTAACTGCTTAAGCTTAATTCCTAACAGGAAGGTTAGATACAAACCAAGTAGAACTCGGAGTAGGATTGACAACTTAAATATTTCATCCAAAATATTCAAGTAAGTTTAACTTGCGATCGCAATTGTTAAATGTCATATCCGAAACATCATATCCAAGCCTTTTAACAACATATGTTAAAACGCTCATCCAAAAGCTAAAAGCTAACATCAACCTTCGAGTGACAAAGGACTCACGAATCACTATATACGTGATTAGTGGTTTACTTTCATCCTCGTGTGATTACACACTTCTTAAGATCTCAAACCCTGCTGCGAATTAACACCATAGGCCTAGCTTTACGTCTTTCAAAACCCCGTGAAACACTCGCGTGCGAAGCACATCGAAAACCATAAATCAACCAAACCTCTCAACAGAGAATCCCCTAACCATCTTTACTGGATCTAAACACACGAATTGTGTTGGAGATGCTTTGAGTGTATACTTGATAGCACGCGGAATTTACCACCAAGTACTTAGAAGATTTAGTGTTTGGTGATTGTATGCGATCGTATGAATGTAACAGTAAGAATGATAACACAAAGTTTAACCAAACGATTTGCTTCAATAACTATATGAATTACAATGAGATCGTGAAGCTCTATCAATAATGCATGTATATAAAACTTAACCTAGGATCTCCTTTTATAGGACAAGGAGTCCTTTACAAGTAAACTATCAATCGTATAATCCTATAACAATAAGATATACATCATATCTTTTCTATATTTATCCATGCACGATTCAGTCTTTATCTAATAAACAGTACTAACTTCTTATACCAACAGTACTAACTGACTTAGTACTGATAGTGTATTCTTGAACGATCTTCAGCAGTACTAATTTATGTGTGAGCAGTACCAACTGTTAGTTTAATTCCCAACAATCCTCCCCTAAACTTATGATTTTTGTGTAAATCAGTAAGTTTTTCGAATTAAACTCCAATGTTGATGATGGGGTGAATTCTTTCAAACATTTATCTTCAATCTTGAATCACTTGAGAATTTTCTTCACATATAATCTTTTGAAGAAACCATAACAGTAAGTACTCCATTAAAATCTTCACAATTATCTCTGATTTTGAGTTGATATCCTCCCCTGAGTTACATAATCATCTTTAACAGCAACGAATTCCTCCCCTGTTTGGAAGAATCTTCACCATCACATGAACTAGAACATATGACATTTAAGCTCAGCCTCTAGTATGACAATAAGTACAAGTTTCCATCAATTCAGTTGTGTAGTTGCAAACTGCTCTCAACACTTCCAGATGTGTGACCTTCTGAGAGAGGTGAATCATAGAGCATAAACTCAGTATGAAACCAAGTTTGAACCATCAGTACAAACTAGTTGAAACTAGCAGTACAAACTGTTTAGCAAAAAGTTTTCAGAGATTAGGATAAACTCAATGTGGAGATGAAAACAGTTTTATCCACTTATAGTTTTTAGCAAACTATCAGCTATCAACGGATTTGATATGTCTTTACCAATAGCCGTTTGCTTTGGACTAGTCAACTCTTTACACTTAGATATAGTGAGTTGATGACCGTCCAGTTTTTGGTAAACTGTCAACCATGAACGGATTTGAGTAGTCTTTACCAGAAACCGTTTGCTCTGGACTAGTTGGTTCTTATGTGGGTTAGACATGGTGAACCAATAACCATTTGTTTTGTGATAAGTTCTCACACTTGACATTTCAAACCACCATACTTTCCAAAGCATAATCCATATTAAAAAGCTTTCTTAACCTGAAATGTTAGTCCAAAACCAAAGAAAACAAAAAACACAATATTTTCTTTTAACATTTATCACATATGACTAACAAATATCCATAAGCAGTACCTAAAAATAATCAAGCAGTACCTAAAAACAAATAGCACAACTAGCAGTACAAAAACAAAAACACTTAGACATTAATCTTTTGAAGGATTAAGCATTCCAATACCTGTTACCAAGTACTGAAACCTTCCTACATCAAAACCTTTTGTTAATAAATCAGCAAAGTTGTCATCAGTATGTATTTTAACAACTTTTACTAACCTCTTTTCAACACAGTCTCTTATAAAATGATGTCTAATTTCAATGTGTTTAGTTTTTGAATGTTGAACTGGATTTTTAATAATACACAATGTACTGCTATTGTCTATGTGTATAATTGTGTTTAAGAAATTGTACCCATAATCAAGCATCTGATTTTGAATCCAAAGAACTTGAGCACAACAACTTGCTGCAGCCACATATTCAGCCTCAGTAGTAGAAGTGGCCACCATAGTCTGCTTCTTACACTGCCAAGAGATCAATCTACAACCCAAAAATTGACAACCACCTGTTGTAGACTTTCTATCCATGCTAGCACCAACATAATCAGAGTCTGAGAATGCCACCAGATCAAATCCAGACTCTTTAGGATACCATAGGCCTAAATTAGGTTGACCTTTAAGGTATCTAAAGATTCTCTTTACAGCTATTAGATGAGACACCTTAGGATTGACTTGGAGTCTTGCACAAGAACAAACTGCAAACATAATGTCAGGCCTGGATGATGTGAGATACATCAAAGACCCAATCATAGATCTATACATGTGCACATCCACATCTTCACCACTGTGATCTTTTAATAACAAATGTGTGTCCTTATCAACTGGTGTGCTAACAACCTTGGCATCTGTGAATTGAAATTTTCTCAAAATTTCACCAACATATTTATCTTGAGAGATAAAAATTCCATCTGGCTTCTGCTGTACTTGAAGTCCAAGAAAGAAAGTAAGCTCACCCATAGATCTCATATCAAACTGATCTTTCATTAATTGCTCAAACTCATTGCACATTTCTTTCTTTGTAGAACCAAAGATGATGTCATCTACATAAACTTGTACCAATAGAATATCACCCTTGTCCTTTTTAATAAAGAGAGTCTGATCAATTTTCCCTCTATGAAACCCATTCTTCAAAAGATATTTAGCAAGAGTTTCATACCAAGCCCTTGGAGCCTGATGCAATCCATATAGAGCTTTTACCACTTTATAAACCTTGTCAGGATGGTCTGGGTCTATAAAACTTGGAGGTTGAGAAACATAGACCTCCTCATCAATAGTACCATACAGAAAGGCACTCTTCACGTCCATTTGATAGACCATAAAACCCATAAAGGAAGCATAAGCAAGAAATATCCTTATTGCTTCAAGCCTGGCAACAGGAGCAAAAACCTCCTCATAATCAATCCCTTCTTCCTGAGTATAGCCTTGAGCAACCAGTCTTGCTTTGCTCTTTATCACAAGACCCCTCTCATCCTTCTTGTTCTTGAATACCCACTTAGTACCAATCACTCTCATTCCCTTTGGTAGATCAACCAGAATCCAAACTTTCTGAATTTTGAATTGAAGCAGCTCCTCTTGCATTGCCTCAACCCAACTTGAGTCTTCTAAAGCCTTTAGCACATTCTTGGGTTCTACCTGAGATAGAAAACATACAAACATACACTCATGCTCATCTTCATGATGTTTTTCCTCATACACAACACTAAGAAAACCATGGTGATCTGGATCTTGACTCTGTCTTCTTGTCTTGACTCCAGATTGTACATCTCCTATGACATTGGTACGTGGATGATTTCTATGCACAATTGTTGAAGAACTAGAAAGAGCTTCATAGTTGATAGGCATATTGTGCAGACCATCTCCAAAGAAATCAAAATCATCAACTTGGGGAGCAGTGGTAACTGGTGGATCAAGATTATGTTGACTTGGTCCAGCATTATCAACATTCTGGTCAGCAGTAGAAACTTGTGACTGAGCAGTACTAACTCCATTTGTACTGTTCATTGGAATTTCAGTTTCTTTTCCCTCTTGTCCAATGCCTATATCAGCTTCCTTCTCTTTGTTTACACCACTTGATGATGAAATATCATCATTCTTTGTAGAAGAACTATACAGTGGACTATCTTCCATGATTGGCATCAATAGACAATCTTCATCATCTTCATCTTCAGAACCTACATTATTGTTAGTGTTTGTACCTGCAACAGGCACATAATTCATGGAATCTGAAAGACTGTCAATATCAAAGATCCAATCTGGACCAACACCTGCAACATGTTGTTTATTCTCCCAAAATTCTATGTGCAGAGTCTCTTCTACATGCTTGGTGCTTGTATTGTACACCCTAAAAGCCTTACTGTGCAGAGAATAACCAACAAATAAACCTTCCTCAGATTTCCCATCAAACTTTCCTAGTTGGTCTTTGGTATTAAGGATAGTAACATGACAACCAAAAGGTATCATGAAGCTTAAAGCAGGGGTTCTACCTCTAAGAAGCTCATAAGCAGTCTTATTGTGAGGTTGCACAACTAAAACCCTATTCAACACATAGCAAGCAGTGCTAACTGCTTCAGCCCAAAATGAAACTGGTCGCTTAGAGTCAGCTAATATTGTCCTAGCAACCTCTATAAGAGTCCTATTCTTTCTCTCAGCTACTCCATTTTGCTGTGGGGTTCTAGCTACACTAAACTCCCTCTTAATACCTTTTTCTCTGCAAAAGTCATGCATCACCCTATCCTTAAATTCAGTCCCATTGTCACATCTAATTATTTTAACTTTCTTATCAACTAGGTTTTCTACTTCAACAATGAAGGTCTTAAGGATTTCACTTGTCACATCCTTAGTTTTCATAAAGAATACCCAAGAAAACCTACTGTAATCATCAGTAACAACAAGACAGTATCTTTTAAAATTCAAGCTATTCACAGAAGTAGGACCAAATAAGTCCATATGCAACATATATAGAGCTTGAGAAATAGAGTTCTGGGCCTTTGGCTTACATGAGGCTCTGTGTTGTTTTCCTTTAAGGCAAGAAACACAGGTTTGGTCATTCAGAAAAGTTTTGTTAGGTAATACTCTTACCAAACCATTTTTAGCAATTTTGTTAATGGTTTTAAAATTAACATGACCAAGCCTTCTGTGCCACAACATTGATTCTTCCAATGTGGCTTTTGCAACAAGGCAAGTAAGACCTTCTTTAGGAACAAGGTTGTTCATCTCAATACTGTATGTATTACCCTTTCTGGGGATTTTAAGCAAAACTTGATTTTCATCAGGCAACTTGAAATCAGGAGAAAGAATAAGGCAGTCAGTATCAGTAAAAATAACCTTATTCTTTTTATCACATATCTGTGACACACTAAAGAGGTTGTACTTTAACTCTGGTACAAAATACACATTATCAAAATCAAGATTACCAGTTTTAATTACACTTTTACCAGTTATCCTTCCTCCAACACCACTTCCAAAGATAACAGGTCCTCCATCCAGAGCAATGAAGTCTGAAAGGTATGACATGTTACCAGTCATGTGCCTGGAACATCCACTATCTGAGTAGCCTCTGTCTTCTTCACCATTTGAAGGATGTTCCTGCACATAAAACAAAGGTTTTAATGCCTTTTGGGGACCCAAACCATCACTGGCTTGGATCTGCCTTGTGCATCAATATGAGAAAATTCATTGAAGGTCATTGATGCACCATTGGGTTTGTTAGATTTTCTAACCCAATGTGCTGAGGCCTTGACAGCATTGCCCCATTTACCCTTAACAGCATTAAAGTTTCTAGCAGTATGAACTGTTGACCTAGCAGTTGGAACTGCTGGCCTAGCAGTTGAAACTGCTGATTTAGCTTTAGACACCATTTTTGATTTTTCATTGCTGTTTTCTTATAAAAATGCCTTTTAACTGTTTGTGCATGATTTGAAACTTGTTTTGCACTGGTAACAGTTTGTTTGTTTTTAAACCATTTGTTTGGTCTAGCAGTTGAAACTGCTTTGGTGCCAGACCTTAACATAACTGCTCTAGGTGACATTTTATGATTCACATTAGGGTCAGTCACACCTTGTTGGACTATTTTGAGTTACCCTAGCATTGTTATTCCTATTCACCCTTGAATTCCCAAAAACATTCTTTTTCCATGGGTTAGAATCACAATAAGCAGCCAAATGGTCAAAACTTCCACAGACAAAGCATACTTTTCTAATCATAACAAACTCATCATTCAATTGATTAGATTTTGAGTGGTTCCAGTTCCTCTGACTACCCTTAGAAACTGGAGATCTGTTCTTAGTCTTATACATCTCAGCATATTTAACAATTTTCCTAACTGGTTTTATGTTTTCAGTTTTAACCACTTTAGGAGCATGTTTAACTTCTACTTTAACAACATCAGGTTTAACCTTAACCTGATCATCCTCATCATCAGATGTCCAATCCTCAATAATTGGAGCATCTGAGTTCCTATCAGAGGACATCTTTTCCCCAGAAAGAGATTTATCACTAGCACTAACATAGGAATCCTCAACTTAACAAATTTTACAGGATTCTCACTAATTTTAGTATCATATCCAGGAAAATCCATATCTTTAAACTCTTCTAAACCTGTATGAGCTAGAACAATTCCTGGAGGGACAAACATTCCTCTATTTGGGGGTGCAACTGACTTATAACCTAACCCAGACTTAGCTTTATTTAGTATTTGACTCTCTACAATTTTCTGTACCCTTTTTGATGTGTACTCTAGAGTATCAACACTTAACTTTATATTTTCTTTTTCTTTCTTAAGTGTCTCTAGTTCATATACAAGTCCACTCATCTTGTCATCTTTCAGTTGTAAATCTCTCTTTAACACAGCTATATCATCATTAAAGTTAGATTCATTCTTTCTATAAAAATCAAGTTGTTCTTCCAAAACAGCTAGTCCTCTTTTATGATTAGACAGACTAAAATTCACTTGATTAAATTCTACTCTAAGATCATCATACTGTTTCTTAAGAGTTTCATAATCTTTTAAAGCATGACAAGTGTTTGAGAATTTTTGAACTATATGTACCTCAGAGTCTGAAAAGGCTATCAATGCAATGTTGGCTGGCTCCACTTCCTCTTTCATAAAGTTCCAATCAAAACCAGCTCCATCTACAGCAACCATTGCCTTTGAGGAAGAAGTTTCTTCCACATTCACTGTCCTCCTATTCTGACTCTTGTTTCCATTCCCATTGCTCTGTTGTCTAGGACTTCTACATTCCCTGGCAAAGTGCCCCATCTTATGAAAATTATAGCACTCCACCTTGGACTTATCATACCCAGCTACATATCTTCCATTGAAGGTAATCTTGTTCTCAGTTCTTTGATAATACTTCTTAGCCCTAATACTTATCAAGGCTAACTGCCACTTTAAATCCATAGCTTCCAAATCATCTTCAGCAATCTGAAGAAGATCTTCATTGTAGATTTGAGACCCACCAGATTGTTCTGACACAAATGCATATATGGTCTCTTCAGTCAAGCCAACAGTACTAGTTTTTACACTAGCAGTGCTAACTTTAGGGCTAGCAGTACTAACTCCTTCAACATCATCAGAACTGTTATTGTTGGAAGATGATAAGAATGTTGTGTTTCCAGAACTTGAACTAGTACTTCCTTCTTTCTTCACCTTTTGTTCAACAATCTTGAGATTGTTGTACAATTCATTCAGTGACATCTTTTCCAGTTCTAGCTTATTGCTCCAGACAACCACATAGGTGTTCCACTCAGCAGGTAGACTATTGAGAAACTTCATATTGAGATTTTCTTGTGGAATTACAATTTTCAGAACATTTAGCTGGCTGACAATCTTTTGCAGTCTATTAAAGATATGATCAAGTGATTCAGAGTGTGAGGCACTAAAGTTCTCATAACTCTGCTTAAGTAGGGTTTTCTGTGCCTTCTTGGTGGCTTCATTGCCGCCAAATCTCTCCACAACTGCTTCAAAAAGTGTCTTAGCAGTCTCATAGTGGCTAAAGTTTAACACTTGATCATTAGGAATTGCCATGAGTAACAAATTCCTAGCCTTCTGATCATTCTTCTTTTTTACTCTTTCATCGTTTGTGACTGGATCAGTGTTGAGCTTTGTGGTCTAGGAACCATCCGCACGTGTTTCCTCAGAAGCAGTTGGTTTGAAAGAATCACCATTGATTATGATATCCCATAATGCATAGTCTTGCACCATGAAATATTGCTCAATTCTGAGCCGCCATAGATCGTATTCATTATGTTTTAGCATGGGGAGTTTAGCAAGGATAGATGTTTGTGGTGTCTCCATGTCCATCTTCTTGGTAGCAAGAGAGTAGATACTTCTGGATCTTCTAAATCAAAGTATCAGAAACCTGTCTCTGATACCACTTGACTGGATCTAAACACACGAATTGTGTTGGAGATACTTTAAGTGTATACTTGATAGCACGCGGAATTTACCACCAAGTACTTAGAAGATTTAGTGTTTGGTGATTGTATGCGATCGTATGAATGTAACAGTAAGAATGATAACACACAGTTTAACCAAACGATTTGCTTCAATAACTATATGAATTACAATGAGATCGTGAAGCTCTATCAATAATGCATATATATAAAACTTAACCTAGGATCTCCTTTTATACGACAAGGAGTCCTTTACAAGTAAACTATCAATCGTATAATCCTATACAAATAAGATATACATCATATCTTTTCTATATTTATCCATGCACGATTCAGTCTTTATCTAATAAACAGTACTAACTTCTTATACCAACAGTACTAACTGACTTAGTACTGATAGTGTATTCTTGAACGATCTTCAGCAGTACTAATTTATGTGTGAGCAGTACCAACTGTTAGTTTAATTCCCAACACATCTTCATCTAGGTCTAGGAATGATGGAACATATTCCATAAATCTTTTGACTATTTAAATATTTCACTGAAAATATTAAAGTCATTCCTCGTATTCCTCTTATGACTATCTAAATATTTTACTGGAAATATTAAGTCATCTCTCACGTTCCTCGTATAATCACTTGAATATTTCACTGGAAATATTGAGATCATCTCTTCCATTCCGTGTCATGACTTTTAGATATTTCACTGGAAATATTAAGTCATCCTTCACATCGCTCTAATGACTACCTATGTATTTCCTCGAAAATATAAAAGTCATCTCTTCTCGTCCAGTACCGTTGAAAGAATTTATTAGGTATAAATTCTCTCCTCGTGTCAAAAAGTCTCACCAAATCAGCGAGATTTATTCGTGAAATCCTTTTAAATTCAAATGACAACTTAAATATTTTATCCGAAATATTTAAAGTATATTTAATTTGCAAAATGCAATTAAATGTCATCTCTCGTTCTCGATCAACGTTCATCGAATCCCGTTGGATTCATTCATAAAAAGAATTTATTTGGTATAAATTTCTTTAATCCAAGGTCCAGATAAATCACAACATATGTGAAATTTCTTTGTCAAAAATCTAATTCTGGGTCAAAACTGACCTCAGCAGGTCACGGTACCGCTAAATTTAACGGTACCGTCGGACCGTTGTCTGCTGAGACAGTTTATTCTCACTGTTTCAAAACCACTATCGAAACCCACTCGATGTAGTCTTGAACCAGAACCGTATCCTATCAGAACAGATTGTATCTATCTTCTGATTCCTAAGCCTTCTTCCCTTTCACTTCCGCATGGTACTAAACACTACCAATGCTTCCGCATCCCACTCATCTCCCACACACTTCAAACGAAGAACCATTAGGATACGTTGAGATAACCCTTCTTCATCAACATAGATAACCCTATAACCTTATCACCAACCTCACAACCCTGAAGATTTTATCTTCTTAACCCTTAGGATATCTCCAAGTAATCACATGCCTCATCATATAAATATTCTATGAATATTCACAATGATTGAGAAGAGCTACGTGACTTCAAAGGTGAAGTTTATCGTATGCTATCCACCACTTGTCATGACGTTACTAAGCTCATCGCTTCAGTCAACGTTTGTTTTCCTCTTTATCTTTTACATCCTGTCCGGATGGTCATAGATTAAGGGGGAGTGAAAACACACTCATATAGTCTTTCAACAAACACTCTCAAGAACACACAAATGTGGTTCTTATTCCCTAGGAAACTTCCCTTTAGCTGCCCAGAACTAGGCTGCACAGGAAAATTCGTGACTTCCAGGTCACGGTACCGTTAAATAGGCCACGATACCGTTAAATTTAACGGTACCGTGTGGTATTTAGTGGTACCGTGCCTATGTTTGACGAATTTTCACTGTTCCCTCCAAATCCCTGCATCCCTAACCTCAAACTTGCAAGATTTTGCAAACTCACTTACACCCTAGGACTCCCTCACTACACCATAAGACACTATCACCAACTTTTAGTTCGAACCCCACAACTCTTGCCTCTATAAGGCATCACCATTGCAAGCTTATCTTGCATCTAATCTTCAAACCTTACATTAACATCATTCCTCATTCCCCATCAACCCCCTTTGAACTTGGCTCTAACTCATCATCCTCATCACTATCACCATCACCACAACCAACACCTCATCATGTGCCTTAGAGATGAGTTGAGCATTCAATTCTCCTAACTTGAGCACCTCCTCACACCACCACAAGAATCCCCACATCCTTACCTCTACCAAGTTCACCACAACCTTTAGTTCTCACACTAACCCCATCACACTCAACCCTTATAACTAAACTTCACTTTTGACAGTGATATTTAGTTTCAAAACCTTCAACCCTTATATCAATCCCACTCAAACCTTTTAGCTACACTTCACTCTTGACAGTGATAGTTAGTCTAAGAACCTTCAACCCATAGATCATCACACTCAAACCTTACAACCTTCAACTCATCAATCATCACACTCAAACCTTACAACTACTCCTCACTTTGGATAAGTGATAGTTAGTTAAACAACCTTCAATCCTCACAATCACACTAAACCCTTCATGCACCAAATTATCTCTAACAAACACCTAGGATCATCCAAACTAGGAATCTAGAACTTCGTTACCTCAACCCGTTAGAGATATCCAACCCCAAACCTGTTAGGATCACATGCACATTTTTTTTCTTCTGAAATATATCATGCATCTCATTGTCGGTGCAAACGATATATTAATCTAAACCATCCCAACACCAATCATCTTAGGTAGATGATTATGTTGTTCAAAAGGTTTATTAGAACTTGCCTTCCCAATGACAACTTGGAAGAAGTCATTTAGTGTGTCAGTCAAAGAACGAATCTCGTTCTTGATTAGTGTGATTGATTGAACAATTACACCTTAGGCTGTCGGTCAGGTTGTGACACTTACGTGTTAACATAGTTTAACCCTTGCATGTCTTGCTATGTGTATTCTATCCCTATAATGTTGCTCCTATACTGTTATATATTATGTTGCACGAAGCTAACCCTTGATGTAGGAAAAGCCTTTGTAAGAATTTGATCCTTGGATCCGCTAGATACTAAGGTAAATAAACAAGGGGATTAAGTCACCATAGGGGAGCATTGAGCTAGGGGGAGCTCGGGAGTATTTGATTACATAGCACGGAGTCTTTCTAATGGTGGTGATAGAAGACTTCACTGGGATGATGCAAGCTCGCCTTTCTGGGGAGAAAGGAAAGTAGTTCAATAAGGGGGAGTAGGGAATGAATTCAAGGGAGCGCTCGAGGCAATTACCTTTTTGATTCGACAAAAGGGGAAGAAGGGAGTGTAAACAGGTAACTTTTACATTTTACTATGTGTTACGGTTTACATATTTGTCATCATCAAAAAGGGGGAGATTGTTAGTGCAAATATTACGATATTTAAACTAAACGATTTCTTCGGTTTTAATAATGACAAACACGTAACTTATAATACATAACGTAAGATGTGCAAGTTACTTGTAAACACAAATCATCAATGCATACTTACATCAACACCTCCCGGCGTCTCAAGTATGCTTCAACGAAGTCGTAGATTTCCATCCTGACGTAAATCACTCAAGGTATGGACAAACAAAAATCTACTACTTGATAAATGATCAAAGGATTATTTTTTTCTAAATTTCACATTTTTAATGTGACAAAACATTTTTTCAAAAATATATTTTACAAATTATTTTTGAATTAAAAAGAAATGTTTTATTTTGAAAAATAAGTTTAAAAATCCCAACAGTCAATTTCCCCCCCAAAACAGCTCCAACATTCCCAAATAAACCTTCCCTACTAAAGACAAACGAAGGAGCGTCCACGGTACCACTAAAGTACCGACGGCTCCACTAAATTTAGTGGAGCCATCTGACAATTAGTGGAGCCGTGGGTCTGTAACGGCTAGTTTTTCCCTTGCCTATAAATAGTGGACCATTTCACACTTCCAACTTGATTTTTCCAGTCATTTTTCTCTGGTCTAATCCCTCCTCACTTAGAACACTTTCCTTGATCATTTAGAGAGTCTTAGTTTGTTTAAGAGTGATCCAATCATCCATTCAAGTGATCCTCTTCATTCCTCTTGATTAGCAAGAGAAGAACACAAAGTATCCAAGTAGATACAAAGTGTTGTCATCCCTCTTGATTAGCAAGAGAAGAACACAAAGTATCCAAGTAGATACAAAGTGTTGTCATCCCTCTTGATTAGCAAGAGAAGAACACAAAGTATCCAAGTAGATACAAAGTGTTATCATTCCTCTTCATTTGCAAGAGATGAACTCAAAGTATCCAAGAAGATACAAGAGTTGTAGTTGTTAGGTCTTGTAACATTTGTTACACTCTTGATTGTATCATAGCATACATCAAGATCATTTTTCTTTTGAGAGTTTGTGAGGGAAGATCATTGTGATCTTGTCGAGATCTTGGAGATCTCTTGAAGCCATTGGGCTTGTGTGATTGATCAAGTGGATCAAGGGTAGATCGGGTAGATCGAGTCAAGCGAGAGTAGATTATTGTGATCTTGTCGAGATCTTGGATATCTCTTGAAGCCATTGGGCTTGTGTGATTGATCATGTGGATCAAGGGTAGATCGGGTAGATCGTGGTAGATTTGTGCTAGCTAATATTAGCACTCGACATCTAGCTTAGTGTCGTAAATAGGGTGCTAGCTAAGATTAGCACTCGACATCTAGCTTAGTGTCGGAAAACAAGTTAAGCGACGTGTACGGTTTTCTCCGCCTGAAGGGAGTTTGTTGATTAGTGAAGTAACTCTCGAGTTGGGTACTCGGGGAGTGGAGTAGGGCGAAGAGGAGCTTCGTGACCGAACCACTATGAATCACCGTGTCCGGTTTGCGCCTTCTTACTTATCTCTTTAGTTTCATTTTATTCTTTATCGCTTTATATTTATATTTGCATTGCGTTATGTTTATGTGGCTAGTTGCTTATGTTATGTTGATTATGTATGTGTCATGATATGTTTATGTTTGTGTGTTAGTTTACTATATGACCATAGTTGACACTTTTCATATTACCTCACACTTGATCGGATATTTGATACAAAAAGTTTTAAGTTTTTAAATAGAAACGTATTCACCCCCCCCCCCCCTCTACGGTTTCCACACCCTTCATGAAATTAATAATTTTTGTAACATGATTGAGATTTAATGATGTATTTATGGGTAAATGAAATGAAGAGGTTGAATTGAAGAGGTAAATGAAATGAAGAGATTTAATTTTGTTTTATAATTTTTGGTTTGAAGATCAGCTAGTGAGCATTGACTTTCAAGATCTGCCCGTGTCAATCGAATATCATATGAATTTTGTTATAAAAAAGTTAAGAAATTAGAAAGGGGTGAAGTGGTATTGTAGTTGTTTTTTAAAGGTAAATTTGTTGTGGTTAATGATACTGCAAAGGGGAGAACTTGATATTGTTCACGGTGGCGATGGCGATGGTGGGTGGTGGTTGTATATTTATTTTGTATTTTAGAAAAATAAGACAGTGTTTTTATTTATAAAAAGGAAAAAAAGAATGTGACCAAAAATGAAATACCAAGCAAACAACAAGGACAAAAAATGTAGTTAACAACTTTTTCACAAAAAGACAAAAAATAAGTCGCCCAATAAATAGTGGGACCAGTCGCCCAAGAAAGTGCTTACACAAATTATTACTAGGTTAGTAATTGCTACGGACAATGATAGAGGCACTTGGCACTTTTTTATGATATTCGCCCAAGATTTTTGGGCGACCATCACCCATGGGGTATTTGAAGAAAAAAAAATTGGGAGCACCAATGGTAAGTAGTGGTGTACTTTTGGGGTAAATACGGAATTACCCCTATTTACAATTATAGATATGTCCTTATATGTCATTTTAAATCATATAATTACATTTAACAGCTAACTTACCAAACACTTTTATTGAAAAAAAGATACAACTTATAGCTCATGTTAACAGCTTTGCAGTTTACAGCTTACAGTTTACAGTTTACAGCTAGTTTTGTCAAACATGCTTACAGCTTACAGTTTACAGTTTACAGCTAGTTTTGCCAAACATACCCAGAGACTCAAACGATTAAATCTTCTTATCCTTCTTAATCTCATTTGATGCTTTTTGTGTGTAACTGAACTTTTTCTGAAATGTATAACAATTATTATAACTTCGGAAGACCTTTTAAACTACATAAATAAGAACTTGTTGAGTTGTTCTATATCCTAGGAAGCTTATTAGTTGTAGACTCAAGGTTGTCAGGATCGGGATCCTACCTAAGATCGTTTTCGGCTTTGCAAGATCGGGATCGTAGGATCGGATCCTACCTAGGATCGTTTTCGGCTTTTCCTTTACATATGTATACAAACCATTTTTAAAAACCTTCCTCTAAAAAAAAAAGTCAAAAAAAGTCAAAAAGAAAAACAGGATCGGATCGTTCACGATCCTACGATCCTACGAGCGATCCCACGATCCTGTAACGATCATACCTGAAAAAAGGGTTACCAACAGGATCGGATCGTTCACGATCCTACGATCCTACGAGCGATCCCACGATCCTGTAACGATCCTACCTGAATTACGATCCCGTAACGATCCTGCTCGTTTTGTGTGTGTAGGATCGTAGGATCGTACGAGCAGGATCGCGATCCTGACAACCTTTGTAGTTAGTTGAGTTTTTCAGTTTTCATCATCGCTTGATAGAATAATCTGTAAAACTTTTGATCATGTGCGAAATTTATGTGTTATACAATGACAACGTCAATTACTATATCATTTGAGTAATATTCTCGATAGGAACTATAGAACTTTTACCAAAAATAATAATAATAATACTTTCTCCGTCTCAATTTAATTGTCCATATTTCTTTTTATGGATGTCTCAAATTAATTGTCCACTTTCTTTATTTAGTAAAAACTAGAGAATCTAGTGAAGGAATATTTCATTTTAGTGGTTGAAAATTAAAGTGGCCACACTTTTATTAAACTTTGTGTTTTCTCTCTCCTGACAAATAAATTAAGACGGAGGGAGTAATAAATAAAGTAGGGTATGGATCATGAATATCTTTTTCTTTAAGCTTACAAATTATTCAAAATAACTTGGTGTTTTAAAGTAGGCTAAATTGCAAATTTAGTCACTAAAGTAGCTCAAATGCGCAAAAAATACACTGGGACAAAAAGTATTGCAAAAACGACATTAATATTTCTTTTTTGTTGCAAAATAGCAACCGAGACGCACTGTTCACTAACTTTCGTTAATTTTCCTTGTTAAGTGCTATGAAATGACTAATATACCCTCATCTTCTTTCTCATTTGAATTTCTTTTGAATTTTATATTTAATTTTAATACAACGACAAGAAATAAATGCAAACACAATTACACTTTTTTTCTTATCTCTAACTCTCTCTTTTCTTGATCCATCCAACAACACACAAACACAACCTTTTTTTTTGCCACCACCACTGCCCTCTACCACCACACAACCAACACCACTGCCCTCTACTTACCACCACTGTAGATGTCATTCGAACCTCTATCCTTATATTTGAATAATAGATGTCATTCGAAAATACTGTTTGGTAGCTACTAGCTGCTGTTGGCTTCATTAGCTTCTAAAACTTAAAAGAGATCAGGTAATCATATTTGTAATCCTAATATATAACAAATATATTTTAGCCTCAGGGGTGGCTGTATTACTTTATATTCTTTTCATATGTATGCTACAAAGTCGTCATGCGCCAATAAGGCATTGTATCAAGATGAAACTGATCACGTCAAGGGTTACAATGCTTACACAGGATCGGACGATTAATGAACACGGTCATTTTCACAGTCTGAAGTACGTAACATTAAATCATTCTGCACTATAAAACTGCAACTGTCCTTGGCGGCTACTCTTTTGTCATTGGCTGTGAATATGCTACCACAGATACATTAAAGTTGGGCTAAAAGAGCTGGTGCGAATGAAGTTTCAGTATAAAAAAACACCAGTAGTAAAAGAAGTCTTAATATGGGAGAATCATACTACATTCAAAACAAGTTTGTTGACACAAAAGAACTTTCATACCCATTTTTCAAAAACATCTAACTCAGTAAATAATACACAAATTTACTTTACAATATACATTTATTAAGCACTCAGTGACTTTAAAATTTGAACATCATCTTATTCCACCTCTCGCCGTTGCACCACTTTGCCGGATCTACCGATGCCGATCATCGCTGCAACATCACCGGAGTTTTTGGATAACGATTAATGGAGAATAAAGAAATATGAATGGGTTTTTGATTGTTTGTTATATATGTTTGCAATATATTTTAGATTGTTAATTCTGTTTACCCATAAACGCAATGCCACCAAAATCCGTTCAAAGCTTATTGGGTTGTTTTAATGATCTGATATAAACAGAGGATATATCATACATGGATGTAAATTTCGAAAGTAATGTGATACTGGCTAGTTGTCATAAAGCGAACAATACAATTCTACTATCAAGTTGAGCAAAACGAGTTGGTCGAGTATTTGTAGTTTCATGATTTTCATTTATGTTGCATCTTCTTTGTAGTCATTCGGTAAATTTCAAATTTCGCCTTATAAAGGTAACCTCATTTCACCCTTAACACAACCATTAGAATACTGTATTTGTATTAAGTGTCCACTTTGACTTTCTTGAGTCTTTCTTGTTCAACTTTGACTTTTTTATTTGTGCTATATAATACTTTGTGAAAATTATACCAATGAAAATACATTTAAAACACAATTCATTCATATATTTTGCATCAAATATTATATAAAACAAATAATAGAATTTAAGGTCAAAGTTGAGCAAGAAAGACTTCGAAAAGTAAAAGTGGACACTTAATATGGGACGGGGTAGTTGAAATTTATACTTTGCTCATGTTGTTGACCAAAAAATAGGAAAATACAAAAATCAATGATGCAAGAGAGTGACAACATTGAGTTTATCCAATGTTTTCTTTCTTTTTATGCATTATCGCATATAACAATTGTTTCACAATGATGTAACAAGTATAATAGCTGAAAATCCTGTTAACTCTTAGAGGGTGGTGTTGGTTGTGTGGTGTTAGAGGGTGGTGATGGTGGTGGAGGGTGGTGGCGCTGGTCGTGTGATTGTAGAGGGTGGTGGTGATGGAGAGTAGTAACAATAAAATGAAATTAAAGTTTTTTGGGTGTTAAAAATCTGAAAAATCTGGATAACTTTTTAAAATTAAATATAAATTTAATACTATAAAATTAAAGGAGAAGATGATGAATAGTTTTTCGGAAGTTAAGTTTCATTTGCAAATTTAGCCATTGAAACGAGTGAAATGACGATAATATCCTCAATGACGTGACACTTAACGAGAAAACTAACGGTAGTTAGCTCACGATGGCTTTTTTGCAAAAATATGGGACATTAATGTCGTTTTATACAATACTTTTTGTCTCAATGTATTTTTTGTACATTTGTGCTACTTTATGGACCATTTTTGCAATTTACCCTTTAAAGTATATTATTATTTGGACGACTTTATGCCAAAAAATTATTAGTTCAAGTAAAGGTGAATAGAAAGTACAAAAATTAAAAACTCAATTATTCTTTTGAAGACCTAAAAGGTTTTTAAAAGTAAAAATTTGGAATAAATATTTTTGCGACTTTAAGGTTGGTATTTTTGAGGTATTGACCACATCAATTAACTCCTTTATTACAACACCAAATAGTTAGTTGAACAATCAATTTTATCGTAATTGATTAGCTCATGACCCATACCCCTAGAAAAATAAAACTAGTTTGAAACTGAAATAAATTCTTAACACTGCAAGAAAAACACTTTTCAAGATGGTTGCAAAACATTGATTTTGACCAATGCATCAAAATGAAAAGAGAACAATAGTTTTTCTTTGATATTTTTAATCTCTTAGTCAAACCATAATATATAATGGAAGTAACCAAAACAGCTCCCAAACTAAGAAATATAGATATGGTCAAAAGAAGGCAAAATCTTATTTACATATGCAAGCATGCGTATTGCATTTCTGTTTTTTTTTCTTAGTGGTTTAATTAGTCAAAATCCCTTGATCAGCAGGACGACATATTTGACATGTTAATGCTAGTGTCGATGGCTGCTATTGGCTGGTTGTTGTGTGCGAGGACTTACGGTAGCTGTATGTGTTGTTGTTGCAACATGTTCACAAGACGGGCACATCGTGAGAGTGGTAGCTGGCATTTGCATGTAGAATGGTTGATTAGTCTTTAAAGCTCGTAACTCTTGAAGCTCTTTTTGCAATCTTCGGTTTTCTTCAGTTAGGGTTTCACAACATCGTTTTAAATATTCGCAGTCCACCTCTGTTTGCTTCAGTTTTGTCCTGTGATTATTTTATCAAATTAATCTTAATACTTCTAAATATAGTAATTATATCATTGATGGAAACTCGAGAAAATTCAAAGTTAACAATGAAAAGATAACTATATAAACGTCTTAACAATGGAAAGATTAATACCTTGCCCTTCTGTTTTGAAACCAGACTTCGACTTGCCGTGGACGGAGATTTAACTGCTTTGCTAAAGCTTGCTTTTGTTTCTGCAAAATATAATAGACAAGATAAAAATCAGTCACTTCTTAAGAAAGCAAGTTCATAATAGACGTAATGCTTTTAATTGTTATTTGGCACAATGCTTAAAACATAACAAGTACTATTTATTCTATGATAACTTGCTTCAATAATAACATTAAAGATGTTTGAAGAAAATAATTTGAAAGACAAAAACATAAAAGTACATATCTATGTATTAGATAGGGATCTACTAGGGTAACACTCCCTACATGTGAGACCCCCTATTTTTGGTCAAATTGTACAAGCCGTAAAGCCGACAGTACAAGCGACGGCAGTACGCAATAATTAAAACACCCCCTACAGGGTGTTAGGCTATCATCACCCATTAGATACACGTATGTATGAAATTTCAAATAATGCCATTGTGATTTCCTAACTCGAGATCAATATCCCATCATGTATAACTCCATTTAAAACTTAATTTTCCATGATTGTTGTACATACTTACATTCAATGTAATCATGCATTTTTGGTCTAAAGAAACATTTATATCGGATTAATGAACATGCAAATGAGTAGACTAATCAAACACTCAAACCTTAGGTATTAAATGAAAATGTATATTGAATGATAAATACTACATGGCATGATGGCATGCAACATTTATCATGGCATAAAGCAAAACATTCAAAAAAAGTTGGGGTTATTATAATGCAAGATTGTCGGACTACTAATATACATCCCATAACATATAATCAATGAAATAGTACAAACATAACATATTGCACTTGACAAAGTAGCACCGAATATTTACTCCTTTTAATTCTACACCCAAATCATTTATTTCTAGTACTTGTATGTATGTGTGATATATATGATGTCTTCTAGTCTTTGCCGGGATACATTCTGATATATCATCTTAAATTTATGCCATAAATGCTCGTGATGGGACATGGTCTTCTTGTGATATTTATAACACATGCATATCGAATGATCTTAAAAAATTCAAGAAAGAAAATACTCAAATCTAACAGATTTAAATTGGGTGTGCAAAAGGTTATATGTAAATCAATCGTACAAAAACAAAAAATAAAAACAATCCTAGACAACTCAGGCCCTAGTCTTGTATGTTTATGAACATATGGCAAGTTTATTATTCTTACAAAATAGTTGATTCCTACTAAATATGTATATTTAATTTGATAAAGTTATTAATGAGAATTTCATGCCTCACCGGCTCACCCTATAGAATAGTCTAAATCCGCTACTAATTCGAGGTTGAGGTCAAATCTTAATTAAACTTGCAAGAAAGATGAACTTTGTGAGCCTAAATACCATTCTTATAGTGTGTGCATATAACAACCCTAATAAAACATATTACTAAAGATTGCATTTTTACGGTTTTACCAAGAAAAAATACACATACTTTATAGTAGAAAACACTTCTAAACTTGAATTACATCTAGTCCATAAAAAACACTCTTTCGTACATACATTATAATCCCAAGATACAATCTTTATAAACATATACTACTGTAGTACCAAGATTCTAGAGAAAAAAAAAAAAAAAAAAAAAAAAAAAAAGACTTACAGGATTAAGTGTGCTATGTTCTTTGAAACTATCTTCAAGAAAAGCAGATTGTTCTTTAGTAAGTCGGAGCTTTTTTCGGGTCATCCCGTTTTCATCTTCATCACTCATACCTCTTGAACAATTAGATATTTCTACTAATTCAAGATTTGTTTTTGCTAATTCCAAGTCTCTTTTTCTGCCATTTTTTAAAATGGATGCAAAATCCATTTGAAAAGAGGATGTTTGACTGTTGCTGTTATTTGGAGATGAATCTTCACGGGTTTCTTGGTCGGATAATATTGTCGAGGGTTTTACATCAAGTACTTTTATTGGTTTAGCTTGTGAACCCGGTTCAACTATCACTACAACAAAAACAAACATTATAAATTTATTATTAAGCAAAAAGTAAAATCCTGGCATATTTAGCTAAAAAATGGCTAGTATGTTTTTGTTTTTCACTAGTATTTTGGTACATAATTTATATGCAAATAGAGTAGCAGATATTAAAGGGATCGGACGAGTAAATAAGATCATTAGAAAACATTATGTGACGCAAAAATTCGTCAGCAACATGTACTAAATGACCTACTTAAGACATCCCATTAAGTTTACCGACTCTACTTACATATAGATAAAGTACCCAAAATGGTGAATAAAAAAGTATAGACCATTGAAAAAGTAGATAACAAAAAAATAAGGGTTTCTTACCATTTTTTGAGAACCAAGGAAAGGAGAGACCAGTTGACTGTGGTGGAGATCTAAGAACAGGTGTGAAAGGAAGGAGATCAAGCTGCAAAGGTGGTGGTGATGGATCTGATGAAGAAGATGAACTTTTGCTTTCATTAAGTTTCTTGTAAGTATCATCATCAGTTTTATCTTTTGAAGATGACATGTTGGTGTTGAAGTGAAGATCTTGAATATTTGTTTTGTTTCCTAAACCCATGCAAAACCCTAGATCTTTCATCTTTTGTTGTTGTTGTTGGGATTGGGATATGTTGGTGTGATGATCCAACAAAGAAAAGGGTTTTGGAGTATCTCCCAAGCTCAAAGCAAGTTCCATACTTTCTCTCACTAGAAGTTGCTATGTTTTCTCTCTCTAGAAAATCTGTAATGACATGGGAACTTTCTTAAGGACAAAATGAGACTTATATAAATGGGCTTCTAGGGTAGTAATTAAAAAGGTTTTTAGATAGAGAAAAAATGGGCATATATGAGAGAGAGATTTGTTTACTCGTATTTTGTAAGTTTTGATTTATTTCTAAGGGCGGAGGGAGTCATCCTCTCCAACCCTCCCAAAATTTAACAAATTAAATCCCTCCGCCTCATTTCAACCCTCCAACCCTTAATCCAACCTTTTTTACTGGCGCACATCACTCTCAACCCTCCCAAATCTTTTTTTAATATTCATAAGTTGTCCTTCAAAATTATAAATTTGCAACATTAACCCTTCCAATACTAAACAATTATATAAAAAGACAAGAGTAAAATGCAGAAATGGTCCCTGTGGTTTGCCCAAATTGCAGGTTTAGTCCCTGTGGTTTTGAAAGTGCAGCCGGCCTCCCTGTGGGGAAACCTTGGTTCCATTTTGGTCCCCAGCTATTAACGACGTTAAATGAATTCCGTTAGAAGTTACACATTTAGCCCTTGTTGCCCATGACTATTGCAGTGTGCATCATTTTTTCGCAAAAAACGTCCCTGTGGTCCGTTTTTGTCCGTTTTCGCGTGTTTTCGTCCATTTTTTTACCATTTACTTCGATTTTTTACATTATCGTCTATTTTTTGACGTTTTCGTTTGTTTTTTTAGGTTTACGTCCTTTTTTTATGTTTTCGTCCGTTTCTTTACATTTTTGTCCGTATTTTTGTTTTCGTCCAATTTTTTTACGTTTTCGTTCATTTTTTTTTACGTTTTCGTTTGTTATTTTACGTTTTTGCCCGTTTCTTTACGTTTTCTTTTGTTATTTTACGTTTTCGCCCGTTTCTTTACGTTTTCTTTTGTTATTTTTATGTTTTCGTCCTTTTTTTTGCGATTACGTTTTCGTCCCTTTTTTTACGTTTTCATCTGTTACTTTACATTTTAGTCAGGTTTCTTACATTTTCGTCAGTTTTTTTACGATTTTATCCATTTTTTTACGTTTTCATCCGTTTTTTAGGGACGTTTTTCGTCTATTTTTTTACGTTTTCGTCCGTCTCTTTTTCGAAATTAATTTTTTTAGAAAAATTAATTTTTTTTCTAAATTAATTTTTTTAGAAAAATTAAATTTTTTTTCGAAATTAATTTTTTTAGAGAAATTAATTTTTTTAGAAAATTTATTTTTTTATTTTCCGAAATTTTTTTTAGATATTTTATTTTTTTATTTTCCTAAATTTTTTTTAGAAATTTTTTTATTTTTTATTTTCCGAAATTTTTTTTTTTAATTTTCCAAAATTTTTAAATTTTTTTTTTTATTTTCTGAAATTTTTTTTTAGAAAAATTAATTATTTTTTTCGAAAATAATTTTTTTAGAAAAATTATTTTTTTTCGAAAATAATTTTTCTTAAAAAAATTTCGGAAAAAAAAAATTATTTTCGGAAAAAAAAGGGACAAAAACGTAAAAAAAAAGGACGAAAACGTAAAAATAACAGATGAAAACGTAAAGAAACGGGCGAAAACGTAAAAAAAAAAGATAAAATCGTAAAAAAACTGACTAAAACGTCAAAAAATAGACGATAACGTAAAAAATCGGAGTAAATCGTAAAAAAAAGGACGAAAACGGACAAAAACGGACCACATATTGCAAAAACAAAAAATACGGACGAAAATGTAAAAAAACGGACGAAAACATAAAAAAAGGACGTAAACGTAAAAAAAACAAACGAAAACGTCAAAAAATAGACGATAATGTAAAAAATCGAAGTAAATGGTAAAAAAACGAACGAAAACACGCGAAAACGGACAAAAACGGACCACAGGGACGTTTTTTGCGAAAAAAGGATGCACACTGCAATAGTTATGGGCAACAAGGGCTAAATGTGTAACTTCTAACGGAATTCATTTAACGCCGTTAATAGCTGGGGACCAAAATGGAACCAAGGTTTCCCCACAGGGAGGCCGCCTGCACTTTCAAAACCACAGGGACTAAACCTGCAATTTGGGCAAACCACAGGGACCATTTCTGCATTTTACTCAAAAAACAAACATTTTATTAATAACTGAAATTAAAAGTACAATTCATAAAATAAAAATAAACTACATAACTAAATCTTCCGGGTCATCGAGGTATGCTAAATCTTGAGACGCTACATGCTCCGTAAGATCAAATTGAAGACGATGATGGATTTGCTCATCTAGTAACTCCGGTAGTGCGTTGTCGTCATAAACGGGTTGCACCGGCGGATCCATTATATGACTCGGTGATATTGCCCTCCCGTCATCTTTTATAATCATGTTGTGCAATATACAACACGCGTAAACGATGTTAGTAATCTTTTCGATGGTCGTTTGACGGATCTTGCGATTCAAAATACCCCATTTTCCCTTAAGAACACCAAAACATCGTTCGACATCTTTTCTTGCCGACTGTTGAACTTTCTTGAATTTCTTTTCCTTCGCTTCAGTCGGATACGGAAATGCTTTGACATGAGTTGAGTACCTAGGATAGATTCCGTCGGTAAGATAATATCCCCGTTTGTAGTTACGCCCGTTTACAACGAATGATGAGTTAGGAGCCGTTCCATTTCGCTCCCTAAGATACAAAGTCGATTGATACAAAACATTGACATCGTTAAGCGACCCGGGAGGACAAAAAAAAAGCGTGTCAGATCCACAAATCTTGTATTGGCCTTTCAAATGTTTAGGACAATTTCTCCAAGGAAAATGTGTACAATCAAGGCTACCTAGCATTCCCGGAATCTTGTGTCTTCGTTCATGCGCCTCGTACAAGCGTGCAACGTCGTGACTAGTAGGCCTACGTAAGAACTCGCGCCCATATATCTCGATGACCGCGGTGCAAAAATGATCAAGGCAATCGCGTGACGTTCTCACGGCCATGCATAAGTAGTCGTCAAAGTTATCCGGAGGGTTGCCCGTTCCGAGTTGTTGAATTGCAGATGTGCATTTTTGTAGAGCTGTAAAGCTCTTTTTCCCCGTACCATCTTCACCCTCTTGAAAATACTCGAACCTCTGCTCAATATCACCAACAATTTGTAAAAACAACCTTTTGGACATCCGAAACCTCTCACGAAACAAAGACGGGCCAAATTTCGGTTCGTCAACGAAATAGTCACGCATTATAGTTTCTTGAGCTTTTTCCCGAAACCGCTCGATATAGGTTCGAGTTTCTTTCGTGCTTGCCGTGTCTTCTTCGAGCGACTCAACCACGGAGCACAAAAAAGGTGTCGTACTACCCGTGGATAAGTCCGGTAAGATTGGTGGCATTGATAACTCGGACGAAAAGGAAGAAGAAGAAGAAGATGATGATGATGATGACATTTTTTGATAAAAAGGTGTGAAAATGATGATGACATTTTTTGATAAAAAGGTTGTGAAAATGGCCGCGTACGAGGTGAGGAGGGAGAAGGAAGTAAAGTCGTTAGAGATGAAGGAGATGAAGTTTCTCATGCTAGATCCCGACATGACCACACCGGCCAAAGCCGCTATCATTCTCAAGAGACAAGAACAAATAATGAAGAAATATCAAGATGACGAGTAAAATGTTTAAGTTTCGTATTATTAATATGTGTTGTATTGTTAATTTAAGTCCCCTATCGTGTTTTTTTTCGTATCGTTAGTTTATGTTTCGTATGTGTTTAAATTTGATGTATTGTATTTTTATTTTTTATGAAATGAATTTAGTTTATTTGGAAATTTGAATAAAAAAATAAAAATAGAAAGTGGTGGGACCCAAATGAGTAAGTTGTGGTATGTTATGATAAAGGGGGGTTGTAAATGAAGGTTTGTCATGGTGACGTGCCACCCCGTGGGACTCAAATGAGGAGAAATGAGTTGTCGTGACACCTAGTGCTCTAAGTAAGGCATTATATAGAACACTCTCAAACATTATTTTGAAATAATGGAACATTTAGGGTGGAGTGAGTCGTCCTCTCCAACCCTCCAACCCTCCCAAAATTTAACCAATCAAATCCCTCCACCTCATTTCAACCCTCCAACCCTCAATCCAACCTTTTTTACTGGCGCCCATCACTCTCAACCCTCCCAAATCTTTTTTAAATATTCATAATTTGTCCTCCAAAATTATAAATTTGCAACATTAACCCTTCCAATACTAAACAATTATATATTTAAAAAAAAAACAAACACTTGATTAAAAATAAAAATACAATTCCTAAAAATTAAAATGTACAATTCCTAAAAATTTAAAACTACAATTCCTAAAAATAAAAAACTACAAATCATACAAATAAAAAACTACAAATCACCCCACATCCAAGGCCAGTTATATTTTGCAGCTATCTCACGCTTCTTATCAAGCGTCCACTTTAGCATTCCTGGATCGGTGATGTGGTGGTGCGATTTGTTGTAGAACTTGTGATCTTGATATAAGGCCTTTTCCGCAAGATATTTCGCCTTTTGTTCCTTCTCTTGAAGATGTGCGTCCAAGAGTTCTTGTTGTTTCCTTGCGTTATCCTCCAACAAACTTTTTTTTGTCGACGTGTAATCTTTGACAAACTCGGCAACACTAACCTTCGACGAGGCTTCACTAGAAACCTTTGATTTTCCTTTTCTTGCACGGTTATCTAGGGGTGGCGCTGCGTCTTCATTGAGATTTGGCAAAACCGTATCAAAATCGTTACTAGCCAACTCATAATGGCCCGATTCCGATGACTTTCTTCGCTTATCGGATTGAGAGGTTTCCTTATCTTGGACACACTTTTGTTCCAACCATTTAGCTTTGCCTTGGACAATTTCCCAAGCTCGTAGATGAGTAAAAGCTTTGCCTTGTTTTTTCTTAAAACTTTCCATGGCATTCGTGAGGATATCAAGTTCGCTACAACCACTCTCCCAAAGACGTCTCTACAAATACAATATAATGTATATTTATATATAATATAATTAAACCGAATGTATATATATATATATATATATATATATATATATATATATATATATATATATATATATATATATATATATATATATATATATATATATATATATAAAATTAAAAAAAAAACGTATATAATTTACCGATTGGTAGTATAAACCGTTGAACACACTTATTAGCCCGTTCATTTCCCTCCACTTTGTGGTTAGCGAATGATGACTTCGAGTAGTGTCTTTCACATTCGTGGCGAAATGCGCCAAAATTCGCTTCCAAAAAGACTCTCTTCCTTGTTCCATCCCGACCGTTCTACATGTTGAGATGTGAACCCAAGCTTTCGCCAAAGCCTCCTCCTCCTCTGATGTCCAACCTTTTTTTTCGGCCCTTTTCGCAAATTTCTTCTTTGGAACGTCTTGTTCTTGAACTTCTTGAACATCATCGTTATCGTCGTCGTCTACAAATAATAAAAAAGTATAAATAATTAAAACGTACAAATAATAAAAACGTATAAATAATTAAAACGTATAAATAATTAAAACGTATAAAAATATATAATAAACAAAGTTAAAAAACATACCGAAATTCATTTGCATTTCGGGTACCTCGAGAAACTCGTCTTCGCTCGCCTCCGGTTGTTCTCGGTAAGTATCGAACGGGTTAAAGTTAGCCGTTTCGTATACGTGGTAATCGTTTGGATTCATTGGTGGGTAGTCGAAGTTTTGTCGTGGAGGACTCGGTGGTTGGAGACGATAATAGTATTGTTGCGACGTCGAATGTGGTTGTTGACGAGGAGCCGAAAATGGTTGTGTGGGTCGAGGAGCCGATTGTGTTTGTATAGGTCGACCGGGTTTAGATCGAGTGCCCCGACCCCTCGACGAAGATGTTGCGCAAATTTTCTTGCCTCTTTGATCCATATGTTTGAGAATGTGTTTTGTGGTTTGTTTAATTTTTTGGTTGTGAAAAAATGGTATTTTGTTCGGATTATATATAGGCAAGGAAAGGGTTGAAATGGTTTTTTTTTTGTTTGCCCGCTCCTCAAACGTTCCAATTTTTTTTTTCAATTCAGTCCCTTCAACGGTCAAATGACCGTTCCTTTTGTCCAACTCGCTGCGAGTTTAATACTCGCTATTCCAACCCGTGCTCCAAGCCCGCTCCTGCGGCGTCCATACCCGCATCCAACCTTTTGAGCCCGCAAGTTTACCCGAAGCCCACTCCTCCCACCCTTATGTTGTGTTATTGCATATGGCAAAACTAAAGAATCTATGGTAATTATTTACTCGTAGAATGTTGTACTTATGAGTTGATCATATCACTTGTCTTGTTTAGGGGTGTTATCGGGTCGGGTTATCGGGTTATCGGGTTATCGGGTCTGTCGGGTCGGGTTGAGTCGGGTTTGGATTTTTTAAAAACTCACCCGACACCCGACCCGATAAGGATTCGGGTTATCGGGTTCGGGTGGTAGTCGGGTCGGGTTATGTCGGGTCGGGTGATTCGGGTTATCGGGTGACCCGATAGTAAATGTCATAACATAGCTTTTACAGTAGCAGGTTACTGATGGAAATGAGGCAAGTAAGTTTAGATGGAAATTTGCCAAAACAGGAAATCTTGAATTTATATCTAGCCGTAGGGAACTACAATTGCAGATATCCATACTTGTGTGACTTATCACCTATGTTGACCAAGAAAACTTTGGTATTGATTGTAGATACTAAGTTCTTAGAACATGACAGATTGACAGCCAAGAAGCAAAATCACATGTAGATATATGGAAATGGATACATTGGACACTATGTGCTAAGCATATTTCTAAGTTTCATCATTGTTTATATTTTCTTTCTTAGTTTTCATGATTCAGATTACTAGAAAATCCTTATCTCAGAGGTTTAGTAAATAGCTAAAGCACCATTTAAATTTAAGGCAATTTATTTTTATTATCATATATACACAGCAAAGTTAAACTATTACGGAGTACTTCGTTCTTGGTACCTTCAGTACAATCGTTAACCTATGTAGGTACCTTTTCCTTTGGTGAAATTACTTGTAGATGCACCTGAAGAATGTGGAAACCATGCAAACCTTTCTGCAGTATTGAGATCCCATACTTCAACCTTTTTTAATTAATATTTCAACTAAATATTATGGAGCAAAGGATCGTAAAGAAGAGAAGGAATTTAACAATCATACATCAGATGGCTACATATGGATATCCTTCTACACAGCTGTCACCTGATAACAGAATGTTATATTAGTCATTAGGATTGTCGGGTCTTATCGGGTTGACCCGATAACAATTTTTATTTAACCCGAAACCCGACCCGATAACGCTATCGGGTTATCGGGTCGGGTCAATTTGACCCGATTAACTTTTTTGACCCGATTAGACCCGACCCGATTAGACCCGACCCGACCCGATCGGGTTCGGGTCGGGTTGACCCGATCCGACAGATTTGATCACACCCCTTGTCTTGTTAATAAACTAGTTAAAATTGCCGAAAAAATAAGAAAGATATAATATAAAATTTGACAAATTAATAGTAGTAAAAGACAAAATAAGCGAAACAAAAAATGACAAAAAATTGTCTTACACTTTTAATAAAACTGGTAAAAAATGGTAGTAATGGTAAAGGGAACTAATAGTAGTACCCAAAAGATTTTAACAAATGGAAAGTATAAATAAGGGTCGTAGTCGGGTCGGGTTGGTCGGGTTCATGTCAAGTCGAGTCGGGTCAAGTCAGTTTGAGTAAAAAAAATTAAAATAACATAACTGAACCCAACACTATTTACATTTTTGGTTATTTGGGTTCGGGTCAATTCGAGTCGGGTACACTCGAGTAAGGTCAATTCGGGTTCGGGTCAACTAGAATATGTGTAAAATGGTTATAAAATTGCCTATTTGTAATACGTTTGCATAGATTATTTATAAAAAGTATATAAAAAAAAATATAAAAAATCTTTATTCGGGTAAATCGGGTCTACTCGAACCCGAGTTAGCCAAGCATAATTAACCCAATACCCGACTCTATTTGACATTTGAGTTATTCAGGTTGACCCGAATAAGATTATTGGCCCTAGTAACACGAACCGAATAGCCTTATTAGGGTTCGGGTTCAAGTCGGGTCCGGGTCGGGTCGTCTTTTTAACACTCCTAGTATAACACACGTCCCAATAACAAAGACAAAGACAAAAGTTAATGTTCATTTGTTTATTTCCAATTAGAGTAATTGTTTAACTTATTATTGTTTTTACTTTTTTCATTCTTTTTTTTCAATGAATCTTTTTTGGATTTGGACATTTGGTTTTGGGGTGCTAAAAGATTGACTTTAAAACATATCTTGGTTGACAATAACACGTGAATTGTTTTTAATTAATATCGCATGCCTACTTCTTGTGACGAATATAGACTAAAAAGAGATCATATTTGCATACGTATTACAAACACAACGAATTGTTTAAGAGAAAATAGCCCACATTAAATAAAAAAAATACATTGTAAATTGACCGACCTTTGTAATCGGGTAAACTAAAAAGGTCAAAGAATATATTTCTGTGAAAAAACTAGAAGGGAGGTTGAATAGTTTTACCGGTTTTTATTTAGTTATAAAACTTTACTTGTGAAAAACTTTGATTCGATTCTTTTGTGAAATCAATCAACACAAATATGAACACTAAGCTATATTATCTAATATAAACAATAAGTATAAAGAAATGAGATGGAAAGATCAAACCGAGACAGCGAGATTTATAGTTGTTCGGTCACGAAGCTTTTCTTCGCCCTACTCCACTCCCCGAGTACCAAACTCGAGAGTTCTAAGCATTATGTCAACAAAGATCCCTTCAGGCGGAGAAAATCGTACAATGTCGCTTATCTTTATTTCCGACACTAAGCTAAATGTTGAGTACTAATCTTAGCTAGTACCAATCTACCACGATCCTTACTAAATCACACAATCAACACACTTGACACGATCTACCCTTGATCCACTTGATCAACACTCAAGCACACAAGCTACAAGAGATCTCCAAGATCTCAACAAGATCACAATGATCTACTCTCACAAACTACACAAAAGAAAATTCAACTTGGTATATGCTAGGATATAACAAGTATGTAACAAATGTTACAAGTGCACTAAACTATGACTACAACACTTTGTATCTTCTTGATACTTTGTGTTCTTCTCTTGCACTAGTAGAGGAATGAAGGTGATCACTTGGATAATAGGATCACTCTTTAAACAAAAGAAAACTAAACTAAATGATCAAATGAGAGAAGATGAGATAAGAGTTTTAAACTCAGAAAGTTGTGTGTGAAAAAAGATGTCCAAAAACTGTGAAGAGGGCTGGTATTTATAGGCAGAAGAAATTTGCCCGTTTTAGGGTCACGGTACCACTAAATTTAGTGGTACCGTGCCAGACAAGGACGCTCCAATTTTTTGTTTTAGTGATGAAAGTTTATTTGGGGAAGTTTGGAGCTGATTTTGGGGGGAAAATAGTTGTTATGATTTTTAACTTATTTTTCCAATAAAACATTTCTTTATAATTCAAAAATAATTTGTAAGGTATATTTTTGAAAAAAATGTTTTGTCACATTAAAAATTTGAAGTTTGAAACACAAATTCACTTCTTTGATCATTTGTCAAGTTGTAAATTTGTTTGTTCATACCTAGAGTGATTTACGTAGAAACGAGATATTTCGACTAAAAACTTGCTTACGTTAATTTTGACGTAAAGTGTTTTCACATTTTGTTATCATCAAAACGTGGAGTTATCGAAAGATATAAATAACGTTTTTAGAGCATTATTTGCATCAACAATTCCTAATCCCCCTTAGAGCGTAAAGTGTGGTAACATGCCATTTGCGTAACATTTGTGTCTAATCAGCGTCACTTCAGCATCTCACATTTCACATTCACACAAAAAAAATACACCCTATATCATGGCTTGAGCAGTTTGCGTGTCGTTTCGCAGTTTTTAAGCCCCATCATTTTTTTTTATTTTTCAAACAAACTAAATACTCATTTATTGAAATAAAAATAAAAATTACAATACGAAAATTAGATAAATAAAAATTCGTATGCCAATTTTCACACTCAAAGTTATATAAACCCAGTTAAACAAACTTTCAAAAAGTTAGGGATGTAAGTTGACACATTATATATATATATATATATATATATATATATATATATATATATATATATATATATATATATATATATATATATATATATATATATAACTGTAGGTGGACTTTCATGTCATTGATATATATATATAACTGGAGGTGTACGAAGTCATCAATGACATGAAAGTCCACCTAATCATTCATTAATTCCATGTCATCACAATTAAGCCATATAAGCATTCTTTTGCTTTGTGAAATCCGGAATTAATTCGGATTTAACAAGCTTAAATTCGGATATTTAAAAAACTTAACACTTCCAGGATTTGAACATGTGTCTGTTAGTCCACAAATAAACATGATAACCACTAGACCAACACATTTTTTGGTTTAGATTTTGCAAAACCAAATCTATAAATCTAGAAAAACTAATTATTTACTTTAATGAGAAAACCCAGCTCAACTCATCCCATATCATTCTACGTACCCTAAAACAAATCCCTGCAACCCTAAAACACCACACATTCTACGTACCCTAAAACAAATCCCTGTAACCCTAAAATACCACACACAAACAATACAGAGTTTGCTGCTGCCGAAGGACCAACCAATGTTATTTTAGACTCTTGCGAACTAACTTATAAGGTATTAGAGAACTATTTTTTATCGATTTGATATGAATATATTGCGTTATTATGCATTGCAGGGAAGATTCGAATACAAAAACTTTTGAATGATGATACAAGGGTCACTTGACCACACAAACCAATAAATTGAATGCTTCCTGTTTTGATTTGAAATCCATTTGTGGGAAAGCAGCTTTATGATATCAAATATGAGGTATTTGTTATTCCTGTATCAGTTTACAAAATCCTATGATTATAAGTTTGATTGTGTTTTATTATGATGTGTCTTCATTTGTTTTGTAGGTTTACAGGTTTTATGATAGGGCTACATATATGAATCAAATTTCACAAAAAAACAAATCGATTCATCAACTGAGAACCAGGTTTATGAATTTTGCATTAAGAAAAACAATTTGATTGAATTGTCTGATTGGGGGGGGGGGGGGGGTTAATAGACTTTTGGATTTATTTATTTATTTTTTTATTTGAGTATTTTTATTATTATTCACGAATTTATAAGATTACCATTAGGTTGCTATGCTCATTTTGTTTTTGATTCATTCATCTTATAAGCATATACATCATCTTATTGCTTGTGAACAGGTTCAACTGATTATATACTTCATGTTGAAATATGCTATGGGCTAGGTATTTTTATTCACTAATTCTTTTACATAAATTGATATTTAAGTAAGTTTATTCATTCTCTAAATTGGTTTTAATGGATAAATGAAACCGAGATCTCTTGAGAATAACATGTTTTATGGAAAAGTGAGCATATATGCTACAATTTGATTTGGTTAAAAATACAGTTGATGTACCAAACAAGCTACAACCATAAGAATTGAATCGTGGCTCAGACTAATATAGTTGATATCAACTATATTCTTTCGAGGTCTTAATTGGTACCTTGAGAACAAGAATAGTTTGTTCTTTTGCATTGTATTAAAAATCTTGGACGTAAATAGAAGCCTTTTTAGTCATCTGCATGGATCATGGATATAAATAAAAAGTACATTTGATTTAAAGTGCATTATCTTCATCAATCGTCCAATATCAACGACGTGAAACAACAGATGTGATAGTGACTCTGGAACACTGAGTTGAACGAGAATTTCAGGTAAATTGTATTTTATTTTATTTCTGCAAGCTAAATTTAGTGATCCATTTATTAGACTAACTGCAATTTGTAACCAACCTCATACATGAACATGCTAATAGTGTTTTATTACTGCCAAAAAAACTGAAACTACATTGCTATTTTTGTTACGTTTCTTAAAATTTGCTACTGTGAGAATTTGACCTGGAAAAGAACACCATTCATGTTACCATAACAGAACTTTGCAGCAAGTTCGAATGACTCTGGTCCACCTGGAAAGTTAATGAGCTCCAACTGTGACAGATTCCGATCCTTAGCTTCTGCCACCATTTTCCTTATCTTTCCACTTTGTGATGCTAAAAGGAACTTGTGCAGCAGAAAAGAGACACTATCAACTGTGATAGTAATATCCCCAGCGAAATCCAAAAAGATACTGGCCACAGGTGTATAACACTTTATTAATGCAGAATAAACACGGAAGATACTGAAATAAGCTAAACAGTAATGAAGATTGAACATTATAATTAAGTTTCAGTAATACTTTAAAAAAATTTCTGTATGCTTTATGGCATGTATAAAATTCTTATATCTGCTTTCTCGAACCTTGAATCTTGAGGCCTATTTTTGATGATTACTGATATCGTTATGTTTAGTTTTTTCAGGTTCACCATTACATGCCCAACCATTGTCTTCCTAATATTATAAGGTTTTGTGGGAAGCTTGAGATGCTAGATTGACTACTCCCCAAGCTAAAAGCTACAGATCATCGGGTAACAAGAAGTTTATATTCATCATCTCCATACAGAAGGACCAATTAATCACTTGATCAATACATAAAAATGGGAGACGCGTCATCAGAGGTGCTGGTGGTGAGCAACAAGAAAGTTATATTCAAAGACTACGTAACCAAAAGCATCTGATATGGTAGTTACTTCTCATGCAACCATACGTTTGGAGTTTCCTAAGAATGATGGTAGCCACTTTTACTGTTAATAGTTGGGGCGCTCTTAATGTGTATAAAAGTTATAAATCTGAACAGTGATATTTTTTTACCTTTTTTCTGCTACCAAAGAGTAACTATGATCACTGGAATTTGTCAATTATTGAGTTATATTTTATCTCTGGTCATCCAGAAAAATAGGCAATCCCAAACACCCCTAAAATGATTCATATAAGAGTAAATCCTTTATAACTACTTATCGGAAAAATATGCAATCCCAAATGAGGTGGTTGCAGTTCACGAGTTACATATTTGGGCTATCACTGTTGGGAAGGTGCTCTTAGCGCCCATTTGTCAACTCTACTGATTATGTAACTAAAAAGATTGTCTTTTTGCGCAGGTTTATGGTGGATGTTGTTCCAACAAGAACCTATAGAAACCATGCATACAAAGGAGTGTGTATGGAAGGGCCCGAAGCGGAATGCAAGGTTCTGTAGAGCAGATAGCTAAGCAATTGGTGGAACAAAAAGGAATTTAGATCTTTAATAGCGGAACATAATAGACTGTTCGGATGGGTCAGAAGATATCACCTTACTTATGATTATTCATATTTTCTTAACACTAATAATAAGATTGTGTCCAGGTTCGGCAATTGCTTCTAATGACATGTTTTTGTTTGGCCAAATCGACATGCCAATCAAGCTGATCCCAGGCTACTCGGCAGGCACAGTTGTGGCATTTAATGTAAGCCAATGTTTATTTGCAGACCCAAACCAAATCACCACTGAATAATATTTGCACAACCGTCCATAGCAAAAGGTAATTCCACAGTTACATTTTCACATTCCATCATGTACTGATTTTAGCCGGTCATTACTATTACTGCTACACTTTTTTAATGCGAAATTTAAGATAGGATATGACATATTTAAATGAACTTTGGAATGTCTAACACGACAGATGGCTACAAAAGCCAATATTAATGGAAGCGTTGTTTCAGAGAAGGTGTACCATCCATTATAGCTTCTAATTTGTAGCATATGAATTGACTTAATACCATTATAGAACAAGAAATAAAATGGCCAAAAAAAGGTCCCATATCAAAAATTTCACGAAGTGTCATATCAATGAGGGATCTTTTTTTAGAATGTTGTTGTGAGACTTGGTCTTTTGAATCATCTACTCGAAACCTAGAAATTCTCCACCGTTCCGTCACTGTAAACAACAAATAAGCTTATCTATTTACAGCAAAAGAGGTATGTGGTTTCATATATTTTGGGATTATGAATTTGTAGAATATTCAAGATGTGATTTGTTTTTGCATGTGCCAATATGAGTTTGCATTATGGAATTTGGGGTTTAATTAAGTTGGCATTTGATAGGTTTGGATTAAGATTTTTTTATTTGGGGGGTTGCCTGGGTTTCAAATTTCAATATGAATTTAATTTTAGATTGGTAATCTGTTTGTGAATCACACCTTAAAAACCTAATAAGCTATATGTAGTGTTTTGCAATTTCTTTTTTGTAAAATGACCAAAAAGGACTTCATATAAATGGAGTATTCGAATGAAATATATATCATTTTGTCTTTTACTTTGTCTTTAAATTAAACCAACTGGGCTAGCTCAGTTGGCCACCAAGATTCCTTAGGGGCTTGGGGAGGGGATGTTTGGCTAGGGGAGGTATCAAGTTCGAGTCCCACCCGAGACTTTTACCCATTCAGGCGGAATAGGGGAAAGTACAGGCGGAGTTCAGGGTCAGCATACTGCCCAATTGGATGTCACTGCTACCTGAACCACTAACAACTAACAAGCCGTTCTTAAAGAGGAAAAAAAATAAAAAAAAAATAAAAAAAAATAAAAAAACTTTTCTTTAAATTACATATATTTTTGGTGTAGAAGAGGCCAACTGTTACTAAGGCCAACAGAAATAACAAGCAGCAAATGTGGATTGTAATGTGAATGTTGGCCAAAATTTAATTTCATGCTCTAAACATAGAGCCTCATAAAATGTTTATTTCAAATATATAGAGTAATATTATAATAATGTTGTTTTGTAATTAACATAATAATGAATATGTTTTTTTTGGTTGTAGATTTTTTACTCCGAGTATCATAGCAAGGGTGCGTCGACTATTCGAAGGGTAGCTAGACCTAACATTGGGTTTCAATACCTATCATCCCTCGTGATTGTGGTTAGTGTTTTGTTCGCTGAAAACTTATTTTATACTTTCTTTATTTTGTTCAGTGGGCTGAAACTTAAAGGTTTAAATGTTTATTGCAGATACGAATAGTCTACCAAAGGTACTTGATTTTACTGCTGGTGTCGTTCGTGATACCGAAAATTTTTATCCACACGGTGGTATGTCTTCTGTTTATACTTATGTGTTGTCAATAAACATAATTGAAGCTGTTATAAGAACATCGTGTCACATGTTAATGCTAGCTTGCAAAAACGATAGCTTGCCCTTCCTTACAGCCTTGGACTTTAGGCCACTTCCGGTTAGCCTTATGGATGCTGCAGTTTCTGATGTCGAGGTGCTTTGTCCTGGAAATGTTGCACGTTCTGGACGAAAAATAATGTGCCCCACCCACATTAATAGCTCTAGAAAAATATCTAACAATAAACTGTCAGCTCGATTATATAACATAGATTTCTGAACGGCTGTATGTAAGCAATATATATATATATATATACAGCCGACACAGGATTATATATATATATATATATTATATATATATATATATATTATATATATATATATATATAAGCTATATATATATATATATATACAGCCGACACAGGATGGCATCTCCTTGTATCTTATCTTAAAGGAATAAACGGGCGCGTTGCACCCAACAAAGTAATGTTTTCATTTCATTGTTGTGTGTTTACATGAATATTTTACTTATTCATTGCCAGCATCGAACCCACAACGTCATCTGGCAAATGGTCAGCTGTTAATTTTCATTTTTTTTCTTTCAGGTAAACCTAATACTTTGCATTTTGATGTATGTTCACTAGTACAAAACTGAGATTTCGTCACACAATTTGTTTTTTGAACGGCCACACAGTAACTTTTTTATGTGACTAAATGTATCAGAATAAAATAAACAGCCACACTTGAACTGACTTGTGTGACCATTTCAGAATTACATCTAAGGCCACAGCCACACATTTGAATATTTTCGTGACTATAGGTATCTGGTAAAAAAAATTTTGATTATTTAGTCCCTTATAATTTGGGACGTGTGACAGATACAAATAAGTTTGAAACATTAGTCACACTATATATATACATGTGTAACAAATATATGTCACACAATTGACCAGTGTGACCAAAATCCATATATGGTCACATGAAGTAATTGTGTATGTGGCTAAATCATATAGTCAAGTTTGTCACACATTATTTAAACGTGACTGCTAGTTTTTGTTGAAAATTTAGCCACATATGAATTTGGAATGTGTGACAACTGAAAAGTAAGTTTGAAGCATTAGTCACGATATGCATTTAAAAGTGACAAATATATGTCACACACTTGAACAGTGTGATCAAATGTCATATGTGGTCACACTAAACCATAGGCATACATGATTAAGTGTAACCAAAATTCGATACATATGGTCACGTAAGTTAATATGTGTGTCTAAAGTTTAGTGTGTGTTTGCCTGCCAAATCCTAATGTGTATGGTCACATTTAATTGTAGCACAATCATGTGACTATAGGATATACAATAGTCACACCATACAGCAAATGTGTATCTAAATTATGTTTATGGCCACATTATAAGGGTATTATATGTGACCAATACATTCAAAATTGTCACACTGTGAAATATTCATGTGACTATAGTCAAAATTTTCAAAATCTCAATGTTTTGGCTCCATTGTAAGCATTTATGTTGTTTTTAATCCTATCTAGTTGTTCAACAACCACATTAATTGTACCATATTATATCCTTTTTTTTTCCTGCATTATATAATACCCCAGTTATCATCCACTCTTTATCATATCAATTGCTTTTCACCATGGATGCACAAAATGGTTGTCAAATGGTCTGCATTGACTGTTGGGTTGAAAGTGAAAACAAGGCTGGATTGACCTTTTTTGCAAGGCGTCCCCCTTATACGGATTTCATGTGGTATGTTTGTCCAGTGTGCCTTGAAAGAAGGGGAACCCCATCTTATACTTGTAGAGGTAGTGTTACAAGGGAAAACACAACTACAACAGATAGTAGTGGATATGTAATTGGCTTACATATTAATGCATCTACAAGAGTTGGTGCTTACTTGGGCAGTGGTGATGAAGAAACTGAACCAACTGCAACTCAAATAGCAAGTGGAGTATGCCCAAGTCAAGCACCAAGTGAGGAACCTACTACTCAAAATCCAAGTGAAGAATCTGCAAGTGAAACACCTAATGAAGAACCTCCAGCTCATAAACCAAGTGATTCACCTGCTAGTTAATTAACCAAGTGAATCACCTACAAGAAATGCTATGTTGTCTTTCAGTGTAAATGTAATTTAACTGATATGTTGTATAATTAATATGTTATTAACAATGAAGTATGGTTACTACTTTTTTTTGTATGTGTTGACTTTATAAGTCAAACTGGGTTATTCCAAACACTCCTCAATGTGTTTTTCAATTATACATGTTTATCTCATAAGCAGTACTAACTATACATTCTAGCAGTCTTAACTCTAACTCTAACAGTCTTAATTCTATTTCTTGTCCTTGGGTCCTAGATACTTTCCCATCTTCCTGAGCAGTTGATATGCCATGTCATCATAAGTAAACTGAAGCTGGAGTCTTTTCTTCATTCCCCTGAAACTTTGCCTTCATTCCCCCCCCCCCCCCGATTTGGGAGCATCCTTAGAAGCTTCAGAAGATTTAACCTTGTGTTTGGGAATTCTTGATCCTTTGACTCCTTCTAAATACCTAACCCTTCTCTACAAAGCCTTTATCTCCCCACCTTGAGCTTTGATGACTCCACCTTGAGCTTTGATGACTCCACCTTGAGCTTTGATGAGTCCATCTTGAGAAGCAGCTGCTGTTTGCAGATCAACAATTTGTGCAGACAGCTTGGCACAGGTATCCTTCAATTCATTCAAAAGTTCAATACTATCCTCACCACTTCGGCTTGTGTTACCTAGCCCGAGAGGTGGATCATTGGAAAAGTTAAGTTCAGTCTCACCCCTAGGATGAACATCTGAACCCCCCATTGTTTCCATGTGACTGGGTCCTTCACCTGAATCAGTTCCATGAGGACCTGACTCATTAGAAGTTGTCTTGGTTCGGGTCTTAATGATGTTACCACTGTCCTGTGCTGCTTCTAAGCTAGACACAGTAGTGGCAGCCCTTGCCAACATGTCACTCTCCCCACCAGTGACAGCCTCATCTGCAACAGTTGGTATAGAACCACTAGCCTGAGGTAGGTCAGTGTTCTTGTTGATGAGATGTTGCCAAAATTGTGGGTGTGTGATGGGTACCAGCTGGGATTGCTGAAACTTCACCCATTTGGGTTTGGGCTAGTGCCACCATTGTTGGAAACAAAGGTGTCACTGTCCCTGAAAAATCTTTTCCATCCCTCCTCATATTAGCAAAAACCTTTTTGGTAAGGCAGGGAGTGGAATAAACTCTTTTGTGACTTATCTTATTTTCAAATTGGTTGTCCAAAAAGAGTTGCAAAAACCTTGGATATAGAAAATATTTACCTGAAGAATCCAAGTTCTTAACCATACTATCAAAAATTAATTTTGAAAAATTAAATCTTTGTTTATTTTCAGCCAAACAAATTATAGCAAAAGCTAAATTACTGCTAAATTCATTCCACGCAGTGGTCTTTGGACTTAGACACACTAAGATAGTATGAATTAAGAATTTCCACTGAGGAGAAAAATTACCTTTATAAAACTTTAAAGCATCTGTTTTTCTCTCATAGCCCATCAGTGAAAGTTTTTCAAAGATTGTAGTATTTGGAAGATTCTCAACTCCGTTAGCATCATCTAGGAGAAGATCTCTTCGAATAGACGCCTCTGTAATGACAATCCTCTGCCCATCTACAAGGGCATGGATTTGTACTTCCCCATTAATAGTTTTGACCTTAGCAGACGACCAAAACTGGATAATGTTAGAAGTATATGTAGTAGGTTTTACTGTTAATGCAAACTTAATATAGCTTGCATTAAGGAAATCAATGATCTCAGTTAAATCTACAGACTCATTGGATTTTTCTAAAAAGGCAAAATTATTATGAGGTTTGGTAAAAGTTAGGTTCGACAATATGATTTGATTTGGGGGTTTTGCAATATGACGATTAAAATTCGTTTAGGCCGTGGAAGAGAGAGAGAGTAATGTGTCCGTGAATATGATTGTGTGCCGCAATTGGGGATTTATACCCTTTAAGTAAAAAGTGACACAAACGTACCCTGCACTCCCAAACAGTACTAACGGATACCTAGCAGTACAAAGTTTACGCTAGCAGTACAATTTTTTGCCTAGCAGTAAAAACTTTGTGCAAAAACTTTTTCTCAGCAGTATGAACTCAATTTTCTTTTAAAACCATACTGCACTCATACATTTAGAAGGGATTAAGTGTAAAGGAAGACACTAAATCAGTTTTGGTGATATTGTTGTTCTTGCATTACAATACAGTTTACTGTTTCAGTGTTAATAGTCTTCTAAGTATCCAAGAAACTAAACACCACTTTAACATCAGGGGAAACACAGATATCATAAACTAATTATAATAACTGCATTCAAATATCATAAACTTGTATGAATTGGAAAAGTTAAGTAATATATAAACTAAGTCAAAATAAGTTTACATTTACATAGTCAAAATATATAAACAAAAGATACATTAAGAAATAAATAAACTATCTTCAATACTTTTGTAAACACCAACTATTTTCTCTCTTGTTTCTTCTATTACTTTGTTCCTATCATCTACTTTCTTCTGATGCTCCGAAATGATCTTTAAATCTTCCTTGTTCTTTTCTGCCAACCTCTTTATACGGCTGTTGTAAAGTTCTATCAATGTTTTTTCAGTACTATACTGGCCAGAATTGCATTTATCCCAAATTTTTTGGGATATGTTAAAATGTTTCTTTAACTTTTCAGGGATTGGTGGAGGAGAATCATCCCTTGGGAGTTTGTTTTTGTGTGAAACAGGAGTTGAAGAGGATTCAGCCATTGAAATTTGAAATATAATGTCTAATGAAAATATCAAAGGAGTTGTATATGAAGGGTTGATTATGAACGGTTTGTCCAATCGATAGGTATAAATAGGCTGGAGAGGTATATGAACGGTTCCCAATACTTTAGGCGAGAAGAGGGACAATGGAAATGCGCCAAAAGTAAATAGATGGATAATATTGGTCCGATTTGGTTTGTGTTTGTTTTGGATTGACTAGTGTAGTTGATTTGGAATTGTGTTTGGTGTTGGATTGACTAATTGACTTGTTGATTAGGGTAATTGATATTTTCTATATTAATGATATTAAATCTGATTAGGGTTTGACTCGACAAAATGAAACCGATGGAATGTTTGGAATGATTCGGGATCGGTTCATTATTATTGACCCGAGGGAAGTGTGTGCGTTAAGGGTGTTAACCATTGGAAGTGTGTGCGTTAAGGGTGCGTTAGCGCACTTGCGTTAACCCCTTAACGCCACGTTAAGGTGAGCTATATATATATATATATATATATATATATATTATATTGAGATATATATATATATATATATATATATATATATATATATATATATATATATATAAAATTCTACCCCCTCTAGAGTACTATGTATCCGTTGTGTTTAAAATAAAATTTACAAAACACCCCCTTGGTTCTTAAGCGGGATAATCAAATTCAAATTCAAAAATGAACCGGCCAACAATCCACCGGTTCACATCGGAAAATGAACCGGCCAACAATCCACCGGCTATGGAAGAACAACCAAATCCACCGGTTGTGGAACAACCGGCAAATCCGTTTGGACTGAGTGAGGATGAACTCCGACTTCTGGAGCAAGATGAGGAAGTGAGGAGAGAAATAGAATAACGTGAACTAGAAGAGGAAGCTGCTCGTATGGAGCAAGAGAGAAATTGGTTTGATATTATGGAAGGAAAGTATTATGATGGTTGTCAGGATCCCGATCCTGATCTTAGGATCTTACGATTTTACGATACTGCAAAGCAAAAACGATCCGGATCTTACAAAGGATCTTTAAAAGCTTAAGATCTTATAGGATCCCGATCTTTACCATAGGATCTTAAGAACTAATACGATCCGATCTTACTTTTCTCGAACCACAAACTAAAAAAGTATGGAATGTATTTTGTAGAATTTAAAAAAAAAACAACATGTTAATATTCTTAAAAATTTCATAATCATAATTTAAGACATTATAGTAGGATCTTAAGATCCCGATCCGATCTTACAATCTCGATCTTGCAAAGACGAGATCGATCCTAAGTAGGATCCCGATTTTGAAAACCTTGTGAGACATTTGGGATAAAAACGGAACACACGAGGGCTATTGGACTATTCGAGACATGCTACCCGTAGACTAACATATTTGGATTTATTGGACTATTCGTTTGGTTATTGTTTGAGTTACGGATTGGTTTAGCGTTCAGGGTTTAAGGTTTAGGGTTCAGGGTTTGTATAAATACTCGTTATATAATAAATTACTCGGGAAATTGATTTTCAATAAAGTCTTTTGACTTGAAAATGTTCGCTAAATAAAAGAGTCATGGCGAAATTTTGTTATTCAATTACGGATAACCGATACCCGCGGGGAAACCCGAAAAACCGATGGATAATATTAATCGGGTATCCGGTGGGATATGGGGCGGGTACGGGTATATTATAAACGGGTTCGGGTACGGGTACACTAAAACCCGCCCCCGAACCCGAACCCGAACCGTTGCCATCCCTAGTTACCGGCTATAGCCGGTTTTATCCGCAACGTCAGCACCATTAGCCTTTTTTTTTCTTCTTCTTTTAAAAATCTTGCCACGTCATTTATAGTTAAACCAAACCACAAATTCAATAGTCAACCGGAAATTAATCCCTTTACCCGATCATTTGTAAACACACACAAAAATCAATAAACCCTAATCAAAACACACATTATTCTGGCAAACACAAACTTGCAATGTAACACCCCAACCCGACAAGGGTCAAAATGTCACGTTATGTTGTCAATCAGAACATAATAAACGCAAGCGGAAGACTTAAATAAATAAATACAAGTCATGAAACAAAATGACTTTCAAAGAAATACAAATCAAATCCAACTCTAGAATGAAATGAAATAACTAAGACATAAGTCATAAACTAATTCCAAAAGATAGGGAAACTAAGGTTGGGTTGGTCCTCTAATAGCTCCTACTCTCATCACTCAAATCCCAGCATCCCGCTTGAATACCTGCCGCAGAGGAAAGAAAAATGTGGCTGAGCTTAAAAATCCCAGTGAATGGATATAAACGAATAATGAACTGAATATAAATAAGTATATGAATGAAATCAAAAGAATCTGCCAAACAGGATATCATAGGTCATGAGAATCAAATGAATAATAAATTAATTGAATGGTAATGAAGGCAATGATTCACAAGAAATTATCCACGAGCTCACAAAGCAGCCACCTGCTTAATCACACAATAATATATCATAACATAACAAATAGAGACATGACCTCCCAAAAGTGACATGGGGTGTATGGCACACACCACCATTCACTACAAAGCCATAACATAATCATATCACAAATCAAACCTATGATGCATCCATACGCTCCCTGCAAAACAAAGTTATGTACACCACCATAAACCTGTGCTCTGACAAATATATTGGCATACCAAAATGGCAAATAAGTGTACGAGCTCAATAATCATATACATATCAAAAGGGAACGCCATGGACCAATCACACCTCCACAGATAGTGTCATGCCATTGGTGCCTCAATGACATGGTCTTAGTACCTCCATGACTAGTTAGCTCGGGTAACAGAATAAACAAGATATCACATCATAACGAATTAATCATAGTATATTTAAACAAAAGAATATTAACTGAAATGAATGTCATATTAAATGACATAGAACTGAATATCATATCAATTGGTACATATCAACGGAATCACAATGAATATCATAACAAAGTCAATGATCGAAAAGTCAATGCGAAACCCTTACTGAGAAAGGGTAGAATATTCGTACCTTAGCAAGCAATGAAATGGAAACGAAAGGAAATGAACACAGGGAAGGGAATCACTCCTTCTTCAGAGAATCTACATGAATTATGGATCAATTATTATTTATTAGTTCACTTACTATATTTATTTAGGGGTTCCTTCCATTTTTAGTATCTTTCCGATTTTAGTAACTTTCCACTTTTAGTAATTTCCCGTTAATTGGTCAAACTAGGGTTTCGAAATGATAATCAGTTAAGTCTAGGGTTTAAATGCACTTAAACCAATATACAACAAATTTAGGGTTTATAATAATTAGTTAATTACGGTTTACATTGATGACCAATTTAAGCAAGATCAATTAAATATAGGGTTAGGTCGAAAGTAGGTTAACACATGTTTAAGAGTATCCAAATTAATGTTACAATGTTATTAAGGTAAAAACAAATTCAATGGGTTTAGGTTATACTAAATTCTTAACTTGAAAGATAGTTCAGATTTTATCTCATTCTGGTCCTGATATTTATGAATTTTAAACCATACTTTAGTGTCTACTGGGAAGCTAAATTTTTTATCACAGATACCTATACATGTTGGGCACTTACTATAATTTTATTAGATTTTATTTAAAAGTGATAGTACCCTTATAAAAATCGTTTTCCCAAACCTGCCCAGAAAGATAACAGCACAGACACCCAGAAAGTTTGAATTTGTATACCCCATGAGAACTATTCAGAAAAATCTATAACAATTTTAGTAAGTCTCTTGCATCCTAAATATTCTACCTGTAAAATTAGACCTCCTAATTCCTCACCGTTTGGAAATTAAAATTCAAAAACACCATATGAATTTCCAGACTCCTAAACTCAGGATTGACATCTAATGTTCTAAAAATCAAAAAGTCATCTTTCCAACCTCCAAAAATTATTAAATTTTATATGAAGATAGTACACAACCTGAAATTAGTTTTAGGCTCAAAAATCTTGCAAAAACACGTTGTCATCATCAATTTATGACCCTCCAAACCCGACCTAAATTTCTGAACAGCATACAGTTGAGACAGAAAACAAATCCTTGACCCTCTTATAAACCCTAATCAAGCATTAATTAATTCTAGGGTTTCTTTTCCAGGTTTTAACACATATTAAATGCTTCTTTAATGATCTTATTAGGGCTTCATGAGTTATAACTTAGGGCTACAAAAGAATGACACAAAACAGTCCACGTATAGGCGCATATAGTTATGATTTCTTGTGTGATTTCATGTGTTATGTGTACCACTAATTCAACAAGGCAACCAATATTGTATTAGCATAATCATAATAGTTTATAAGACATGTTTGGTACTAATTTTAATGTGGTGACAAGTTCTCTTTACACATATACTTACATATTAACGACACAACAAACGAATCAAAAAGATTATGAGTACCTTATGGCAGTTTGAACGAGGCAATGAAGGCAAAACAAAGACTCACGAATCAATACACAAACACACCCAAGATGATCCCAATTCAACAAGCTTCAAAGCTCACTTTTTTCCACGATCTTCAAGGGCTAAACGAACAAGAAAAATGGCTGCTAGGGTTTCTTTGAGAAGATCGGTGTGGGGAGGGAGTATATGGACCATATAATGAGAATAGGGGAAGGAAAGGGCGTATAATTTTGTAGAGGGAAATCCGAGATTTGGGCTAAAAGGATGGAAAGCCCAATCTTCCTTTTAAGTGAGAAATAAATTTGTTTTTATCTATTATGGTCTTTAGGCGTGTGATAAAAGGGAAAGTGACCACATTTTCGGTTCTAGAATCACAAGGAGGGAAAAAAAACGTGTACATTATGTAAGGAAAGGATGTAGGCCGATTTTACTAGGCTTAGAACATGCATAGGATTTTATTTTGGACTTAAGTTATATTTTATAGTTTATGGTTCATATTAATTTAAGTGTATAACATATAGTTTAATGTTTGAATTTTTTTTAATATAAAACTTAGGTTAAACGTTCAAATTATCAAATAAGTGTGATTATGGATTTTTGGGTTTTACACGCAAACAATGAATCCAAATAACAAAAAATGTATGTTTTTTAATGTTTTCACATATCAGTTGATGGTTGATTGTACAATAATTAGTGTTAGGCTTTTGATCTATAAATGGTGCTGTTAATGGTTGTTACCGATTCTAATGTAAAATGGGGTTTTTTTGTATTTTATAATGGTTGTTATGCTATGTCTAATGTATGCTTTGTTTTTTTTGTTTTCCATACTCTGATTTTCGTATACATAATGGTTGTTATGCTATGTCTAATTAAGTGTTTTTTGTCTGAGTATTTTTTTTGCCTGTTTGTGAGTACACTGAGAGGTCTAAGTCAATGAGAGCATTGGAATGTGCCTAGTTTGTGATTGACCAGTAATGAGATTACCTAGCAGACTTGTTTGTGCTTGGAAACCAATAAGAGGTCCAAATGCAGCCTATTAGAGTACACTGAGATGTCCATTGAGACTACAAATACAGGCTTTTGAACTGTTTGTGAGTACCCTGAGAGGTCCAATATTTGTGAGTACACTGAGAGGTCCAATTAAGACTTCAATTGCAGCCTAGTTGGCCACCAATGAGATTTGAAATGCAGCCTAGTTTGTGCGACATTGCTTCATTGGAGGGCTATTTCTTTTCACCCTTTTCTTGACTTTTCTTTTTAATTCTTCAACCCCTTCTTTCTCCTTTCATTTCATTATTCCTTTTTTCCATAATACCTAGGACTTTCTAGTACTAAACTATTGGGATTGTCCTTGGGTAGATCCCTCCGGTTCTGGCGGATCATAGGACGGTTATTCCTAACCTTAGTCACCTTATTACTTCATGACTAACCTATTATCGCCATAGACCAAAACCTTTTGAAAATCTCTCAAAGTGCTTATGATTGTAAAAACATATTTTGTTAACACTTTGAGAGTTTTATGATTTTCAGAAATACTCCCCCTCAACATGTGCTTACAAGTGTTTAAAGTAAATTTGCACATGTCGGGTAGAGTTAGCACTTTTGAATTGATTGATTTTCAATGAACCTGATCGTTGCGAGACACGCTTACATCACTAGTTAGACTAGCTTGAAATTATTACCCGTCCAGATCATATTCAAGGAAAATCGCTCGAAATCAGTACATTCTACTCAGATACGTCCTTTGCGAGACACGTTTACATCACCAGATAAACTGGCTTGAAATTATTACCCGTCCCGGACATGTCTTTTCGACTACTAACATTAGCTATCGTCAATTCGAGGGTCAATTCTGAGTCGAGCTCTTGTGAGATTACAACATTTCATTTTCCATATTTTAATCATCACTTATTCTCCCCCTCAAAAATAGCATGCTCATGTTGTTTTTGGAAAACATTTGATTAAAATATGCTCTTTTTGAGGTTTACGGGAAGAATTTCAAGAACTTTGGTATTCAGAACAAAGATTTAGTTTCAACTACTCCCCCTTAACGAGGGAATACTTGTCCTTATGAGCAGAATTTTTGAAAAACTTAGAAAAAATTCTGGTTTAATTCTACTCATAAGTAAGAAGCTTTCGCTCCTTTGATCAGGATTGAGGCACTGAAGCGTACCTCAGGGTCCTTTCTTTACAAGTACGGGTTGTGCACTGTTATTTGTGCACAAGCCATAGTCAAATCTAGACAAATGATGAATGATTTAAATGAAAGTAAACCAAGGATACCAGTAGTTTATGCAGGTCGTCGAAAGGTAAGAATGTTCTGAATCCTTTGACGTCCACCCACATAACTCTCGAATCGCCTCATCTGCTCATGAAACTTGAGCCTTCGGTCGATGCGGTCGATGAACTTGTATGCTTGCTTAACATCTCTTCTTGTCCACCACATATGCCGCAACCATCCTACCTCGAGCCCCTGTCGATGATTCTCCAAAATCCCTTCAAGTTCACTTTTAACCCGAATCAAAGTCTCGTCACCGAACTTGTGAATATCCTGAAAACCCATGAACCTCGTTCTCCTTTTTTCCCGTACATATACCAACCCAAACGGTCTGTCCCTGAATGTATAAGGTGTCCTTTCTGCGATCCCTGGCGGCTGGAAATCAGGCTTGACCAAGTTTAACTTCTTTTGGTAGCTTTCCACCCCAAGATGAACATCCTCAACTCTCTGTCTGATTACAATACTGCGGATGTAAATCAGAAGAGAATTGATGATGTCATACTGAAGACGACCCGGTAAGTGTTCCAACTTGCCTTGAATCTTAAGAAGATACATATCTTCAATGTCGTTCAGATTCAGATACGGATAATCAGATTCTTTGAAGCTGTATTCCTTTCTGTCCTGTCTGCGAATGGTGATCTTCGTCAGGAAGTTATACCCATACTTGGACTCAGTTTCAGCACTGACAATAGAAAGTATCCGACTTGGGTGAAACACAGAAGTTTTAGTCGGTTTTGATAGCTTCCACTTGTAGAACCATTTACACATATCGGGCCAGTGATAGATACCTAGAAGTGCATCATCGTAATATTCTTCAACTTCTTTGAGGAATAATTCGTCTATCTGTTCTTCAAATCCATCTATCACGTAGGAAGCTGCCGGACACTTCGTCAAGGATGTAGCATATCGCTTTTCCGGATTGGTATTACCAGATAGTAGATACTCCAAGTCCTGATTAAAGAAGAACTTCTTGGGTATCTGAATGTTGTGTGAGGGTCCGATGAGAGGTAAGGGTTTGGAATAGTCACGAAGATTTAAGGAGCCATAAGAATCCCAGGTCACGTTCTTGGACATTGCCCTTGCAACTTGTTCCAAATTATATTCGAACTCCAAATGGGAAGTGGTGACTATCTTGAACTTAGTGAATCCAGCTTCTCGAACCTTGACAATGTCGGAAAACTCTAACTACTAAACCCGCATAACCTTCTTGAGACGCTTCGTGAAATCCACAACTTATTCGGTAGTAGGAACAGCGTCAGGAGAATCAGGGTGCGCATCTACCATCTGTTCAAACCATGTTTGCTTTACGGCATCTGGATTGACCCATTCCGGTGCAGGTAACAAAGCTGCATCCGGGGGTGGTGCAGTAACAGAGGTGAATTTGGGAGGAGCAATATCAGTTTCATGTTGCTCCATTAGGATGTCATGAATAGGTTCAGTATCGTCAAACGCACCCGTATCTTGCAGAACAAACCCCTCAGTGCCAGTGGATTGAGTAGTAGTAGTAGGTTGGGTTCCAGAAGTTCCCTCCTTTCTCGGTCTTTTACCCTTTCCCTTGGCCTGATCGTCCTTGTCTCGATCATCTCGACGATGTTTGCTGGGTTTGTCTTGCTTGCAGGCCTCTTTCTTCTTGTCGTCTCTCTTGATTGAATTGATCAGTGCACGACGAAGTTCCTTTTCAGTTGGATCATTGGTGACGCCTTCAAACAACTTTTCTTTGTAATATGACAGTGGTGTATCCGGCGGTAAAGTATGTAGAGTCACGGGCGTGGTTTTAAGACGATGAGCTACCACGCGATCCAGCTTTCGCTTCACATACTCTTTCATGAGACCGGGAATAGTTTGAGAGAGTTCCTCGCTGATCTGTTGAGGGAGCGTGTTACTGATGTAGTGATCATACGCTGTCTCAATGTTGTAGCCTTTGAACTCATTCACGTCTCTCTGAAGTGCTTCTAGATGTTGTTGTTGGGTTGCAAGCTTTTCTTCCAACTCTTGCAGCTTATCAGTATTTTCGGGTAATGGTTCAGTAGGTGTGGCGGATGGTGGAGAATTCAGTGTGGTGTGATCAAGTGGTGATGGTGTTCTGGTTTTAGAGGTTTCACCCTCTGGGGATGGGTTCTTAGGTGGAGTAGGTATACGATCATCACCCCTGTTATCCGTTTCTTCATCACTATCCTCATCTGATTCATCATTCTCCACATCTGTCTCTTCACTACTCTCAGCAGCATCTGTATCCTTTACTTTCGTAGTGTTACTTTCATCTTCATCCATCTCATCATCTGCTGTTTTCTCATCATCTTTTTCTGTCTCAGTGTTCCCTTCATCTTCATCATTCTTGTCCTTGTCACTTTCAAATTCCGAGTCTAAAGCTGTTTGATCACCGTGATCAGATTGGGACTCATTTTCAGACTCTGTATCCGAACTACCAACAGTCTGACTATGTGTAGCCTCTGAGTCCGCTTCTGATTCCGATTCATCCCGTGAATGTGAAGCTGATCCTTCACCCATGTCTTTTCCTCTGTGTTTCTTCTTGTCAGCTTTATACTTGGCTATACTCTCTTCTGTGGCCTTTCTGATCTGTTCTTCTTCCTCATCTCTTGTTGATGGTTGTTCAAGCTGCTCATATGATGTATCAGTGATCTTAATGTTTTTACCCTTGCCTTTCCCCAAATCTTTATCACCTTTAGCCAGTGCGGATTTGAGCTTGATGATTGATTTCCGAAATTCCTCCCTTAGATCTATGGTTTCTTCTTCTTCTTCCTCTTCCGAAGATTCATCTCTGAGTGTCATCTTCTTCTTTGTTTCACGAGTAACCCTTTTGGTACGCGAGGATGAAGAGATGACAGTTTTACCTCGTCCGCGACCTCTGCCTCTTGTCGCCTTAGATCTCTTAGCTGTAACACCAACTTCGCCAGCTTTTTCCGCATCATCATACCAGTCATAAGCTTCAGTTGCCGTGACCGGATCAGACAATAGCTTGGGAGGAATCCTTAATCCGCATTTGGTAGTGTTGGAAGCATGGATCCTGATAGTTGAGAGGACGTGATCCATACTTTCCATGTGATACTCTTCGCTTCGGCGACTATCAATTTCTGGATGCTTATCCATGAAATAGGCAATTATCAATTTGGTGAAGCGAGGAAACGGAACTTTGTACTCCTTCTTCTTAGCAAACTGTTCGTACTGATAGATCATATCGGTCCAGATATAGCAAGCAAAGTCCACGTGGTGCAGGTTAATGACACCGTGAAAGAACTTGAGGTGTTCAAGTCTGGGGTGTTCTAAACCTGTTTCCTTCCCAGTGATGCAATGACTTATGATTGTGAAGAGTGTCAACCATGGTTGTGGAATATACTTTCGGTCGACCTTAGAGCTGGAGGTGAGGTCCGCACTGTCTTCATCATAGCCAATAGCTTTCGGGTTATCAACAATCTGCTGAAAGGTGGGATCTTTGCGTAAAACTCCATTGGGAGTGGACTCTGGTGGAGGAAGATCAAGAATGGTTCTGAGAGTGTCGACATCAAACTTGATTCTCTTGTCATTAATGGTGATAGTCATTGTCTTCGCATCTTTGCTGATAAACAACTTGTGCCAGAACTGATGCATGTAAACCTCAGGTACACTCGCCGTCTTAGTCATGACAGGGTTGACGAAGTGTTGCTTAAGTATTTCAACCATTATCTGGCAGGACTTGTGACATTTCAGCTTATCGAAATCTGCCCTGGAGTTAGACTTGCTGATCTGACGCTCATCTCCTTCTGGGATCATTTTTGACCTTGCAATGGAAGTCTGAGACATGACTATCCTGTAGATCACAGACATAAACAACCACACAAAAGAGAGTGTAGAATAATGTTAGTGTTAGTGATGTATTTCATGATCTCAATTCGGCCAAAATGATGTATTACTTAGAAAGAGACAATCACAAATACTCATACATGACTTAAACAGGCAAAGATCAGCATTTATTAGCAAAATATCAGCAAAAAAAACCTTAAGCACAGAACTGATACAAAAACTTAACCAAATCTGCAAAATATAAGTTACTCGGAAAAATAAGCATTTACTCAGAGGAAAGAATCCTTACTCGGAGGATTTTGTTCAAAGTTGGAAATATCCGGTCTAAGTAGGAGACAACAAGTTTCCTTACTCGAAAACTGTCCAAAATCCTCCTAACTCTGAGTCGTGGCTTACTCGGAAAGGTCTGATTTGTTTTAGTTACTCGGAGAAAGTTAAGAATCCTTACTCGGAAAGCCTATTTATCACATTACTCGGAGACAAAGTGAGATACTTGGAAGATTCTAAGTATCTCAGATTAATTCTCCTTGCTCGGAGATAAAGAGGCTTACTCGGAAAGGTTTATTAACAATTTCCAAGAACCAAGAACACTCCCCTAACTCGGAGAAAATAAGACTTACTCGGCAACATGCAATAGCTTTACTCGGAAACATTCAAACAATTCTTAATCATTCAGGACATGTTCAAGCAAAAATTAAGTAACAAAAAACATCTTAAACACTGTCCTAAACACAATCATGCACCCAGAAACTCATAAAAAACCATACAGAAAATTCCACATCACATGCATAGCCAAAAATCATTCTACTGAGAACAGTTGTTAGAATCATGTGATGATAACTGAGGCGCATACACACAACACATAATCAAACATATTCCACCAATAAACTCACAAAAATATGAACACATTTGTTCCCAGCCATGTATTCGACCTATATAAGCCACATAATCATAATACGCATCTAATGATGTTAAACAATACAATTAAACATTGAAAGATCACCCCTAGACATTTTGTTATGATCAGGAAAACAAACAATTAGACTGAAGCATACCAAACAAGAAATCCCTAAATCAGTTTCATGAACCCTAATTCACGAACGAGCAAATTGAGCCACAGAGATGTTATGAGATTTCAAACGAGTGATGACAATACATAATTAAACATGATTAACACTTACAAATTCGTTTTCCAGAAAATCAAAAACGTTCGTATGAGAGGCTAATTATTTTGGCGGGAGTTATTTTATGTGTGTGTTTACTGTGAAGATTGTGAAAAGAGAAAAGTGATTAAGACTTGTGCTTATATAGGGTTAGTAAAACCCTTTTTAAACTGGACACTTACAGCCCTTGTGTTATGAAGGATGAACACATTTATCCTTAGTGATGAGAAAAATTTAGTAACCATTTTTTTTTAATTGAGAATATATACAAATATATTTACAAGGTAGCCATGATGTGAGACTCATTTATCCTTAGTGATGAGAAAAAACTTTGTTTGAGAAAGGTGTCCAAATCTTCCGGAGTCAAACATCGCATACCAATCTGATGAACTAATCCAACAAATCTTGCATGAGGCAAGGCTTTGGTGAATAAGTCAGCCAGTTGATATTCAATACCCACGAAATAAAGCTCAACGGTACCCTGTTCCACATGCTCTTTGATGAAGTGATATCAAAGAGCGATATGCTTGGACTTTGAATGCTGCACGGTGTTGCACGAAATAGCAAAGGCACTCTTGGAGTCGCAGTATAACGGAATCTTGTTGAACACGTATCCGTAATCCATCAGCTGTGACCGCATCCAGATGACCTGAGCATAGCATGCCGACATGGCTACGTATTCGGATTCTGTTGATGACAGTGATGTACAATCCTGCTTCTTTGACTACCAAGATACGAGTTTGTCACCTAAAAATTGCACTCCCCCTGAAGTACTTTTCCTTGTATCTAAGCATCCTGCATGATCAGCGTCTGAAAAAGCAATTAATTCAAAGCCAGAATCCTTCGGATACCAGATCCCCAAGTGAATGGTTCCCTTTATGTATCGAATGATTTGTTTAACCTTAGAGAGGTCTCGTTCAGTTGGTCTAGACTGATAGCGGGAGCATAGATATGTGGCAAAGACTATGTCTGGTCTGCTGGCTGTTAGATACATGAGTGACCGAATTATACTACGGTATTTGGTAGGGTCAGTTGGTGTCCCATGTAAATTAGCATCCAACTTAGGGGATAATGAGGACATCGGTGTATTATAGGTATCACTGCTTGACATGCCATGCTTTTTCAAAATTTCTTGTGCATATTTGGCCTGGTTTAGAAAAATACCACGGGGTGATTGATGAACTTGCAGTCCTAAGAAGAACTTCAGTTCACCCATCATGGACATCTCAAAGTTGTGTTTCTTTAATTTAGCGAAAGCGTTTGAGTATTTCTTATGCGTTGAACCAAAAATGATATCGTCCACATAGATTTGAACAATTAAGATATCCTCCCCGTGTTTTTGTATGAACAGCGTTGGATCAACAGAACCTTTAGAGAAATGATTAGCAATTAAGAATGCTGACAGTTTATCGTACCATGCCCTCGGGGATTGTTTAAGGCCATAGAGGGCTTTCTTGAGCCTGTAAACATGTTTCGGATGTTCTGGGTCGACAAAGCCGTCTAGTTGTGTGACGTACACTTCTTCCCGGAGTTGTCCATTCAGAAACGCCGTCTTTACATCCATCTGATATACAGTGATATTCTTGTGAGCTGCATATGCCAGAAACATACGAACGGCCTCAATTCTTTCCACTGGTGCGAAAGAATCCTCGAAGTCAATACCCACTTCTTGACTGTATCCTTTAGTTACCAGGCGAGATTTATTACGAATAACTGTCCCATCAGCATCCAACTTGTTCTTCCAGATCCATTTGAGCCCGACAACGTAAACTCCAGTAGGTCGTTCTACCAATTCCCACACTTCTAGACGCTTGAATTGATCGAGTTCTTCTTGCATGGACTCAATCCAATTGTCGTAAGTGAGAGCTTCCTTAATGTTTTTCGGTTCGGTTTGACAAACGGTGAGTGCATAAATGCAGGTTTCACCGTCCGTTTGGAGTTTCTTACATGTCATGACTGGATTTTCTGGATTACCAATCACATTCACTAACGGATGATCCTTAGTCCACTTGTGGGTAGAAGGGTAGTGTTGAAAATTTTGGTGCATGTTAGACGGATCCAAGTTGCTTGTAGATGATTCGGCCGTATCTGGAAAGGTGGGTGCCGGAGCAAATGGATTGAAAAGTGAGTCTCCGTCAAAACTTGATGGTGTGGATACTTTAGAAGGTGAGGGTGGATCTTCACTGCAGTCTTGGAATTAGAGGCTGAGTGATCGACTGATGATGATGGTTCCGAAGGTGGTGCATCGTCAGCAACAATGGTAGACGTTGTTGGTGTATCAGGTGCCTGTACTTGAACAGGTATTGCAGCGGAACTGGTGGATTCTTCAGGAGCACGACTAATGAACGAATCATCAACAGTGGTGCCAACAGATCTTCTAAGTCCTTGCGATTGACCGATAGTGGTGCAGCTGAGTGATCAGGAAAGTGTAGACGGTTAGAATCGGGTCCTAAGCTGTTTTGCTCAGAAGCCAAATCCGTGAGTTCATCGAAATGAGCGTGTATCGTTTCTTGAATTTGACGGGTTCGACGGTTCCAAATGCGAAATCCCTTAGAATTCTCACAGTAGCCAACAAAAATTCCAATATCCGCTTTGGCTTTCAACTTTCCAAGGTCATCACGATCATTATTTGGGTAACAGAGGGCCCAAAATACATGAAAGTAATTTATGTTCGGTTTTCGTTTGTAAACAAGTTCATACGGGGTTTTGTTGTGTCGTTTGGTGATCATGTAACGGTTTTGGGTGTAGCATGCAGTAGAGACAGCTTCAGCCCAAAGGTAATCAGGTAGTTGAGCGTTGATCAACATCGTCCTTGTAGCTTCGACTAACGTTCTGTTGCGTCTTTCAACCACTCCATTCTGTTCAGGGCTGCGAGGAATAGATGTTTGTTGTTCAATACCGACTTTCTCAAAGTACTCACGGAGAGTGTGGTTCTTGAATTCGGTTCCGTTGTCTGTTCTGACTTTGCGAACTGTGTTGCGGATCTGAACCTGAATTTTAGTGAGAAAGGTGATGATCATAGAAGGAGCTTGATCTTTGCTGCGAAGAAAGTAGACCCAAGTCCATCGAGAGAAGTCATCCACGATTACCAGAATGTAACGTTTCCCGTTGATTTGTTGCACTCTCATTGGTCCACACAAATCCATATGAAGAAGCTGGAGTACATGATCTGTACTGTGCTCAGTTTTTGGAGGAAAACGAGCACGAGTGCTTTTGCCATGTTCACATGCCGGACAAAGGTGATCTTTGGCATACCGAAATCTAGGAAGACCGTCGACTAATTTATGACGTGCAAGTTCCGTCATTGTTTTGAAATTCAAGTGAGACAAGCGCTTATGCCATAACCATGCTTTAGTTGGTTGTGCCTTAGAGAGTAAGCATATTGGAGATGAGGCTGTAACACCCCCAAAATTCGGTTTAGCGGAAGACAAAACAAGTTTTTGGGGTGCTACGAAATTGGTATAAGACACAAGCATAGAAAAACAGGATAGAATTATCTTTTAAGTAAAACATTCCAAAATCCATATCTCGAGTTTACATTTCAACCAAAAGTATTTAAAGAAAGGCCCAAAAAGAAAACATATGAGTTAGGTCCCCATAACATTATCAGAGTGAAAGTTGATCCTTAGCCATGCCATACGCCAAGCTTCCAAAGTAATAAGCAAAGTAAACCTCATCAATTACCTGAGAAAAACATGCTAAAAAGGTCAGCTAACGCTGGTGAGTTCATAGGTTTAATCGCGAGTTTAATAGTAGACCTGTTAGAGTTATTTGCTATGTGGGACTAAGGGCAGATAGATTTCATACTTCCGTCAATCATTCCAAAACCAAAATCATTCCAAGCCAAAATCATTCCAAAACCAAATCATTCCAATATCTTAACGAGATCTCAAGTAGGGCCCTAAGCGACTCTAGCCAGGTAACATGGCTATAGCAAGGGATTGCTACCCTGGTCTAGGCCGTAAGCAGATATCTATTCTTAGCTAGGCATCACGGTTATAGCAAGGGATTGCTACCCTAGACTAAGTCAACATCTACCGCAAATCTAACCCTTAACTAGTCAACACATAAGCAAATCAAAAAGTAGTTGCAAGTCCAGAAAAGAGTTGCATGTTTTCTCCCCCAAGTTAAATAAACGTTTAAAAGAGTAAAAGCGGGGCTATGAAACTCACCTCAAGCACGCAAGCACAAACAAGATCTACTGAAGCAAAGTAATCGGCAACTCTTAAGTATCAGCACTCACGAACTCGGCACAACCTAATAACGTAAACTAACCTTAACATCGTCTTCAAACGTAAAAGCTTCCAAAAGTAAACCATCCCAAGTAGATTCCGTTTTAAATTCCAAAATCTTCTTTCTCATATCCGTTATTAGCGTTTGGTATCGACGGGTGTGTAGTGGTGACATGACATGACTCAAGTGTACTCACGCCACGTAGCAAATAAGATCGAAACGACTCGAAATCAAGGACGTATGACTAAGTTTTGATTTGATAAATTATGCGAACGAATTGTCGAGTTCTTATCGAGTTCGTCAACTCGATAGGTCTCGTAATTCTTTCGAGTAATTTATTATCCTGAAATTCAATAATCATACTAGGTAAGTCATGAGGATGAATTGCCCATTAATAAATCTCTCCCGACATGCTTATGGGGCTCTTATTGGACTCGTCAGCCCAACAAGTCCGATAACCAGGTGGGTTGAGGTTATTAACGTCAACTGATCCGAGACTTGGCACTAGAACCACAAAACATAAATATTCCTCATAAATACTCTTCTTAGGTTTGCGTGCCCTCGAAACTTTTTAATAACTCATTTTATTATAAAACTTTTAAAACTTTAATAAACCAACAAGTATAAACTTGTTATTATTTATTTCTTATACGAAAACGCTCACGTGATTCTTGTTGTTTCATATGTATATATATACATACGTTTCAAGCTTATTTTTATTTTGAGTTACTATTTGTTTCGAGTCACAAGTCGAGTCATGACCTCTCAACTTATTATATCAATCCAAGTCCAACAGTATATAATAATGTCCATTTTGTGGCATCGTGGGAGTCAACGAGGACTAAAAGTCAACGTGGCGCCGACGTGGCACAAAACTCACAAGTAACCACATATCATAAATTAAGCCTCATTATCGCAATCAACTTCAATCTCTCGTGGTCGACTACGACTCACGTCTAACCTATTCCCCGTCAACTAATAATCGTCACACAATCGATTCCCATATTTCATTAACCAATACTTTCAATGTTTTCACGGTTTTTCTTCTTCATGGCCATAATACCAACTAAACAATCAAAAATCAAATAATAATAATAATAATCGGCCGAGACAATGTCTCGACTCTCTTTTCCCTCGACGCGGCTCAACAACAAAAATAACTATACAACCATTGCCGCAACAAAACACACGAACCCAAGAGGGTCTCGGTTCTACGATTATGACAAAAAAACAATATGAACACGACTCAAATAACAAGAATACCACGTAACAAAATAATACCAAGCCATTGCCGAGACCTCCATGGTCTCGGCTTACCTTCCCTCGTCGGCAGTCAACCAAAATGGACCCTTGGTCCATCATTTTCGCAACAACAAAAGAGTAATAACATGAGAGTAACAACAAGAACTGAACAACATCAAGAACATCAAGATGCCGTGAGTCTTAGCTCACAGTTCGAGTATACTCGACACACATGACACCATATCGATACCAAACCATTTTTATTAGTTCAAAACACAAGAAAAATATCAAAATCCATTTGTTTTTTTAACCCGAAAAATAATAAGAAACCACGAGTGGACTCGGTGGTGAGTCAACCCACGCGTAAAAATGCGTTTCATTACCGTGTCTTCACTCGATCTATGTTTTTAAAGTATAGAAATGATAGTGGGTGGGTTTTGGCGGCGGTGGAGAAAAATAACGAGAGGTTTGGGGTGTTTGGGTGGCGCGTGAGGTACACCAAAAGAGAGAGGAGAGTGTGAAGGTTATGTTGGTGGTGGTGGTTTGGTTGTAGAAGAGGCGGTGGTGGTGTTATAGGGGTGGCCGGCGGCGGCTACAAGAGAGAGGAGAGGGAGAGGTTGAAGATGAAGAGAAAAATTTATAATATGAATAAGGGTTTGTGTGGTTAGGGTTTTATAAACCGGAAATTGCTAATAGATCCTTGTGTAATATTTATTTTAACTTGAGGAGTCGGTGCAAGGACTAGCGGGATAATTATTACTATACTTTCCCGGGATACTTGTTTTTATTTACGAAAAACATTAAACGTCACACGAATAAATTTTTAACCGTCACCATCCATCTTAAAAATCTTTTTCCATAAAGTTTGATAATAAATACGTTTATAAAATAAAACGTAGCCGTTTCTCGTTTAAACTCGACTTATTAGGTTTCCTAGTGCCGGAGTCGGAGTAGTGCCTAAATTAATGCCACGCAAATAATTTAACGACAAAATAATCCATATAAATAATCCAAAATACGAGTCAAACTCAACATAATTCCAAAAGGTCACGTTCAAAATGTTTACGTCGTTAAATTTTTAGAAATGCGGTATTAAAATGGCTCCCTAAATTACCATTTGTCACAGCCTCCCAGCCTCAGAGGAAACCCGTCCCGGGTTTCACTTAGAATTATTCTATGTTGGCTCAAAGAGTTGAGGATACTTTTTCTGGAACTCATCTTCTCGTTCCCAGGTGAATTCTGGTCCATGTCGGGAGTTCCAACGAACTTTGATAAAAGGAATGCGACTGTGCTTAAGTCGTTTAACTTCACGGTCCATAACTTCCACTGGCTCCTCGGTAAACTTCAAGTTCTTGTCTATCCGGATTTCCCTCAAAGGAACAACCGGGGTTTCATCAGAAAGACACTTCTTTAAGTTACATACATGGAACACGTTGTGCACGTTACTCAGTTCTGGTGGTAATTCGAGTCTGTAGGCTACCGGTCCAATTCTTTCAAGAATTTGGAATGATCCGATGTAACGAGGATTGAGCTTTCTTCGCTTGCCAAAACGTATCTCCCCTTTCCATGGTGAGACTTTCAACATGACTCTGTCTCCGACCTGGAATTCGAGAGGTTTACGTCTCCTATCGGCATAGCTCTTTTGTCGGTCTTGTGCAGCTTGCAAACGGTCACGGATTTGAACTATCTTCTCAGTAGTTTCTCTAACAAGTTCGGGACCAGTAAGTTGACTGTCGCCAACCTCAGCCCAACAGATCGGGGATCGGCATTTTCGGCCATACAATGCCTCAAAAGGTGCGGCCTTAATGCTGGCATGATAGCTATTATTGTAGAAAAATTCGGCCAAAGGAAAGTATCTCTCCCAGCCTTTTCCGAAATCGATAACACAAGCTCGTAGCATATCTTCCAATGTCTGGATAGTCCTCTCGCTCTGGACGTCTGTTTGGGGATGATAGGCAGTACTCATATCGAGTTTTACTCCCATGGCCGTTCGGAGGGACCTCCAAAAGTTTGACGTGAAACGACTGTCTCGATCTGAAATAATCGATATTGGCACACCATGTCGAGAAATGACTTCTTTCAGATATAGTCGGGCAAGGTTATCCATACTATCGTTTTCTTTGATTGCAAGAAAGTGAGCGAATTTAATGAGTCGGTCTGCGATTACCCAAATAGTATCACAACCACTGCCGATTCTTGGTAGTTTAGTGATAAAGTCCATGGTGATTCACTCCCATTTCCAAACAGGGAGTTCAGGTTGTATCAATAACCCTGACGGTCTCTGATGTTCAGCCTTCACTCTCGCACACGTTAAGCACTTGCTGACATACAGGGCTATTTCGGCCTTCATGTTAGGCCACCAATACAGTTTCTTCAGGTCTTGGTACATTTTATCAGATCCGGGATGGATTGAGTATTTTGATTTGTGCGACTCGTGCATAATCAACTCGCGAATTCCCCCATAAAGTGGTATCCAGTTTCTGTCTCCAAAACATAAGGTTCTGTCAGAACGCCTTACGAAGCCATTTTCGTTTTCTATCATTCCAGGGAGATTTTTGTGCGGTCGGTGTTCTTCTCTTAATGCTTCAGCTTGGGCTGCAAGAATCTGAGATGGTAATGGCGAACTGATAGTCATTCCCAAGGATCTGACTCGCAATGGTGGTATTCGTTCTTTCCGACTAAGAGCATCAGCAACTACATTAGCTTTACCGGGATGATAGCGAATTTCGCAATCATAATCAATGAGTAACTCTAACCAGCGAAGCTGTCTCATGTTTAGCTCTTTCTGGTCCAAGATGTGTTGCAAACTCTTATGGTCGGTATAAACAATGTACTTTGTGCCGTACAGATAATGTCTCCATATTCTAAGTGCGAATACCACTGCACCCAGTTCCAAATCATGAGTTATGTAGTTTTTCTCATGGGTCTTAAGCTGTCGCGAAGCATATGCTATCAGTTTCTCCCGTTGCATCAGGACAGCTCCTAAACCTTTGTGCGAAGCGTCGCAGTACACGACGAAGTCTTCGCTTCCCTCAGGTAAGGCTAGGATGGGTGCACTACACAACTTTTCTTTCAACATTTGAAAAGCTTCTTCTTCATCGTCTCCCCATTCGTACTTTACGTTCTTCTGGGTTAGCTTAGTTAGGGGTTTGGCTATTTTAGAGAATCCCTCGATGAATCTTCGGTAATAGCCAACTAAACCCAAAAATTGACGAACTTCAGTTATGGTTTGAGGGGCGGCCCATTCTTTAATGGACTCGGTCTTTGCGGGATCCACGTGAATTCCTTGACTGTCGATCACGTGACCCAAAAATTGTACGGTAGAGATCCAAAACTCACACTTCGAGAATTTTGCGTACAGTTGTTCTTGCATCAGTAATTCCAAGATGAGTCTTAGATGCTCTTCATGCTCCTCTTTACTCTTGGAATAGATCAGAATATCATCAATGAATACTATCACAAACTTATCCAAATAGGGCTTGCACACGCGGTTCATGAGATTCATGAATACCGCTGGGGCGTTGGTTAAACCGAACGGCATCACTTGGAACTCGTAATGTCCATAACGAGTTCTGAATGCGGTCTTTGGAATATCTTCTTCTCGAACTCTGAGCTGATGATACCCAGATCGTAAATCGATCTTCGAGTAAACACTCGATCCTTGAAGTTGATCAAACAGATCGTCGATCCTGGGTAGAGGATATCGGTTCTTCACTGTCAATTTGTTCAGCTCTCTATAGTCAATACACATGCGGAAGGATTGATCGTTCTTCTTTACAAACAATACTGGAGCTCCCCAAGGTGATGAACTTGGTCGTATGAATCCTTTTTCAGACAGTTCTGCCAGCTGTTTTGATAGCTCTTCTAACTCGGTAGGAGCAAGGCGGAAGGGTGCTCGAGCTGCGGGTGCAGCTCCAGGTATCAGTTCAATCTGAAATTCGACTTGTCTTGCCGGTGGGATTCCGGGTAAGTCATCTGGGAATACTTCCGGGAAATCTCTGACGATGGGTACGTCTTCAATCTTTTTCTCGTTCTTCTCCTTTCCTTTATTTTCAGAAATCCGGGCCAAGAAAAGGTAACCTCCTTTTTCTACGTACTTCTGAGCCTTTGTACAGGAGATGATGTTCAATCGGGAGGGACCTCCACGATCAATCCTATCTCCTTGTATGATCAAGACCTCTTTTCCGTAGGGCACCCGAACTATCTTCTCATCGCAGATGATATTAGCCTGATACTTGGATAACCAATCCATGCCGATGATGACATCGAAACTTCCTTAGGTAACGGGTAAGAGATCGATGTTGAATGGATGGTTTAAGAAATTCAACGTACATCCGCGAGTAATAGTGTCTATCCTTTCAAGATTCCCATTTGCTAACTCAACATTGTACTCAATACCTAAGGCTGTCGGGGGATTTTTGAGCAAGGGCATAAATGTAGTAGATACAAAACCCCTATCGGCACCAGTATCAAACAATATAGAAGCATAACGGTTGTTGAGAAGAAACGTACCAGTAACAACATTCGGGTCCTCCTTGATCTCCTTCCCAATAACATACACCCTTCCTTGGGCTGCTCCCACATTTCCCTGCTGATTTCCAGCGCCTTGATTTCCCCGATTTCCTCCGGTCCCTCGATTTCCCTGATTTCCTCCATTTCCTGGGTTTCCCTAATTTCCTTGGTTCCACTGTCCACGACACTCATTCTTATAGTGTCCCTTCTTCCCACATCCATAACAAGTGACATTTGCCTTCCAATCTGTTCCCTGAGTTAATTGCACCAGGTTCAGGGATCTGGATTTGCAATCCTTAGCTATGTGTCAAATCTTTGAGCAATTTCGGCACACAATACTGCATTGCCCATGATGATGACGTTTACAATGGTTGCAGTATGGTTTATTTCCACTATACCCCCTCTTTTCCCCATCAGTAATGGCATAAACTTTGGCAACTTCTTGTCTCTTGTTTGGGTGGTCATTACCCTTAGGCTGATCCTCCCTTTTCCTCTTATCCGTCTTTCCCTTTTCAGAACATTCAAGAACTAGTGAATCCATCAAACGTTGAGCTGTGGTGACGGCTTCATGAAGGTTAGTCGGATTTGCAGCAATTACATCGTTCCTAGTAGCTAGTGGCAACCCATCAGTGTAGCGTTCAATCTTGAGTGCCTCAGTACGAACCATCTCGGGGCAAAGTAGTGACAATTCTTGGAAACGACGGTTGTAAGTTGTCATGTCAGTACCCTTCACCTTATAATTCCAGAATTCAATTTCTAGTTTCTTAACCTCATTCCTTGGACAGTAGGTCTTAATCAACAAGGCCTTGAACTGATCCCACGTCATAGCATAAGCCACTTCACTCCCAATAGATTTGAGGTAGTTGTTCCACCAAGTTAATGCTTTGTCTTTTAAACAGAAAGTAGCATACTTTACCTTGGTGTTTTCCTCACAGTTGCTAACAACGAACACAGATTCGATTTTCTCCATCCACCTCATTAGCACAACAACCCTTCGGTTCCGCCAAACTCAGTTGGCCCACAAGTGCGAAATTCTTTATAGGTACAACCACGGTTTCTAGCAGGTGGTGGAGTTTCAGCAGAGGTATTTGAGTGATTAGACTCAGCTAAGATTTTAGCAACACGCTGAGCCACGAGTTGTTCAATTAGAGCTTGATTATCAGGAGGGATGTTTGGTGGAGTGTGACTATTGACACCCTGATCATTCACATTTTGTTCTTCATTAGTTGGATTGTTGGTATTCTGATTGTCGGTATTCTGACCACGAGGATTTTGAGTTGGGCGACGGCCTCGACGACCAGTGTTGACAACAGTAGGTCTTGTACGGGTAGACCTAACGGGGTATCGCCTTGGAGCCGTTGATCTGAATAATAAGATATAAGAGTCATGAGATTTCAAGCAATATGTAACATCGTACCAAAAAGTGGTCATCACAAGGTTGACTACCAACACGAATACTAATCATAACAATAAGAATACAATTCCTTTCACATCATAAACAATTTATGCTCAAAACGATATTTCTCAAAAATTTCCATCCATAATAATACTCATAACGAAACAAATTTCTCGAAGTACAACGGAAGATAAAGATAACTGATCGTTCAAAGACGATACTGATAACAAAAAGTAACAAAGATAGCCAACAACGCTAATATCTCTAACTAAGGACTCCTTAGTTTAGAGATAGTACAACCATCATAAATCTAAGCATAACTAGCCATGAGCACGGCGAATCTCTCTCAAAGCAGTCTCTAGGTCTGCCATCTGTGTCCACATGGACGTAATCTCAATGCGGTCTTCCTCACGGTCACTCCTAAGCTGATCAATCAAAGTCTGCTGCGCGGCGACCCTACGCCAAAGGGATCTGTCGGTGTCGCGGGCAGTCAAGAGTCCTCTCTGTAAGTCTCTGAATGCATCACGCCAGTCCACTAGATCACGCCTCAGAGATGTGGTCCTACCAAACAACACTCCCATGTCTCTCTCAATCTCTCCGAACCTAGCTGCAGAGACCCCCACTAGTCGATCAGATATCTGACTGATCCTCTGCTCAAGGGCGGCGATCTGAAGTAACCTCCGATGAAGTATCTGGGGCTAGTGGGCTGTCGGGCACTGGTGAATGAGGTGGTGATGCTAGCTCGAAATAATGCTCAGGAGAATCGGGCTCGAGTATGTGATCGGGAGAGTCTGGCTCGGGCGAGTGCACTAAGGGTGCAAGTCCCTGATCTGGTGGAGCGGCCTCATCTGGAGCAACATCCTCCTCCTCCTCATCCTCATCATCGTCATCACCCTCTGAGTATGAGTCACTGACACGACGTCGCTGAGGAGTCGGTGAGTCGTGGGATGATGGAGTGGGTGAGCGAGGTCGTCTACGAGATGATGATGCAAGTGATGATGACAGAAAAGAGTGAGCTGTGACACGCATAGGTGGTGATGGTGATCGCCTCATCAGGTGAGTGGTGCTGCTGGTGAGTCGAAGAGTCTGGGCTTTGGCTAAAGCCTGGTGTAGAGTAAGCTGTCGCAAGGAGCTAGAGCGACCAGCTGGTGAAGATGGCTGGGTAGTAGGTGAAACATGTGGCATAGGAGCAACTGATGATGATGATGATGTGAAAGTCGAATGTCGAACGATCTCATAGGGATCGTCCTGATCAGATTTCATCATAGTCCGCCCAAATTAGCGGGATGTAGGAGTAGGAATCTCCTCATGGACATCATTAGCTAAAGAAGGCATCGTCTGTGACAACGGTCATAGGGTAGGTATAAGCATGTGAAATAGCCAGTCTCAAAAACCAAAGTCATAACCAAAAATAATCAATAAGAAATACCGCATTATACTAACGTGTTCAAACAATTACCGTATATAAATACCAAATATAAACCAATCATATAACCATAATATCCCAGTTCTCAAATATAAACCAACCATAGCATTCCAGTTTTAGAATCATGTGGCTTCGGCCAGGCAGGCTGGCATGTTTTGGTCAAGGATCAATTTTTGAAAATGGTTATAGTCGAGGTTTTAGAAAATAACCCAGTTCTCTATAACCTTGAGCTCTGATACCAATTTTGTAACACCCCCAAAATTCGGTTCAGCGGAAGACAAAACAAGTTTTTGGGGTGCTACGAAATTGGTATAAGACACAAGCATAGAAAAACAGGATAGAATTATCTGTTACGTAAAACATTTGAAAATCCATATCTCGAGTTTACATTTCAACCAAAAGTATTTAAAGAAAGGCCCAAAAATAAAACATATGAGTTAGGTCCCTATAACATTATCAGAGTGAAAGTTGATCCTTAGCCATGCCGTACGCCAAGCCTCCAAAGTAATAAGCAAAGTAAACCTCATCAATTACCTGAGAAAAACATGCTAAAAAGGTCAGCTAACGCTGGTGAGTTCATAGGTTTAATCGCTAGTTTAATAGTAGACCTGTTAGAGTTATTTGCTATGTGGGACTAAGGGCAGATAGATTTCATACTTCCATCAATCATTCCAAAACCAAAATCATTCCAAGCCAAAATCATTCCAAAACCAAATCATTCCAATATCTTAACGAGATCTCAAGTAGGGCCCTAAGCGACTCTAGCCAGGTAACATGGCTATAGAAAGGGATTGCTACCCTGGTCTAGGCCGTAAGCAGATATCTATTCTTAGCTAGGCATCATGGTTATAGCAAGGGATTGCTACCCTAGACTAAGTCAACATCTACCGCAAATCTAACCCTTAACTAGTCAACACATAAGCAAATCAAAAAGTAGTTGCAGGTCCAGAAAAGAGTTGCATGTTTTCTCCCCCAAGTTAAATAAACGTTTAAAAGAGTAAAAGCGGGGCTATGAAACTCACCTCAAGCACGCAAGCACAAACAAGATCTACTGAAGCAAAGTAATCAGCAACTCTTAAGTATCAACACTCACGAACTTGGCACAACCTAATAACGTAAACTAACCTTAACATCATCTTCAAACGTAAAAGCTTCCAAAAGTAAACCATCCCAAGTAGATTCCGTTTTAAATTCCAAAATCTTCTTTCTCATATCCGTTATTAGCGTTTGGTATCGACGGGTATGTAGTGGTGACATGACATGACTCAAGTGTACTCACGCCACGTAGCAAATAAGATCGAAACGACTCGAAATCAAGGACGTATGACTAAGTTTTGATTTGATAAATTATGCGAACGAATTGTCGAGTTCTTATCGAGTTCGTCAACTCGATAGGTCTCGTAATTCTTTCGAGTAATTTATTATCCCGAAACTCAATAATCATACTAGGTAAGTCATGAGGATGAATTGCCCATTAATAAATCTCTCCCGACATGCTTATGGGGCTCTTATTGGACTCGTCAGCCCAACAAGTCCGATAACCAGGTGGGTTGAGGTTATTAACGTCAACTGATCCGAGACTTGGCACTAGAACTACAAAACATAAATATTCCTCATAAATACTCTTCTTAGGTTTGCGTGCCCTCGAAACTTTTTAATAACTCATTTTATTATAAAACTTTTAAAACTTTAATAAAACAACAAGTATAAACTTGTTATTATTTATTTCTTATACGAAAACGCTCACGTGATTCTTGTTGTTGCATATGTATATATATACATACGTTTCAAGCTTATTTTTATTTTGAGTTACTATTTGTTTCGAGTCACAAGTCGAGTCATGACCTCTCAACTTATTATATCAATCCAAGTCCAACAATATATAATAATGTCCATTTTGTGGCATCGTCGGAGTCAACGAGGACTAAAAGTCAACGTGGTGCCGACGTGGCACAAAACTCACAAGTAACCACATATCATAAATTAAGCCTCATTATCGCAATCAACTTCAATCTCTCGTGGTCGACTACGACTCACGTCTAACCTATTCCCCGTCAACTAATAATCGTCACACAATCGATTCCCATATTTCATTAACCAATACTTTCAATGTTTTCACGGTTTTTCTTCTTCACGGCCATAATACCAACTAAACAATCAAAAATCAAATAATAATAATAATAATCGGCCGAGACAATGTCTCGACTCTCTTTTCCCTCGACGCGGCTCAACAACAAAAATAACTATATAACCATTGCCGCAACAAAACACACGAACCCAAGAGGGTCTCGGTTCCACGATTATGACAACAAAACAATATGAACACGACTCAAATAACAAGAATACCACGTAACAAAATAATACCAAGCCATTGTCGAGACCTCCATGGTCTCGGCTTACCTTCCCTCGTCGGCAGTCAACCAAAATGGACCCTTGGTCCATCATTTTCGCAACAACAAAAGTGTAATAACAAGAGAGTAACAACAAGAACTGAACAACATCAAGAACATCAAGATGCCGGGAGTCTTAGCTCACGGTTCGAGTATACTCGACACACATGACACCATATCAATACCAAACCATTTTTATTAGTTCAAAACACAAGAAAAATATCAAAATCCATTTGTTTTTTTTAACCGGAAAAATAATAAGAAACCACGAGTTGACTCGGTGGTGAGTCAACCCACGCGTAAAAACGCGTTTCCTTACCGTGTCTTCACTCGATCTATGTTTTTAAAGTATAGAAATGTAGTGGGTGGGTTTTGGCGGCGATGGAGCAAAATAACGAGAGGTTTGGGGTTTTTGGGTGGCGCGTGAACTACACCAAAAGAGAGAGGAGAGTGTGAAGGTTATGTTGGTGGTGGTAGTGTGGTTGTAGGAGAGGCGGTGGTGGTGTTATAGGGGTGGCCGGCGGCGGCTACAAGAGAGAGGAGAGGGAGAGGTTGAAGATGAAGAGAAAAATATATAATATGAATAAGGGTTTGTGTGGTTAGGGTTTTATAAATCGGAAATTGCTAATAGATCCTTGTGTAAAATTTATTTTAACTTGAGGAGTCGGTGCAAGGACTAGCGGGATAATTATTACTATACTTTCCTGGGATACTTGTTTTTATTTATGAAAAACATTACACGTCACACGAATAAATTTTTAACCGTCACCATCCATCTTAATAATGTTTTTTTCATAAAGTTTGATAATAAATACGTTTATAAAATAAAACGTAGCCGTTTCTCGTTTAAACTCGACTTATTAGGTTTCCTAGTGCCGATGTCGGAGTAGTGCCTAAATTAATGCCACGTAAATAATTTAACGACAAAATAATCCATATAAATAATCCAAAATACGAGTCAAACTCAACATAATTCCAAAAGGTCACGTTCAAAATGTTTACGTCGTTAAATTTTTAGAAATGCGGTAATAAAATGGATCCCTAAATTACCAGTTGTCACAGAGGCGGTCATATTTGATAATGAAATGGTTTACAGATTTGTTCCGCGTTTGCCTGTCATGAGATCATTACCGTGTAGATCTCTAACAAAGCAGGTTTTCTCCCGAAAAGCAACTTCCAAGGCACCGTCACAGAACTGTCCTACGGAGAAGCGGTTGTGTCCAAGGCCTTCAACGTAGTATACATGGCTTATTTTGATGTTCCCGCTGATGTAATCCCCATAGCCCATGATAGCGGCAAAGTGATCATTCCCGAATCTGACAGTTCCTATGAACTTTGAGAAAAGTTTACTAGAAGATTTAGGTTGCCTGTCATATGTCGGAAACACCCGCTATCAACAATCCAGAGTACGATTTGTATCACCTGCATCACAAGAAGACAATGCAGATGGAGAGACAATAACGGTGGAACCCGTTGGGTTAGTAGCACAATTAGTAAGCTTCTTAGGTAACCAAGTAAAACTAGGTTTATTCTGAAGCCAACGTTGCCAATTCCAACTAGATTCTGCTTTCTTCCTAGTAAAGGCACTCAGTGTTTGGATCTTTCTTTTAGGGCCTATGGTCATGTCTAAAGGATTCTTAGAAACTACTTTTGGCAGTTTCCCTAAGATTGACTTGGCAGCGGTAGGGGGCCTAGAGGAAATGCCAGTAGTACGTTTCTTCTTACGAGACAAAAGGGTTTTAGCATAACAACTTTTATGATTACCAGATAAAACACTCGTACGACAAAACACACAATAAGCATCATTATGACCATTATTCGAATCATTCAAAGTATCAGCATTCATTACATCAGAATTAGAATTACACGTTTTAACACTTGATTCTACTCTAGATATAACTTGCTTTTTATTCAAAGTCCTAGTGTGAACTTCTACTTCTTGGTCCTTAGGGGAGCTGCTCTTAGGTTTCCAAACACTATTCTTCACGGGAGCCTTGGATCTGCTAACCTTAGAGGTGCCTAGTCCTGTAGAAGTGGAAGCATTCACATTAGTGGTCTGGGAAGATGCTTTCTTAGGTATCTTATCGACTTTATACATGCCTGGCTTAATCACATTTTTGTTTGCATTTTTCCCTTTCTCACGTATATTCATTTTCTCTCTCAATTCACTGATGATGTGTTTGCGTTGTTGAATTTTAGAATCCAATTCACGATTTAATCGAAGAAGGTTATTTCGGTTTTCACAAACTTTATCGATGTGCTTTTCATATTTGGAAATTTCTTGTTTTAAAACAACATTTTCTTTCTCAGTCAGATTATCATAAGCATGACTGTTTTGAAAAGACAGAGATGTGATTTCGTGTTGTAATTTTAACTCAAAGGCGAGACTCTGAGTTTGACACCAATGCAACCTCTTGTTGAATTTGTAAACTTCTTTTGAAAAATTGTTTTTCACATCATCATTGACTTGTTTAAGTCTCTCATTTTCTTGTCTCAAATTCTCTATCTCTAATTTCAACAACTTAATATCAACAGAATGAGCATCAACAATCATATCATTACAATCCATAAAAATAGAATTCATAATCACAGAAACAACATCAGAACGTAGAACAGTTTCCAAAAGACGATCAACTTCTTTTTCCAAATTTTTCTTTTGAAATTTTTGTTTCAAGATTTTGTCGTCTTTTGCTTTGAAAATGCTCATCATTGATACAATATCCGATTGCAGTTCCTGCTCCCAATGTGTAGCACAAAGTCTCAGGTGTTGAACGTGTGGTAAAAATTGTTGTTGAAAAACCTCTCTTTTCCTTTTCATAAGGAGAAAGAAAAGTAGAGACTGTTTAGGTATTAAAATATCGGAGGACACGACATGGTTTAGGTGTAGAAGAAACGACACCTGGATTTTGCGAAGAGATATTTACTTGTGCCTCATTGGTTACAGGGACTACTTCAGGAAATGTATCTGGTTCAATAAACCATGATGGTTGTGATTTTTGCGGGACGAAGGTTTCGCTAATATGAGGTACTTGAAAGTAATCATATGGTTTATGATAAGGGTTTTGACTCATTTTATATCGAGTTTCCTTCGCCTGTTCTATTTCCTCCTCACTGGTATAAACAACAACACGCACAACAGAATCATCAAGCAAATGTTCAGCACTATATAACTTTGGATTTTCTGTGAGTGCTTTATGTAGAAAACATGGTTTATCACTGCCAATAGCAAACCCATATCCTTTTGGACTTGGTTTCACTGTTAGCTTTTGGATGGTGGTTATTGATTTGCCTGTTTTATACACAACGTTCTGAAATTCTTTAAGTTTGGATTCCAAGACAAGAATTTCCTCAATATATGAATCAACCCATTTCCTTGAACTTTCTCGGTGTTCATAAAAATCATTTTGACAAGTAGACAACTCTGTTTTTGTTTGATTAAGTTCAGAGTGCAGAATGTCAACTTGCTTTTGAAAGTCAAATATTTCTTGTTCTTTTTGTAAAGTTATTTCATTCTTGGAAACTGTCAATTCACGAACTTGATGTTCTAAATTTTGTACCTGCACATATGACTCTTAGAATGCAGACTCAAAGCTTTCCTCACGTTTTACTTGGTTTTCAAAATTTGAAAGTTGTTGCTTGTAGCACTCATTATCCTTAGTTAATAATGCGAATTTTGCTTTTAGAATTCTGTTTATTTCATTACACTTATCAATTTGGGATTTATGAGCATCTAACTGTGTCTTGGTGGTCAGCAGTAAGGTCATGAGCTCTGAGTCAGGCAAAAGATTTTCTTGTTCAAATTGTTCATTATCATCATTAGAAAGAGGATCATCAAATGAAACAACGGGGTTAATTTGATCATCATCAAATGTAACAACGGCATTTATTTGATCATCGACTTCAAAGGATAAGGATGAATCAATTTGTCCAAGATTGTCTTCGGCTGAAGCAGATGCAAAGGGTGACACAATTTCATCAATTAGACATTTTGAATTTGGTACCTGAGACAAGCCATCGGTATCATAGAACGGGCCTGTTTCACCCATGTTGATTTCCTGCATGTTAGCCATTAGCATCACAGCTGCTTCCAGGTCCTCCATGTCATCATCTGAGTAAGCATTTGCCATGAAGCTTTGCTCCTTTTCAGTGAGAGTGCCTCCACGTTCATCTTTGAGGACTAGAAGTAGAGCTTCCTTGTGATATGCACTCCCCCTTGTTCTTGGCTTGGGGCATGCATTGGCTACGTGACCCTTTCCCTCGCAGTTGTAGCATTTGATCCCGCTGTTTCCAATACCAGAATTCCCTATGTCAACAACTTGTGCCTTGTTACTTCCAGTGGAATTGAACCTCTGTCCACCTGAATTACTCATGTAACTATCCGATCCGGATCTCCCTGAAGCTCGGTTTTGTACCTGAACTCGACCATCCTGAACAACTGCCTGATTTCTGGTGTTGGAAGAAGACCTCAGACGGTTGTTGGATTTGTTTGAGAACTTGCTGAAAGCTTTGGCAATTAAAACAAATCCTTCGTTCAGTGATTTGAACGCGTCGTCGTCATCACTGTTAGCATCGGTATTTTCATATGGAACCATTTGTTGTGATGAACCTCCGTATGGAACGAGTTGATTAGACGTGGTTTGTGAGGGAGGATTTGTCGGATGCTGTGGTTGGGGTAAACTTTGACCTGGTGGTGGTTGGTCAAAACTCTGTGCTGGTTGTGTAACAAAATGAGACTGAGCCATCAAGGCAAGTGAGTTTGAGGTTGGTGATGGCATGAATCCTCAGATTGGTTTTGTTTAAGGTAATCATACAATAATCCATAAGAAACTTCGTTTATCTTTTTGGCTTTTCGAACAAATGTCACGTACTTTTGCCAATCTGGTCCGAGACACGCCAGAAACTTAGAGTTCACTGCAATCCTGGGTAGTTTGATGTTGTGACGATCCAAGTCGTTGACGATATTTGTGAACCTGTGGTAGTATGACTCCAACGATTCCCCTTGTTCAATCATGAAATTGGTATATTCCATGTACAGTTTAGATTCCATGTCCTCCTGATTTAACTCAGTACCTTTCATAAGAAGGTGTACATGTTCCTACATGTCCTTGGCTGTCTTTTGAGCATCAATGCTTCGGAAGATAGGATTTGGAATCCCTTGAAGTATATAAGACATTGCCAATTCATTAGCTTCTTGCTGTTGTACCAATTCTGTGGTCATCTGAGCAACAGGAACAGGGGTAGTGTTTGCCGCTCTTGGAGGAATGACATTGGCATCACCTGCAACCGTGATTGTAGGGTGTGGGTATGGTCCTTCCTTGATGACCTTTTTCATGAACTTACCATGGGGCTTCTTTTGCTAGATAAACTGAAGGAAACGACTCGACCATTGCACGTAGTTACCTGGAGTAAGCATAGGTGGGGTGTCGAGAGATCCGGCCTCATGTCGGGACTGTTGACTGCTTATAGCCTTGCACATTTTGTCAAACCAGTGAGGCTGCTTTTGAGGTTGTTGCTGGTAATTCTGCATCGGCTGTTGTGGAACTTGTTGAGGAACTGGTTGTTGGGGGAAAAACTGGTGTTGTTGTGTGAAAGCTTGTTGTTGTTGGTACTGTGGTTGAGGATAATATGGTTGAGGATATTGTTGTTGTTGCTGTTGATACTGTTGTTGCTGATTTTGAAAGTAGTAGTTGTATGGTGGTTGAGACATCGTCATAACCTGTGGATGTTGGATCGTTCCAAGGAAATAAGATTTTCGTTCATTTGTTCACTAAGTGTTTCCTAACTCGGAAATAATTATTAGAATTTGCTTGGTAACTGCCTTACTCGGAAGAATCACAATAACTTTTGTAAGATAAAACTTTTCCTTACTCGGAAAACTTAAGAATGTTCCTTGCTCGAAAATTTGAGAAAAAATTCCTTACTCGGAAGATTTATTATATTTCCTTACTCGGAAGAGTTCCTTACTCGAAAGATATATAAATATTCCTAACTCGGAATTTTTTGAAATTTTCTAAACTTGGAAGATTCACAACTTTCCTAACTCGGAAATGTTAAATCTCACTAAGAAATAACGTTTCTTCCAAACTTGGAAATTACAAAGCAAACTCAGAATTCTTTCCTAACTCGGAAACGTACTTGCTCGATAATTCTGTAACTCGACAATTCCTTACTCGGAAAAGTTGAGTTAGAATTATTGTTTACACGGGACAATTTCCTAGCTCGGAAATATTATGATAATTCGGGACTTGGTGAAAAAAATTCCTTACTCGGAAAACTTAAGAATGTTCCTTGCTCGAAAATTTGAGAAAAAATTCCTTACTCGGAAGATTTATTATATTTCCTTACTCGGAAGAGTTCCTTACTCGAAAGATATATAAATATTCCTAACTCGGAATTTTTTGAAATTTTCTAAACTTGGAAGATTCACAACTTTCCTAACTCGGAAATGTTAAATCTCACTAAGAAATAACGTTTCTTCCAAACTTGGAAATTACAAAGCAAACTCAGAATTCTTTCCTAACTCGGAAACGTACTTGCTCGATAATTCTGTAACTCGACAATTCCTTACTCGGAAAAGTTGAGTTAGAATTATTGTTTACACGGGACAATTTCCTAGCTCGGAAATATTATGATAATTCGGGACTTGGTGAAAAAAATTCCTAACTCGGAAAGTTTCCTTTTGTTTCCTAACTCGGAAAATGGGAAATTCTCAGGACGTTTGAAAATTTTCATAACTCGGAAAATTTTCAACTTTTCCTAGCTCGGAAAATAACACGTTACTCGGGACTTGTGAATGTTTTCCTAACTCGGAAAATATTCACTTACTCGGGACTTTTGAAAAACTTTCCTATCTCAGAAAATTTTCAACTTTTCCTAGCTCGAAAAATAACACGTTACTCGAGACTTGTGAACGTTTTCCTAACTCGGAAAATATTCACTTACTCGGGACTTTTGAAATTTTTCCTAACTCGGAAAATTTCAACCTTTTCCTTGCTCGGAAGATTACGGGTTAACATAACGAAAAAAAATTCCTAATTCCTTGTTTGGCTCTGATGCAACTTGTTGGGTCTCGATTTCACACAAGTTACTAGGAGGATTTAGAGAGAAAGAATTGTAGGTTAAACTTGAGAATAATAAACTTTGATCTTGCAATTAACCAACAACTCTTCCCTTACAATAGGAAGAGTATTTATAGTACAAAGAGATGAAATGGGCCAAGCCCTAAATAGATAACAACTAGATGGGATGCAGCCCATTATTGTAAATAAATAATCATTGGGGCGCAACCCAATTAACAAATAAACAAAAGCATACAGCCCATGGGCCTTCTACACAGGCTGTAAACTAAAACTAACTTAAAGACCAAAGCAACCTAATACCAAACATGATCGATACTTCAATTATCTAAGACGTGTTCCCAACATAGCAAGGTACAATTTCACCGGAGGGATCTTCAATCTGAGGATTAAATCGTCAGGTATAAATTTTTGAAAACTGCTGCAGAGGAGTTTATGATTTTTGAATTTTTTAGTGTTTTCTTGATTCAACTTCATGAATTCGTGTTCTATTCGTGTTAATTCATCATGGAAGTTGGTTTATCTGTTAATTGGTAGTATTCTTTACATATGGAAGCAGCTTTTGAATCAATGATTGTTTAGGGTTTTCTTGAAATTCCCTATTGTTTAAAAGAGACCCTAGGTCTTTAAGGTTGATGGTGATCTATTATTGGCTGCTGCTGCATGATGTTTCGAGTTTCAGTTCATGGTGTTGTGTGATGTTCATCATTACAAGAAGCAGGTATTGAAGCTTTTGTGCTTACTGGTTGCGTGATCAGTTGTAGTCCACAGCTTGGTATTGGTCAGGTTAATGGAAGATCGTTGCTGATGTTCAAGAAGGTTACAGGTCATTTAACTACAGGTCACTGCTTGCTTCATACTCTGTACAAGCCTTAATTGGATATGGTTACTGGTCATTGAGGGTTACGAATGAGGTTGATAGGTCGTGGGTTTGAAGCTTGATGTTTGGCTTCATTTTCATAACGATGAGTGGTTTACAAAGATGTTTTGAATGTTAGGGTTTCCGTAAATCCTAAATCATTTGAGTTAAAGTTGTCGTGTTTCCAGCTTCATGTGTTCGATTCATAGCAGTTAGTACTGCTTTCTTAATACGTTTGTACTGCTGGTCCTTCCTATGAAAGTTTGTACTGCTCAACGATATTCACTTTGTGCTGCCCATGAAATAAATTAATACTGCTCGTTGATAATTGAAAGTGCACAAGAGGGTGGTTTGTATTGCTTCTCATGCATTCTTAGTACTGCTATCAAAGGCGATTTGTACTGCCCGTCTATGCTATTTGTACTGCCACACAACAAGTTTGTACTGTTCCGTATGTTTGTACAGCTACGCTTCCTGAGCTGCAATGATGTGCAATGTTGAGCCCATCATGCAAGCACTATGAAGTGAGGGGAAGATAATGGGTCGGTGATCTTTAATATTTATCTATCAAGGGACAGTGGCATGGATTTAATAGCAGTGACTACAAGCAGATTGATATGATTATTCTATGATACGTATGAAAGGTTCCATTACTTGATGTTGTGGTTTCATGCAATGTGCACATGTAGTTGATTTGGAACAGGTTGGTTCCAACACACACACATGGGGAAATCACACACACACTCAAGTGTTTGGTTTGGATTTTGGTTTATGTTTTTAAAAGTTTAATGGGTCGTTCCTATTTTTTTAATTGATTACGAAGAAGGTTATTTATTACTTATTTGATGATGCAGTAGAATTTTTCAAGTTTGTGTTCTTATCATATCTTAAAGTGTGTGTTACACTTTAAAGATAACTTGTTTGGGCGTTCAAGTGGTGACTACGAATTGAGAAACACTTTAAGGAGTTACGTTATTGTGCTCAGTGTCTCATTGAAGATGAATTTATTGTCAAGAGATTGCGGTCTCTGTAACACCTAAAATCTACGAACATGTAAAATGACCAAAATGCCCCTGCAAGTTTAAGAATTATTTAAGAGCTTATAAAGTATCAAATAAATTCCAAACTTCTGGCAATGCACAAGTTATGATTCCAAATAATTTTGAACAACTTCATTTAACATATATACAAATGGCAAAATTACCAAAATACCCCTAAGAGTGCCGAATGATTTATACTTAGTTTTATTTTGATTTAAAATGATTTAAACTATGTAAATGAGGAAATAATCAATCACAAATATTGCCAACCCATTTTGCCGAAAATTCTGGTCCAATCCCACCCCTAGGACTCGGTATTCCATGATTTAAGTCAATCCATATCTTTTTTCTCCTAAACCCTAATTACCGATTGAAAAGAAAACACACAAATAAATCCTATAGCCTCCATCCGATTCTCTAAAATTACCAAAGCATTTTTTTGAGTTCAAACACCATCCAAGGAGTCCTAGAAAAATCGGGTTGAGTTCGTTTGTTGCCTGATTCGTTGGTGGTGGATTTATTCCTGTCGATAGCTCATTTTTAAGGTAAAAATTCGTATCAATTAAATCAATCTTCATAAAATTCGTTTCTCATTTTTCCTGAGGTTCTTATATCACATGTGATCTGCGAAAAATGTGTACAAGGTGATTTGATCCCATTTGAAGTCGTGGTGAATTCTTCCTTGTCGAGTAACCATCCGAGAAGCAATAAATTGTGCAGCCTTGTTCACTCGTTCTAAAAATATTCTGGTATTTTCCCCAGCTCCTAATGATCGTATATAACATAAGAAAAATAATAAAAACAGCCCATGCATCATGTATGATTCGTATGAAAATTATTGTGTTTATAAACCCTAGAATCGAAATAAATACTATATGCATGCATGCGAATTTTCTTGACCAGGATATTATTTTTCGTGGCCTATATGATCATCATACAACACCATAAAAATGCTCATTTGAATTATAGAGACCTAAAACAATTATTGGTGAAGTTATTTGAAATCGGCTAAAAGGAAACAAGAACAAAAAAATACCTAGCGATCGAACTAGGGTTCAAAACCGATAAGATCTGATTATAAGTGAATATAAATGATGTGGAAATGATTACATAATGATTGGGATCGATTAGGGTTTTGTTTTGTTAAAGATCATGGTTAACGATTTGAAAATTAAATATAAAGGGGGTGTTTTGTCAATATTAAAACTCATGGGTTATTTTTGTCATGTTTTATAGATCAAGTATGACCTGTAAAAATTATAAAACGAAGGGCCTATATGTAAAATTTGCGAGATAATGAAATTAGTTGTAATTGTTGGTTCGAATTGGAAATTAAATAAATATAGGGACTAAATGTGTAATTTCTGAAAAGTTAAGGTCGATTTGAGTAGTGAATGATATTCAGGGACTAATGTGTAAATTTGGATATTTATTGGACTAATGTGTAATTATTATTAATTAAAGGTTGAAAATGTAAATTTTAGGGTTAATTATGTAAACTTATTAAATGGAGGGACCTATTGTGTAAATTATGAATATTTGAATGTCAAATCGTATAACTTGTTAAAATAAGTACTCATTGTGTAAATTTGATAAATTAAGGGTTAAATGTGTAATTATGCATATTTGAAGGGTTAAAGTGTAACTTTGGAAATACAAGGGTGTAAAGTGTAAATTGTGAAACCCTAAGGACCAAAGGTGTAATTATGATAAAGATACCTTATTTCCAGCTAATAATGATCTAAGTAAGCTATGTACTCAATACTTCTAAAAGTGGAAACTTTCTAATTATGGAAACTGTCTAAAAGTGGAAACTTACTAAAATGGGAAAGTTACTTAAAATGGAAAGATGGTTAATTAAGAATGATTTGTAATCCCCTTCTAATCCTTTAGGTGTGAAGAAGGAGAGACTTTGAGCTGTCCCCTATTTCTGTGCTTATTACTATTTGTGCTTTCTTCATAAGGTACAGATACTCTGCCCTTGTTTCAGTAAGGGTTCTTATATTCTTATACATTGATTTTGAGTTATGATTCAGTTAAGATTTCCCAAGCCATTGCCATGTTCCCTTTTAAATGAACCTTTGATATTACTTTGATAGGACCTTGAGATGCACCTTTTGATATATGACCTTGTGCTATGATTTTAAGACATGACTCTTAGTTTGATACCCGAGCCATTTATGTTACCTAGCCAGGGAGGTAACCTGGCCATGTCTGTGATGCACCACTGGCATGACTCCCGTGTGGGGGAGTGATTTCTCACACCGTCCCTTTTATGATTTTCTGCCATGGCTACTATGATGTTGGGATGACTTTGAGTTTGGGGGCGTATGGGTTGCAATCCTAGATTTGTATGTTTAGTGGATTTAACTGTGACTTTGAGTATTGACTTTGAGGTGACTGGTGTTTGTGTGCAATACACGCCTTTCACATTTAGCTGGAGCTAGCTACTCCACTATTTTGATACATGAGGACACCCCTCATATTATCTGGTTGCCTGAGAGGTATCCCCTCTGATTGTGAGCTTATGACCTTGAGACTATGATGTTGACTTTGAGTTATGGGCTCGTGGTAGATAACTATCCTATTTTTCCTTATTACTCTTTTGCTTTGATTATACCTTATGATATTTTCCAGTGCCTCATTATATTTCGGTTTCGTTATCTTTGCTTGTATTATGTATCTGTTCACTGGGCTTTGTAAGCTCAGCCGCACGTTTTCTTTTTCGTGTGCGGCAGGTATCTAGCTGGGAGATGGATTTTATGCTTGGGATGAGAGTTAGTTGGATGCTTTTACCTTAGATGATGTCCTACCCTAGTCTTGCCATTTGTTTAGACATTTTGATTATGGATTCATTTCGTTATGTATTTCCTTTGAATTATTTCGTTATCTTGTGAGACTTTTGTATTGGACTCAAGTCATGTTGACTTGGTTTATTTATTTATGATGTTTTATGGCTTCCGCTGTGTATATGTATGAATGCTTTGAAGTGTCGCCATAATGTGATATCTCTACCCTTGTCGGGTTGGGGTGTTACAGTCTCCCTATACATCGATTTGGGTATACGTTCGAAGTCATATTTAGTACAAGATATAAGACACAAGGTTGGGTTATTCTACTTTAGCATCGAATTGGTAATGGTTAGTTTTCTACTTAATGTTCAAATGATTAACCATTTATATGCTACATCGAGGTGAAGGTTTTCACAATTACTAGTTGGTATTCTTACTGCTGGTTTAGAATTTTTCTGTCTTGAGTTCATTTATAAAAGTAAGCATTTTGGTGTTCGTTCATAGAGGGCAATTCAAGACATTGGAAGACTAGATTGGAAGTATGGTACTGGTTCGTGGTTATGAAGATCAAGGTTGCTTACTATTGTCCCCTAATTGATGATGACAAAAAGGGGAAGAATATTTATATTGAAGATTTGCAACTTGTAGAGCCTTGGTGATATTGCATGGATTAAGGGGAAGTCTATATCTTTCATATATTTCAACTTCAGGGGAAGTTTGTGCTTATCTGGTTTTGTCATTATCAACTAGGGGAAGATTGTTGGGAATTATATTTGAGTTGATAATGGACAAAACATGAAAGATGAAGGAGACTTATGAAGACAAAGATGAAGGACTAAATATGTATTATGTTAAGGGTGCGTTTGGTATCCTGCCATGAATCACAATCGGTATCGGTTTTGGTATAATATGGGTACCTCACCTATGATAGATTCATACCTTCCCTCTTGAACTCCTATGGAGTATGGACAATATCAATATTTCATTCCCATATAATGTGGGCCCATCATCTTAACCAAACACTTAGAATCATTACCACTATGATTCTCTCATTCCCATAGGGGATACCAAACGCACCCTAAATGTCTTTGTAACCCCAATCTCTATTATATAAAGAGATGGGGCGTTTAGGTTTGAGATACAGGTGTTAAAGATGTAACACCAGAAAAGGGGTGTGTGTGTACTTAGGCGTGAGTCTTTGTTTAGACGCCTAGGGTTTAGGTTAGAGTTTTGATTAATGTAAGATACTAGAAATCATAACACAAACACAAGATTAATAATGGATCGAATCTAGAGAGAGAGAGATAGAGATTGGGAGCCTTTTAGAAAGAGAAAATTCAAGAGATTAGATTGAGAGAATGAAAAGGTCTAACCCTTCCCACACATGGGAAGGGGTATTTATACATACAAACTTAAGTGCCCCGAGTGGGCTGTGGAGCGAGCTGACAGTGGGTAAAGACCCGACCCACTCCACGAATACTATAATAACTAAACTAATACTAATGATACTAATAATCCTACGAGCTACATAAATGCTAAAGAGATAGTCGGGGTGACCGAGTCTTCATATGAATAGTTATATTCCTAACAATCTCCCCCTAAGGGAGGTCACCCCGGAAAATACACTTTGAATTCTAGCATTCTATTACATGACTGTAAATTCCTAGCTCGTAGTCTTTTGATTCTTCAAGTTCAGCACACTTTGTACTTTCGGCAGTGGACCTTTGATGACTGTTCATTTGTCTTGGATGATCTTTGAGGATTCTTTGAGGTCATCATCCAACATACGTCTTCAAGTCATCTTGTTGCAGTATTATTTCCATCTGATGTTGTGATCTTTGAGCATTCTTTGAGATCATCAACCACCGTAAATCTCCAAGCTCATTCGTTGTAGTAATGTTGCCTCCATGTGATTTGTTGTGAACTTTGGACAGCATGCTCACACTTTTCTGGATCATGATAACTATCATCAGAGTTGCAAAAGCTGTGTTGTATGTCTTTCATCTATCATGATGTCTTGGATAATGATTTGTAAGTGTGAGCATTGAGCGTGGATTGACACGTCTCTACTGGAATCAGGAACCACCATCACCATCTTTATATGAATCTGAAATAAAACAGTTAGCAATAAAGTTGGAGAACGAATATGGCTTTGTCATTCGCTCGGTGCGGTTGGATTAACCTTCGGTTCCGTGAGGACCGACCTGTGATCAGGTAGAATTCCTTTTAAAGAGAATTCTCCTTGACAGGAATTTCCAGCTTGTTGTATAGACTCATCCAACGCATTAACCTTGGAATCTTCATACCAAGCATGTTCTCATACCGGAACGTCTCAAAGCAGACAGCACGGTAGAGTGAATCAGTAAATTAAATACCCACTGATTGATGAGAAATTGATTAGAAAAATCACTCGCGTGTCACTGGATAAACATTTTATGCAACACGACGAGAGTTTTATAAATTGAATCACATTTCTGTCATAAACACTTTTGTTTGAAAATTTTCACAATCAATGTGCTCGAAACTCAGTTGGTGAGCAGATTGAAAGGTTTTCCAAAAGCATCCGTCAATCCATTTCCTGGAACAAGTTTGATTCAAATGTGAATCGCCCCATCGTTTCTTTCCAGTTGTCACTAGTTTGATCCATGAAGGATCTCAAATGTCACCCACCAAGAGCTTGTTTGATGTTGGCTCTAGAAGGATTTCCATCTTCATTGTGAATACTTTACGTATCACTCGGATGTTCTGGCAATACCACAAGGATAATGCGTAGGACTCTTAAAGTATATTTTCTTACTTTTCACGGTGTATGAAACAGCAAGCATATTGGAAGTGTGTCCTAATGAGATTTATGGATGATCTCTTGGCTCTAGACTCAATAGTGCGTTTTGATTTAGTGATCGGAGGCTGGAGAGGACTGCCACCTTTTCAATATCATCTAACTCGGAGTGAGAGAGACGATAGACATGTATTGATCTCCGTGACAAATGAAACAAGAGTCCTTTGAGGGACCTTGAGTGGCTAGGGAGGATTGTGCAACGTATCACTGGGTCCATGATACTTTGTCTTCAATGTCAGCAATTAACTTAGTGATTCTGACAGCATATGTGTTGACCCGGTTTCTGCCTAAAGTGTAAGGAGGGCTTCTTTCTTTTCACCCTTTATCTTTACATTTCTTTTTCATTCTTCAACCCCTTCAGTGCTTACCAAGACTTCATCAATAGCACCTTGTTGGGTTTGTTCCAGTGTTAGCTCCATCTCAGTCGACACTCTTCCCTTATACTCACTTGTCTCCTTTTCTTAATCATACCTAAGGACTTCTACACTAACTAGTGGATTGTCCCTGGGTAGATCCCTCCGGTTCTGGCGGGATCGTGGGAACTTAAACCTAACCTTACCATCCTTATAACTCCAGTACATTAAATAACATGGTCGGTCTTTGGTCTTTGGTGTTCTTCCACAATTGCCATCATAAATCATTTGCTCCCCCTCAATATGTACATTGATATACGAAAGAGTTTAACACATATTTGGGAGCCTACACATGAGTCCAAAAGATCACATTTTATCAGATTTCATATTTAAATCACATTCTCTTCCCCGATCAAAAATTTCAAACCTGATCCCAATTGATTTAAATAAGTTTAGAAAATATGGGAGAAAATGTGGTCAGTTTTAATATGTGCTGATAATGGAACATGCAAATGCTCCCCCTCAATTTATGAGGGTGATTCACCACTTATTATGTACAAGATAACTGTTATGACACAAATGATATTGACCTTTTTGCGCAGCTGATGTGATCATCTGCTTCTCTGAGGGAGTCAGTAGTCAACATCAATTATCCATCCACCAACATAAATTCCCCAAATATTGTAGATCCCCACTTGGCGAGACCAGAATAAGTAATGCTTTGTTGAAATGAAGGTGGTGGCGGTGAAGACAGTGTTGTTGTTGTTGCTGATGTTGTTGTTGTGGTGAGTTCAGAGCCAGTCAATAGAGTTTGAACATCTGATCAAATGGTTAGAGCGGGAGCAGGCACATTCATATCGGCCATGGAATCTGCATAAGAATATCAACACCGATATACATACATACAGATTCACTCTTCATTAACAGCTACCACGTAGCAGCTTGCCTACTCATAATACCATTTTCATCTCATAATCAAACCACAGTCAGGAAATACATCAAACCGCTATCTAGCATGAAGATCAATCAGCAATCATGAACATGGCAATTCACTCATATTTCAACATTCAACTCAGGATCTTAGGGACAAGATTCTAACATGATAGCTATATACCTAAGCATATCCTGAGTGCACATGCACTAAATCAACAACAATTAAGCAGCTATCGACTAACAAAAGTCAATCAACATTTGGAACTCATTCAATCAGATCATACAAATGCCAGTGAAGTATTAAATAACATCAAACACAATGGGTTTTCTAACTCCTTTTAGATTTAGGTTTTTAAGGTATTTAGGGGATTAAACGAGGATTCCAGAGTGACACAAATGAACCTTATAGTTACATAAAGCTAGGATACTATAAGCAAATTGCACATAATGCCCTGATCTTTCTAACAACTAGAACATTTGGCCATTTGAGATAAAGCTTAGTTAGTTCCTCTTCAACTAATACCCCATTAACTACAAAACCTTTTCTAACAATTGTGAGATCACCAAGAAACCCGTTTGATGATATAAAATTTTAAATCACTCTCCCCCTCAATCAATGACCCGTATTCTAGTTAAAGAGTTGTAGTCATTGATTGAGTGACAAATTTATGCACAATCCAAGTCTGAAAGAATTTCAAATAACACGTTACCACCTTGTGTCTTACAAATAATTTTCAGAAGAATCATAGAAGGAAAACTATTTGTATACAAAGAAGACTTCTCTTCTTAACCAGGAAATAATGCACTGAAGCGTGCACTAAATCGGGGATGCACGGATATGAAGTAATCCATGCCCTGGTGAACATCACCCAGTTGGAGGAATAGCCGTCTTTTTGGCGACGTGCTTTCCCCATTTTGAAAAGCGGGTTGCTATCTGAAATAATAGCAAGCCATTTAGGCATGTTTTGAAAACTTTTTGAACTTCTGCTCAAACTTCATTTAAAAACCCGTGTCATTATTGAATGACATTTTTAGGAACGTAAATGTTATCGATACTAGAAGACATGCCTTGAAAAACTATTTTTGGTATTTTCTATTTTTCTGATTTTTATGGTTTTTCTTGGTTTTATATATTTCTATTTACATTTTGGTTTTATATTTTTCTATATACAGTTTGGTTTAAGATATGTACAAAATGTATTATTCAATTTAAGAAGATGTTGACATGAATACCGAAATAAGGATATCGTTCTGTACGTCGTAGAATTCTGTAGTCAACATCTCTTAAACTTTCACCACCAAAGCTTTCGAGGCTCCTGAATAGTCGTTTGAACTTGAGCCTTCCCAATGTGAAGCTTTGATAGCTTCCCCCCAAACCGACAATCTTCTTTTTGAGCAGTTTCAAAGCTCTCTTTCAAGCTTACATAAGGTAAGTGTACAACGGAAATCGTAGCAAACCACATCAAATATTGCTGCTCCTTTTAAGAATAATCATCGTGATTCTCCGATTGGGGGATCATCAAATAGATCAGCAGTGTATCATCTCACACTTGAATAATTCTTCTCTCATTTCTTACCGCTGAAGTCTGAAGTAATGCATACCAAAAGTATCCAGAGACCACTTCCCCCAAGTAGTTGAAGTGATGCAATCAGTCTCATTGTATGAAGCCCAAAAACCCGAAGTACACACTCAATCCCATTAATGAAGTCGAAAACATAACATCAAAATCAATTAAGACTCGGAAATGCACTTTTCTCCCTTCAAGAAATTGTAGATGAGAATTGTTACACCAAAGTCAACTAAGTCCCGAGTTTAAGCAATTTATCCCGTATGTAGTCGAAATGATAACACCAAGACAGTACCACAAAAGCAACTGAGTACCGGATATATTCGAAACGATAACACCAAAACAGTACCGTAAAAAATCAAGTAAGTCCCGGATGAACACATTTCCTTCTGTAGGATACCGACTAACCAGAGGAATCATCATACAATTGTGTACCTCTTTAATCATCAGAAACTGTTTCTTACATCTCTTCCCCCACGATTGATGTACAGAGGCACGAGTTAAAACATTTAAAACCTGATTTTCTCTGTGGTTATGACATTTGTCGTCCCGGAATAACTTCAATTCAGAAGAAGTATAAAGTTCATCACATGTACTTGTTGTGCGTTTAGATGTATGTCTCCATCCCCCTTGCTGGTTTTGATACCTCAGAATCAGCAACACATTTTATGCACATATACTTGAGATCTTGTGAGAAGAACAAAATTAGCTCAAATGTATCAAGTGATATTCAACCGCTACCAAAACTCTTTCTGACTATCTTTACCAACCCTTAACTAGGCTATTTGAAGTGATAACTGATGGAGCAAACCCGATATACCAAACTTGAAACTGAATTAGAATTCCCTGTTCTCGTGACTTAAGCTTGCACTAATGTTGGAAGAACGGTGTAGAGAATTTATGCTCCAAGCAAAACTCTAAGTACTAAATACCCAACGAAATTATGAGACATTAACACCTCTTGCGATTATCCACAACGTTATCGGCGTGTGACACTGAGTATTACAACATAACTCCTTTAAGTGATAGTTAACCAGGTCTTCAAACATTTAGCCCGGCTGCCGGTAACTAGATAAACAAAGTCTTCAACTTAAATCTTAAGCACGAGCAAGTTATCATTGAAAGTCTTGCATCCAACCAACCCCGACTTCAAGATAAAATAAGATCACACCTTTGTGAAAGTCAACTTCAATCACGAATAATTGATACCTGATCAACTCCGTAGTCACAATTAGAGTCACATGCTCAACAAGTGAGTGAACATACAATTAAATGTACATCGATCCACTGTTCACACTTCTCCCACTCAAAAATTGCATATGAGGTTGTCATTTTTGATTGAACAAGTGCGCATGAGGTTGATCCACTGTTCACACTTCTCCCCCTCAAAAATTTCATTTGAGGTTGGCATTTTTGATCGAGTGAATAAAAAGACAATCTAATGAAAGTAGATCCACTTGATGACTGAACGAGCATGGAACAAGTATGAAGCTTGTTGATGAGAATAGTAAGAAACAAGAAGATTTCTCTTCTTACGAAGATAAAGCGCACTTAAGCGTACACTTTCTTTTCTTTGAGGAACGGGGCTTGGAGTGTTTACAGCAGACGCCATAATGTTGACATTGAGGCCCGAGGCTTGAACTGATGAGTTCAAACATCATTGTTGATGAAGAACGAGGCTTGAACTGATGTGTTCAAACGTCATTTTTTGTTGAAAATCGAGGCCTGAACTGATGTGAACAGACGTCATAAGTTGCTGAAGAACGACGCTTGAACTGATGTGTTCAAACGTCATTGTCGTTGAAGAACGAGGCCTGAACTGATGTGAATAGACGTCATTGTCATTGATGTTCATCAAGCTTGAATTGCTTGAACCCCTACTTCATGAGATATCAATCTTTTCGGCACCCAAACCCTGAGTCTTTCCTTAATATGAGTGAACGATGTACCTGTACTTAAGTAAAGACTACCTACACTGACATTAAGAGTTTGTTTTCATTTATATGGGTTATTGATATCAGCATCCAAACCATTCGGGGTTTCACTGTCAGCCTTGGTTTTGCATTCAGTGAACATCTTTCTAATAGGTATCCATCTAAGACCAACAGTCTTAAAAATTCTACCCGTCGGTATCCCCCTAAGACAAGATCTAGGAGTGTTTGGTTTCTCATGCACAGTGAAAGACTTGTTGGGAGAAATCCTTTGTCCTATAGCAATCTACCTACCAGGTTTCTGAATATCACTCTTCGGTTTTACGGGCTTGTTGTTGTTTCTAGTCTTAGAGGATTGAACCTTAGCACGAGCATTCACTTCCTTCAGGAATTTTGTTACACAATTATCAAGATTTGCCTTAAAAACACACTTCTAATAAGTTGAGCAAACAAAGGGTTTGGATTCAGAGAAAGATCTAGAATTCTTAGAGTGAACTGCTACGGGAATCGTATTAATCAATAAGCAACTACTCTTAGAAACAGGCAAATTCCTAGTCTTTTCATGTGTGTTTTTCTTAGCATCCTCTAGGTTGTGATTCTGAACACTGTTTTTATGTCTAACATGTTCCTTTGGTGTCACAAATGACACACGCCTTGAACTAATCCTAGAAGAACTAGAAGCACTCATATGATGGGGTTTTGCAAACGTATATTCCTTTTCATTAGTTCTAGACTGTGAAGTGACTGGTTTTGACAAAACTTGTTTCGAATCAACTTGGGAGGCAAACCGTGGTTTTGAAGATTTTGGTCGTTAAGATCTAAACGCAGTCGGTTATCTAACAACTTATTGGTTTCTAAGTGATTCTAAAACTAGATTTCCCAAGATTGATGGTTTTGCAAACTTAGTGTTCACACCATTTTCTGTCAATTTTCTTAACTCGTTTTTCAACGCTGCAATTGCAAAACCTTTTTCCTGAAGTTGAGCTTTGAATTCATCATTTTTGGCAATCAAAGAGGTTGTTTGCTCTACAGTCTTAGTTTTCGTTTCTTTGATTGTATCACACAGTTCTTTGCAATGAATTTTCAACGTCTCATTTTCATTAAGTAATTCAGCCACCTTATGTTCTATTTCAGTATTTTTTGTTGCAGTAACATCACTGTCGTGTTTAGCCTTAACTTCATTACACATATCACACATCTCAGCAATACATTTTTTCAGGTTGTTGATCATTAAGTTTTTGGCTTGTAGCTGAGCTTTCAAATCGTTTATAATAAAAAATTCACGGAATTCAGGAAAATCCGGATTCCTACATGGTTGGTTAGTTTGAAGACTTTCTTCCTTTTGTTGCATTGAGATTTCAAGTGAAATACAATGTTTTTCAAGTTGTAAAAATCTGTTTGAAAGTTCATTATAAACTTCTTTTTCAACCATATCATTTGATTTGAAAAACTCAGTCGTAGGCAACGAACTTGGCGCATCATCATGTTCAGCATCCTGATCAATTTCTCCCCCCTTATGACTCATATTTGTTGAATCAGAGGTGATATTGCTATCAGTCTTATCCAACAGATATGTGTCATAAGTAGGTTTAATTTGATCAGTATGTTGTTGTTCATTAGAAAGAACATTATGTTGATCAGACAGATGTACCTCAGCAGATGGTACTTGGTGATTTACTGGACTGAGATCTGCATCCACACCATGTGTGATATCAGTCCCTGAGCTGTTGCAATCATCATGCTTATTTGACACTGTCCCGTTCTCCATGTATTGTGCTCTTTCATTAATGAACTCCTTAACATTACTCATGAGTTGGAGTAGAGTAACTCTGAACATGTCAACCTCGATTCCAGTGTAATTAGCAAATCACTTTTTCGCCATTTGACTGTCATCATCATAATCCTCAGTGTATTGCGAATCAATGAACACTTGGAGTTGGTTGTTGACCACACACAAGGCAGCCATAGATCTATCTTCAGAAAAATCTCCTTTGTCAAGTTGTTGTTCAAGTTGATCCAAATACAGAATCTTATGAAGTAAGTATTACTTGATACATAAAGAACAAAAGTCAGAAGACATATGAGCATGGTGGAAAAGACACAAAGACACTAGAGTTAAATAATGTCGGTGGAAGGCAGATCCTTATGTTACCATATCACTTAGTCAAGAACAAAGAACAAAGATCCAGATGACGTCGAAGCCAAAGAAGCAAAGATGATGTCAAGCAACCTCGGTGATCAATACATAGGGGGAGATTCTTGGGAACTCGTCTTAGATTATTGAAGTATCGATCATATTGTGTAATAGGTTGTTTAGTCCTTTAAGTTAGTTTTAAGCTACGGCTTGTGTAGAAGGCCCATAGGCCGTGGCCCATTACTTATTTTCTTTATTGGGCTGCGCCCCATTTCTTGTTAATCTCTATAAATACCCCTCCCATTGATGGGAAGGGTTGTTGGTTAATGCATTATTCATTTTCATTATACTTAAGTTTAACCTACATTTCTCTCTCTCCTAATCTCTCTCAAGAACACAGTAACCTCGTGTGATATCTATTAACAAGACCTAACAAGTGGCATCAGAGCTAAACAAGGATTAAGGAGTGTGTTTTTTGATTTTTCGGGTATTGTTCATTCGTATTCTTCGAGTAAGGAAGCAATACCTTCGAGTTAGAAGGTAATATTCCGAGTTAGCTTGTGATTTCCTTCGAGTTAGAAGGCAACACTCCAAGCAAGGAATAGTGTCTCCGAGTTAGGTCTAAAACTTCGAGTGAGAAGTTAAATTTCTGAGTAAGACTTAAAATCCTTCGAGTTAGAAGGTTAAAACTCCGAGTAAGAACCTGAAACCTTAGAGCAAGAAGGGAAACTTTCGAGTAAGGTTTTAATTCCTTCGAGTTAGAAGGATTATTTCCGAGTAAGTTTCCGAGTAAGGATTGTTCTTCCGAGTATGCTCACTAGTTTTCGAGTTAGGATTGAATTCTCCGAGCAAGCATATTTTTCCGAGTAAGCAACAAACTTCCGAGTAAGGTGTCTTAAAACTTCGAGTAACTCAAAAATTCGGAGTTAGGAATTTATCGAGTAAGACATTTTTCGAGTTAGTAGGTAATTTTCGAGTAGGAGTTCTAAATTTCCGAGCAAGGATTCTAATACTTCGATTTAGCTTTAAAACCTTCGAGTTAGGCAGAAACTTCGAGTAAGCCAAAAATCTTCGAGTAGGGAAGGAACTTCGATTTAGTAAAAAAAAATTACGCAAAATTCAAATTTTGGTATAGCGGTGAAAATTTTGGCCCAAAATTCAAATTTTTAGGTCAAAATTCGAATTTTTACGATGAAATTTGGCGTCAAAATTTTTAAAACTCAAAATTTTCTAATAATCTTATAATTTCATTTTATAGTGTATTTCAAATTCTGGGAAAGAAATTTTTCAAATTCATTTTTTGGAGGGAAATAAGAAATCACTATTTCGACCTTGTGTGTGTCATATCAACTTTACACATTTTAGTTTGATTCTTCTGATTCCATCGCAACAATCACGGGGGAGAGAAAATGTATCAATCAAGGTCTCAAATGAATGAACAGATGTCACAAATTTCCAAACCTTAACCAACAACAAACACAACTACTATATCATTGAAACGATCCAAGATCAACCTTATCACACATCAGAACGAAATTTAATGGAATCAAGTTCAAAAGAGAGAGATACGCAAGAGCTATTAATGTAAGAAAAAGAGAGAGAAACGAAAGAGAAATGCATGGTATGTTTTAGATTACTTCATTCACACCTTAAGGTCCTCTCAAACAAAGACTTAGCAGGAACTCGTACCGAGAATGGATTTAAACGGGCATTTCCATCACTCTTTGGAGAAGACGTTGAGGTGTTAACAAAAACCATGTTCCTCAATGTGGATCAACTGGAGAAGCAACTTGAAAATGAAGAATTTCATGAAAATGGATCCATGGTTTCCTTTAGAGTGCTCAAGGAACAATTTTAGCAGTTCATCAAATCATGGTTATCATCAGATTTTGAAAGTGTCATGACATGCAATTATTTTTTGGAATACACTAGAATCGAGGTTAAAACTTTCAAAGACATGCTGACCCAACAAATGGATTCGATTGAGAAATCAATTGCTGAAAGAGTACTTCACAGACAAGAGTATGAAAAAAGAGTGAATGAAAAGAAGTTGCAGATTCAAAAAGAGCAAGCTAATACGGTTAAAGCATTGGAAGCTAATTTGATTGTTTCAGAAAGTAGTGGGACAGAATCAGAAGAGCAGAATGATAGCAGCAGATCAAGGAATGATACATATGCTGATTGTGCAGATGTCAGACCCACATATGACACAGAGCCCATATTTGACAAAGAGCCAATGGCTAAGGATGACAGCAGCAGATCAAGGAATGATACAGATGATGATTCTGCAGATGCCAGACCCACATCTGACACAGAACCCATATGTGACAAAGAGCCAATGGCTGAGGTACAATCAATTGTCAATAATAATATATCTGCTCATCATCGCCAACTTATTGAACAACCTGAATTCAGAAATAAAAAGGGTTGATCAGAATGTTGACGAACATCTTGTCAAACAACCTTTGCCTGATCCATTAAATGAAAACATAACAAATGTACCATCAAACCAAACTCTCGACTTTGAAAATACTTGTCTCAAAAAGACCATTGCCCAGTTTCAAAAAGATTTCTCAAAACTAGAGGCACATTGCATCTCACTTGAACTTAAATTGCAAAATGAATCTCTAACTTCGGGCAACAATGGTCAATTTTTGATTGAACAAAGTAAACGTGTGGATACATTAGTTAAGGAAAATGAGCTTTTAAAAGGTCAAATTCAAGCAAAGGTGTTTGCACCTGCTGCATTGCAAAATAAATTAAGAAGATTGACTGGCCAAAGTGTGAATACTAAGTTTGCAAAACCATCAATCTTGGGAAAACCGCATCTACAACCTATCAGAAAATAATTAGTGGTTAGACAACCAACTGCGTTTAAATCTGAACGACCTAAAGTTTCAAAATCTCGGTTTGCCTCCCAAGTTGTTGAGAAAAATGATTTGACAAAACCAGTCACTCTACATTCTTGGCCTAAGGAAAATGCATCTGTTTCTGAAAAACTTCAACATGTGATTATACCTGGCTCATCTAGGATTAGTTCAAAAACAGTTTCTAAACCGAGCATAAAAAGTAAAGAGTCTTATGGCATAAATGACATGAACAAGAACTATGATCTAGAAAAGGCTAGGAAAAAGGCACTACTTCAAAAAGACGGAATTCTAGGTTCAAAACCTTGTGTGATGCCTTCCACTGTATTACAAAACACTACTAGTAGTAGCAAACCAAGACCTAGGAGCTCTCTACAAACAAATAGGAATTGGTTAGCATCTAAGAGTAGTTGCGTAAACAATCATGATGTCTGTGTTTCAAAATATTTTCATGAAGTGAATTCACGTGCAAAGGCACAATCGACTACGACAAGTAAACCAAACAAACCCGTTAAACCAACAGACAAGATTCAGAAACCTAAGAAGTGGATCAATATAGGACGTAGGTTTTCTCAACCAAGTAATGCTCCCACATTTCATTCCATTGCACCTAAAAAGAAAACATCTCCCAGATCTAACCTTAGGTGGGTTCCCACGGGTAGAATTCTCAAAACGATTGGTCTTAGGTGGATTCCTACAGGAAAGATTTTAGACATTTGCACCAAAACACATGAGAACTCCACAACATCTATCCCTGAGGCGAGAAAGAAAACCATTGGAATCGTGTGTTCAGGTGTCAAGAAGATAATTGACACTACAACTTTATGCTTCTAACATCTAGAACCCAGTTTCACTTGGGGATCCATGTTCTCTGTCTTGTCTCTTCCTACTTTCTTTGCAGATACAACAGGAATGGCTTCGGAACAACTCAGTTTCGAACCCGAGCTTAAATGTTATGACTTCTAAGTACTTCAGCTAAGGACTCGGTCTTCAACATTAAGACTTGTACACACATTACAGTGTACAACTCGGGTTTCAAAGAAAGGAAAGTGCCTTGATAAACCATTCTTTAAAACCAAGTGTGCACTTATCCTAAAAAATTCTTAATCTTGAGCAAAATTTATTCAAAATTTTTCCAAAGGTTTTTCAAAGCTTTTCAAAAATTTGCTCAAGATTTTCAAATCTTTACTACCCAATTCGCTCCAAAGTTTAAAAATGTCAAAACGTATGCTAGTTTTGAAAGGGAGTATTTCTGAGTATAACATTTTAGTTACTTTGAAGCAAAATTTATTCAAGAATTTTTCAAACTGAAATTTCTCAATCTTTCAGAATTTTGCTTCAAGAATACTCCTTCCCTCAAACTTTAAAAAGTTTAAAATTCTCAAAACAAATGCGAGTTTTGAGGGGGAGTATTTACAAAACAAAAATGTTCCGTCAAAATCATGCTTAATGGCTTGTGCACACATAACAGTGCACAAACCGTACCTGTAAAGAAAGGACCCTGAGGTACGCTTCAGTGCCTCAATCCTGATCAAAGGAGCGAAAGCTTCTTACTTATGAGTAGAATTAACCGTAATTTTTCTAAGTTTTTCAACATTCTGCTCATAAGGACAAGTATTCCCTTGTTAAGGGGGGGTATTTGAAAATAAATCTCTGTTCTGAAAACTAAAGTTCTTGAAATTCTTCCCATAAACCTCAAAAAGAGCATATTTTAATCAAAAGTTTAACAAAAATAACATGAGTATGCTATTTTTGAGGGGGAGAATAAGTGAATGATTAAAATATGGTAAAAGTAAAGTTGTAATCTCACAGAGCTCGAGTCAGATTTACCCTTGAATTGACGAAAAAGTTGGTAATCGAAAAGACATGTCCCGGACGGGTAATAATTTCAAGCTGAATTTATTCAGTGATGTAAACGTGTCTCGCAAAGGATATGTCTGAGTAGACTGTACCAATTCAAGATATCACCCATGAATTGACGGGAAAACAAATATCAGTAATCGAAAGGATTAGTCCTGGACGGGTAATAATTTCAAGCTGGTTATCCAGTGATGTAAGCGTGTCTCGCAAAGGACTAATCTTAGTAGAGTATACCTTATTGTTTGGTTTGTGGCAACATAGGAGTTATAAGGTGACTAGGGGTTAGGAAACCATCCTATGATCCGCCAGAGCCGAAGGGATCTACCCAAGGACAATCCCAATAGTTTAGAACTAGAAAGTCCTAGGTATTATGAGGAAAAAAAAGTAATGAAATGAAAGGAGAAAGAAGGGGTTGAAGAATGAAAAAGAAAAGTAAAGAAAATGGTGAAAAGAAATAGCCCTCCATTTGTTCAACCTTAGGGCAGAAACCGGGTTCAATACGTATGCTACTGGTTGTTACTACGGTAACACCGGTATTGAAGATTAAACCGTCATGGACCCAGTGACGCACTGCACTAAACCTTCTAGCCACTCAGGTGTCTCTCAAAAGAAACTTGTTTCATTTCACACGGAGAACCCTTCATCGTCTATCAACCTCTCACTCCAAGATGTGTTGATATTGAATAGGAGGCACTCTGCTCCACGCCTCCGACGACCAAACAAATATGCACAAATCGAGTCTAGAGCCAAGAGATACAACAAAAGATCTCATAGGGATACTTAGCATTACACTGGTTGTTCTACTTTATGAGCTCCAGCTGTAAAATTAAGAAGAGTCCTACGCAGATCTTAGCAGTCTGTCGAGAACATTCATGAGAGAACTCACATATTGTAATTCTCAGTGTGGATTACGCTTAGTGGTTTCAAACGGTCTACAGTCGTTGGGTGATCTCCAGCGACTCACTCAATCTTAGGTGCACTTCGGTGTGTCTGTGTAAGCCCTTTCGGGGGTATCCGATTCAGAACGGTCTGGGTTAGGATTAGAGAAAGTCTTCACACTATGCTGTTGACGATCTCGAAGTCCAAACCTGTAAGTACCGGATGATTTATTGCTAACTGTTTACATGCAGCGAATCATGGAGACCGGAAATTCCATTGACATCGGTTCATCATGCTCATATCCCAATGAAAAGTCAAAGATCAAGCAAAACAACATTTCACAAGTCAAAGATCAAAGCTTATGAAGTAAGTATTACTTGATACATGAAGAACAAAAGTCAGAAGACATATGAGCATGGTGGAAAAGATACAAAGACACCAGAGTTAAAGAATGTCGGTGGAAGGCAGATCCTTATGTTACCATATCACTTAGTCAAGAACAAAGATCCAGATGACGTCGAAGCCAAAGAAGCAAAGATGACGTCAAGCAACCTCGATGATCAATACTTAGGGGGAGATTGTTGGGAACTCGTCTTAGATTATTGAAGTATCTATCATATTGTGCAATAGGTTGCTTAGGCCTTTAAGTTAGTTTTAAGCTACGGCCTGTGTAGAAGGCCCATAGGCTGTGGCCCATTACTTATTTTCTTTATTGGGCTGCGCCCCATTTCTTGTTAGACTCTATAAATACCCCTCCCATTGATGGGAAGGGTTGTTGGTTAATGCATTATTCATTTTCATTATACTTAAGTTTAACCTACATTTCTCTCTCTCCTAATCTCTCTCAAGAACACAGTAACCTCGTGTGATATCTATTAACAAGACCTAACAGAGCACAATAATTCCATATTATCACTATCAGAATCACACACGTTTATTTGTTGTACATAGTTGGTAGTCTTATGTTTATCATTCGTGTCGTACAACTTGAGTATCTCAGATATGAAAGAATCTGAAGTAGTAGACATGATGTAAACGTGCACGGGATTTTACAATTCTATGATTTAAACTGAGAAATAGATTCTTTCGCGGGATTTTACAAAGATCAAGAATAAACCATGAAATGATAATGATTACTTGAATGTGTTATGATAAAAGTTTGGATCGATAATATGATTAGAGATTGTGTGTTGAGGGTGATGCTTGATTGTTAGACTTTGTGAACTATTGTTTGATTTTGGTTGAAAGGGTTTAAGTGAATCCAAATAACCACCGTAGTTATATCCAATAGACTCGAAAATATCTAATAACTAGCACGGTAGTTATATCTAACGAACCCGAAAAATTTAACCCAAAATTAAAATTAATCTTGGAATTAAAGCACAATCAAAGTCGTTGTCCAAAATTATACCCAAAAATTTATCCCAAAACAAACCAACGTTAAGTCCAATAATATTCAGCCCAAAGAAAATTGTCCATGTGTTATCCGTCCACAAAAAATTAGGCCCAATGACAAAATTTGGTACAAGCCCAATACTAATCCTATTAACCCTAATTTTCATGTATAAGAGACACGCTAATCACTATTAATCTAACCCTAAACTTATCCTCCTTGCAGCCACAAGCAGACCCAGTCACCAATATTCAACTTCACTCTTCTTTCTACTCACAGTCCGAACATCAAAGACATACCCCCTTTTCGGTTTAAGGAAAACTCAGCTTCAAGAACATGTACAAGATCGAAGGTTGGTTTTATAATTGTTTTCAGTTTATGTTAAGCCGAAAAGAGTAAGGATCAATTCACATTTGTTTTTATTCATTCTTAATTTTTCGGATGTTGAAAGAAGTGTGAATCTTCTACAAAGATCTATGAAGATAATCTCTTGTTTAGTCTTTGGACGAATCTTCAATTTCACAAGAGATAACAGAGATTCTTTCTTTTTCTTAGTTAATCAGTGATGGAATGAAGGTGAGGTCGAGTGAGTTTGTTGTTGTTGAAGTGTGAATAAGCTCGTTGTCTGTTGTTTAGACACGGGGAAAGATGTAGGTTAGATGTTTGTGTTGCTGTTTGTTAACAGTGATTATGAGATGGTTAGTGTAGATGAGAGATTTGTTGTAGATGTGGTTGGGTTGTTGGTTATACTGGATATGTTTTTTCTTTGGATTTGATTTGGTTTATCCGTACTACTTTACTTCTTCATGTTCTCTCTTAATGACTTTAACTGTTATGATGTAATATCAAAACGCAATGTTTCTACACAGTTTTAAGCAGCATAACAATTAGTTAGATGAGATAATATGCTTCAGTAGGGCAAATCGCAACACTAAAATGCATGCCAGTTAAAACGCAGTTGACTTTTGGTCCTAGCAAATCGCAGGAGCAACAGGACAATACAGTCACTTTCCTTGAATTTGTCTTTTTTTCCTTTACAGACACATGCCAAATCGCAACCAGACTTATATCTAAATCGCAGCAATAAGCTTCCTCATATAACACAAAACGCAACAATAAGTCACCAAATCGCAGGCAACAACAAATGTCACTATCACCAGTTTTGTCACTTTCCCATTTTAGTTAGAATCCAAACCGCAGTCCCAATACTTTGCCAAAACGCAATACATAACCACCTTACCAACCTCAAAACGCAGTCAAGAACTCTTCACCAAATGACAAAACGAAGTGAAGAAAAGCAAGAAACACAGATTTAATCAACACAATACAAGAACTCTTCACCAAATGCCAAAACGTAATACATAACCGCAGTCCCAATATTTTGTCTTGTGTATTCGAACCAAAAGAAAAACAAGAGAAACAAGAAAACAAACCACAACCTTAAACTGTTAATGCCCAAACCAAATCTATGTCATCAACAAGTGAACTAAGAAAAGTGGTTTTCATGGACTTTGGATCAAATATAGGCTAGAAAAGTGACTTCAAAATGACTGACTCAAATGGACTTGTAACCCAAAGTGATATTCGAACCAAAAGTAAATGACCAGCTTTCTTATGTCTCTTTCTCTTTCTATTCTATTCGAATCAAACCTTAGCTCTGATACCAATTGTAGGATACTAGAAATCATAACACAAACACAAGATTAATAATGGATCGAATCTAGAGAGAGAGAGATAGAGATTGGGAGCCTTTTAGAGAGAGAAAATGCAAGAGATTAGATTGAGAGAATGAAAAGGTCCAACCCTTCCCACACATGGGAAGGGGTATTTATACTTACTAACTTAAGTGCCCCGAGTGGGCTGTGGAGCAAGCTGACAGTGGGTAAAGACCCGACCCACTCCACGAATACTATAATAACTAAACTAATACTAATGATACTAATAATCCTACGAGCTACATAAATGCTAAAGAGATACTCAGGGTGACCGAGTCTTCATATGAATATTTATATTCCTAACAATTAAGCCTCAAGGATCTTTGATCCCTGTTAGAGTAGGTAACCGTACTACACTTGATCACGTAGTATTGGGGCTGTTTGTTTTATAAGTAGTTGTTAGAGATGATGAAGAAGAACCTTGTAATGATAATATTGATTCTATGTTTGAATATTCCGCCTATGTTATCATGTTCCTAGATATAAGACCTAATCAGTCTTGAGCTTTAAATGATCTTAACAATGTGGTACTAACACATTATTGTTAGTATCTTGGATTGAATTGCAAAATCGGTAAGGGGCAATTCGTGTAATCCTTATAAACCCTAATTAGGGTTCATCACTATTGTTGCCTGGAATTAGATTCTTGTTTAGCTAGAATCTTAAGGTACGCTACTATTTATGTTTGGTTAAATAATTTATACATTATATGTTTCTATACGCTTCCTCATGTGCACTTGATGTTTATGATTATTTAATTATGATTGTCATGTATTAAAATTCCAAACAATGGCATCAAGAGCCTTGGATAATGTGTAATTAATTGCCAAAACGCATAAAAAATGAATCTTGAATTGTGTTTTAACATGTTTGGTCGATTTTAGGGTTTATCCCAATCGAACCCTAAATTTTAATTTAGGGCCGATTGCTCTTTATTATTTTTTTAGGGTTTGTGTTTGGTAATTTAATTTGATTAGGAACCCTAGGATTAACATGTTACGTTTATGTATGCGATCTTGAGACAATACGTGAATAATTGTTATGTATAATCCATGAAAACATGCATGTTTAGCATGGATTTATTGTTGTGATTATTTAAATTGTTTAAATTTGCTATATGAATTAATGGTTAAGTTTTACACAAATAATTTAATTGATAAATTTCGAATTGGGGAAGACTCCAATATATATTAAGTAATCAATTACGTGCAATATGGTATATATTTGCTATGACTAACGCAATCGATATGTTGATGCATGTGGCTCACTTACCTTTGTAAGTGATAGTCTTAGTTGAATATATACAATATAAACATAGAATTGATTATTAATAAGTTTTATCGAATTAAGTTTGCATGTGGCTACATGTTTTTTACATAATTAATTGTTATGTTATGTAAGTTTATTTTGTTGTTTTATTTTTTATTTGTATTACTTGTTTTTTGTTTATTTATTGTAAAGACATGTTTATAAACTAAAAAAGGTAATTTTGAATAGAAAAATAATATGGACTAAATAATGGTGAAACAATGAATTGCTTTCGAAGAGTTAAATTTTCAAAGTGTTTTAATTGATTGTTGAGTTTTGTACTAATAGTACGAACGGCTCACCCAATTGTGACAAACTATAAGAGAGGTATAAGTAGGAACGAGTTTTTAATAAGCTTCGCGCTGACCTTTGTTTCTACGCTCCTTTGTGCATCAAATTGGAGCTACCAAGTACGACTATTTTATGTACAAAATCACCTTAAGGGTGAATTAGCTTTAATTCCATACGTCACTTTTTGGTAATTATCCGAAACACTAATTCTTTGGACTTATGCAAAAGTACGATATAATGGACGATAATTAAAGGTAAATTCTTTGATTAGTGAACCAAAAACCTCAATTAAAAACGTTTGTAAATTTGATCTTAATAAATTGGTAAATAAAAAGGTTTTATTAAATTTATGATACGAAGATGTATGCATGCTTCTTCGTACATATTTTGATTATAAACATCAAAACTAGTACCTTTAAAATTAAGTTAATGCCATCTAATTAAAAGAACACTTGAAGTTGTGATTTACGTCATGTGAGAGCTTGGACTAGATTACAATGGAAAGGTAAATTCATACTTTCATTACAACAGATTAACTGATGTAATGAAACTATGTTAATTTGCAGTTTTTTAAATTAGACGACTTAAATTGAGTTGTAAGTGAGAGCTTGGACTGAAGGCATAAGATGGGGATAAAACATGCTTATATTGGAAATTGTTTGCCAATATAAATTCCATAATGATCTAAGAATTGGAAATTGTTTGCCAATTATTGTTCGACAGATTACCTTATTTTATACTTTCATTACTAGCAGATCAACTGATGTAATGAAACTATGTTAATTTGGATCCTTGTTTTTAAGGAAATTCTATGGTTTATAAGAATATTAACCAAAGGGTATTTAATTTTCTTAAATATTGTATTATCGAAAATACTAAAATTGAATTTTGTAAATTCTTTTAAATGGATTAATACAACATTAAACCGTAAACGTGGGATATTCTTTTATTGGTAAATTGATCTACACCCATAGGGGTTTTTGGCTAGAGTCAACTTTACTAAAAAGATAAACCTAGTCTCCTTTCCATGAGAGAAGCATGAGACTTAATCCTATTCTTTTTCATGAATGAGAAAGGTATGATAGAAAATTTTGAATTGTCTAAATTCTAAATACATAACTCATAGCAAACTTTAATAGTTAAGATTATTGCACATTTTCTGAGTTATTAAATTAGAAGCTAGACTAATTACCGCAAAATGGTTAAATACAAACTAGTATATTTTATCTAGTTCTTTTGTTTTGACCATTTAAGGGTGCTACATACCATTGTGGGGATGGTAGACTTATTAAGGAAAAATTGCACGCCCAATTTTTCAAGTTAATTGCATTGATGGATAGTCTATCATTCACAAAGTAAAATACATTCTTTTAGTACCTAAGTAATTGTTACGTATGGGTTTTCTCAAAGGTGTAGAAAAGTAAATAGCACACTATTTGCTTTTACTGGTTATGAAACAATTACAATGTTATCAAATCCAGTGGGAGCATTGTGTTGTAATTACTGAATAATGAATTATTGTAATGATCTGTAATTCAGTGGGAGCTACAAGCTTTGTCATCTTGGTAGTAACCCAGATTATCTCTAGAATGTCTTGAGATAATTACTTTCCAATTTTAGACACTTGTGCTTTTAAGGATAGTTATGTACGTTTCCTTACTAGACAATGAAGTGGTTCTACATCTACTAATTATGCTAATATCTATGACACAATCATATTGATCACATAAACAAACGAGTGACGTGTTGTTTATCTGATACATGATGTTGTTCCATGCACAAGTGGGAGAAATCATTATTGTGTGCAAGGTACAACACATAGGAATATGATTTAAAGGATTCTCTTGACTGCGAGGTAAGAGGTTAACGTTCTAATGGGACTTATTCACATCTAATCCAAGAAACACTTGGTGTTGCAATTTACGTTATGTGAGAGCATAACTAGATTGCAACAACAAGGTAAATATCCATGTTACGTGAGACCGTATCTAGAAAATTTGTAGTTTCTAAATTAGATACCTATTAGAACAAGTGTCAATATGATAATATGCCTACTTCAAACTAAATATTTATGTATTATTGAAACGACATAAATAAATAAAGTAATCTAATACTACATCAATTTGAATATTTATGTAATTTTGGAATGACATAAAATAAGTGAAGTAATAAATTAACTTGAAATTACTATTGAAACCAAGAGATGGTGTTCATAATTACTTAAGTTAAACATTTTTATGTTTCATTGTAAAGATATAAACATAAAGTCTTTTAATTGTTACAAGACTTATAATAAAGTAAGATGTTAACTTGTTATGTTTTTTAATAAAGACATATACAAGAAGTCATTGAGTTGATCAATGATTTATAATGTATAGTGGAATTATAACAGTTTATGTCTTCTTGTTGAGACATGGACATGAAGTGACTTGGTACAAAAGTACTTATGTTATATAGCATGCAATTGGCTTGAAAATTCTATTATTCCATTAAGTTGACTTAGTTGGTGAATAGATAAGCCAAACGAAATATATTAATCTTACATATTGTAAGATTGTCATAAAATATTAATCCTAATGAAATACCAAATGTTTATGGTATGTTCAGTTAGGAAAATCAAACTCTTGTTATATTGTTTGATTAAAGATAACTATGACTTCTTTTCTTCCAAAAGTGTTGGGAATTAAGCTTAAGCAGTTAGTACTGTTGAAGATGGAAGTTAGGACTGCTGAAGAGTTTTGAAGACATAAGCAGTTAGGACTGCTGAGTGAAGAAGTTTGTACTGTTTATGATAAAATTGTATAAAGATATTTATGGAAAAGATTTATTGTATATCGTATAAGATTAGTTGATAGTTATCTTGTGAAGGAATCCTTGGTCTATAAAAGAATTGCCTAGGTTAAAGTTTGATATACATATATACGATAAGAGTTCATACGTTAAGATTCAAGGTTGTAAACCCTAGTGATAAGAGATCACTCGTATTATTATTCTAATAATATTGAATCGTTGAAGTTCATTATTCTGTGTTTATTCATTGTTACATTCAAACCATACAAAACACAAACACATAAAGTCTTCTAAGTGCTAGCTAGTAAATTCCGAGTGTTAGACTACGTATAATTCTTAGTATCACATCTAACACAAGGCGTGTGTGTAGATCCGATCAAGTGGTATCAGAGCCAGGTTGCTGATACTTAGATTTAGAAGATCCGAGAAGTACAAAGATGGACATGGAAACAACACCAACCACAACTAACATTGCTGCTAAGCTTCCTATGCTTAAACCTAATGAGTTCGATATGTGGAGACTTCGTATTGAGCAGTGTTTCCAAGTGCAAGACTATGCACTTTGGGAGATCATTGAAGAAGGAAACTCTTTTACACCTATAACAACAACAACTGTTGTTGACGGTAAATCTGAGACAAATGTGCTGACAAATCCAACCACTAATGAAGAGAAGGCAAGGCACAAGAATGATGTTAAGGCTAGAAGTTTGCTTCTGATGACTATTCCCAACGATCAGTTGCTGAATTTTAGTAAGTTCAAGTGTGCTAAATCTCTTTTTGAAGCTATTGTTGCAAGATATGGTGGGAATGAAGCCACCAAGAAAACCCAGAAGACCCTTCTCAAGCATCAGTTTGAGAACTTTACTGCAACAAGCAATGAGTCGTTGGATCATATGTTCAATAGGCTTCAAAAGTTGGTGAGTCAATTGGCTGTTCTAGGAATTGAGATGCCTCAGGAAGATCTCAACTCCAAATTTCTGAGGAGTCTACCAGCTGAATGGGCTATGCATGTGGTTGTATGGAAAAACAAGCCTGATATAGATTCCATGAGCTTAATGGATCTCTATAGCAACTTCAAGATAGTTGAACATGATATTAAGAAGTCTGCTGGATCAAGCTCAAGCTCAAGTTTAGGGAATTTGGCCTTTGTATCAACTCCCAGTTCCTCAAGTCCAGATGAAGAAGTGCAAGTTGCTGGAGCAGTTGGTACTGCTAGTGCAAACCTTGGTACTTCTAGCACCTCAAGCAGTACTAGTGGACTTTTGAATGATGATACCTATTGTACTTTCTTGACTACTCAGCACATTGGAAGTATGTTGACTCATTCAGATCTTCAAGAAATTGATGAAGATGATATTGAAGAGATGGATATCAAGTGGCAGCTCTTTCTTCTCAGTTTGAGAGCTAGAAGATTCTTGAAGAAGACTGGCAAGAAGATTGTCATAAATAGCAATGATGTTGCAGGGTATGACAAGTCCAAGATTGAGTGTTTCAACTGCCATAAGAAAGGTCATTATTCAAGGGAGTGCAGATTACCAAGCCAACAAGATGGAAAGAGCAGAGGATATGGAAACAAGTCAAGGGTTGTGGAGGTTACTGATTCAAGCTCGAAAGCCATGGTTGCCATTGATGGCATAGGATTTGACTGGAGCTACATTGCAGAGGAGGAAGCAGAAGCATCTACAGAGGTTGCTCTCATGGCATTCTCAGATTCTGAGGTACAAGTTTCAAAATGTTCTAAATCTTGTGAAGCTTTAAAAGATCTAGAAACACTTAAAACAAGATATGAGAATCAGAGAAAAGAGCTAGTTGAAACTGCTTTTAGCTTAGCAAATCATAAGAGAGCTTTAGCTGTGTTAGAAGAACAAATTGTTCATTATAAAAGTAATAAGTCTAAGTTTTCTGATGATATGATTATTGTTAAGAGAGACTTAATGTTTAGAGAGAATGAGATTACCGTGTTAAAACATGAGCTAAAACAGGTTAAGAAAGCTAAGGAGAACATTCAGATGAGTGTAGACACACTAGAATACACATCAAAAGGTGTTCAAAAGATAATTGAGTGTCTGATCTTTAATAAAGCTAAGGCAGGCCTAGGTTATAAGTCAGTTCCACCTCCCTATAGAGGAATTCCAACACCCCCAGGCATAGACTTAGAACACACAGGACTCCCTGAATTTCAATTACCTGTGCTTAACTATGGTCCTCAACCCAAGAAGGATGTAGTTGATAAACCTGTGTATGAAAGTGCAAGTGATAAATCACTATCTGAGGACAAGGTGCCTTCTGATAGGTCCTCAGCTAAGGACTCAGATGCTCCAACCATTGAGGAATGGACTTCTGATGATGAGGATGATCAGGCTGTGGTTAAGCCTGTTAGTGCTAAAGTGGAGGAACCAAAAGTTCCAAAGATGGTTAAACCTGAGACTGTTAGGCCTAGATCAAATGCCAAACCTTTTAGACCAACAGTTAGGTATGCAGAAATGTATAGAACCACAAACAAGCCAAGAGGTAACCAAAGGAATTGGAATGACCTCAAATCTCACCAATTAGGGGAGGATTTTGTCTGCTATAGGAAAGCTTGTTACTCTTGTGGTAGCGTTGACCATCTTGCAGATTTTTGTGATAAATGGGTATCTGGATATACAAATCATAGGTTGAGCATAGCAAGACCTCAATCTTTTCTTAGGAATGATAGAATGATACCTAGATCAGTTCTTTTAAGTTCTGGACCTAAAGCAGTTCAAACTGCTAGACCAGCAGTTCAGACTGTCAGACCTATGAGAACAATTCACCCAAGGCCACCAGTTCAAAATGAAATAACTGTTTTTAAACCATCATACAAAACTGGTAAAAGAACTTTTTATGAGAAAGCAGTGGTGAAAAACCAAGTTTGGAAACCAAAGGTGACAACTACCAAGCCAGCAGTTCCAACTGCTAGCAGAGTAATTGGTACTGGTGTGGATAAAAACACTGCTAAGGGAAACATGGGAAATGGAGTGAATGCATCAGCATATTGGGTATGGAGACCTATTAAACCCAATGGTGCAAAGATTGTTTTGAAAAGAATGAATTATGTTGATGCTAGAGGAAAGCCTAAGTCTGTTTTGGCTTGGGTTCCACAAGGAAATTAATTTTCCTTGTAATGTGCATTGTTAGTCATATACTTTTATATTGTGAGACAAGTTCTTTGTGGCTTGTTTCTTTGTTTTTGGACTAACAATTGCAGGATTGGATGGAAAACACCAAGGGATTATGAATGCTTGATGTTTTGGACTAAATGGTGTTCTGGAAGATTAGTATGTGATCTTTACATACAACAAATGGTAATTGGTTCACCATGTTTTATCCACATAAGAACCAACTAGTCCAGAGCAAACGGTATCTGGTAAAAACTAATCCAATCCGTTGATGGTTGACAATTTACCAAAAATTGTATGGTTATCAGCTCACCATATCTAAGTGTGAAGAGTTGGCTAGTCCAAAGCAAACGACTATTGGTAAAGACATAACAAATCCGTTGATAGCTGATAGTTTGCTAAAAACTATGTTTGAGCCATGGTATTTTAAATTTTTTTTTCATAAGTTCATACGGCTCACAAAATTTTTCAATAGTTGGAACTGTTAGTTTAACAAATTGGTACGGTTCAACTAGCCGTTATGACTGACGTGTCAGTAATTAATTTTGGGGTAAAAACTAACCGTTGGTGGTTTGTTGTGATTTTTACTGATTGAATTGCGGATTTCGAGGGATCCTCTTATAGATATTTTAACTTTTATTCTATTATATTCTTATTCTAAAATAAAAGTTACCATATTCTTTAAGTCGGTCAATTGAAACCCTACAACTCTCTCCATAAAAACTCAATTTTGCTTTCATCTTCTATATTTTCACTCAAAATTATTACTATTCACGGCTGTTAACTTAAAATTTACCAAGAAGAATGGCTGATTTGGAATTTGTTAAGCGTCACAACCAGGTTGCGTTCTTAGAGAAAACAGAGCATGGAGATGGACCAAAGTTTTATGAGATTGTGGATTTTCTCAACCACTCTCTCATAAGGTATGCTCTAACCATTTCTCCTACTCTTTATGTCTCGCACATCACACAGTTCTGGCAGAATTCATCTATCTTGACAAGTGATGACGGAGACATAGAAATTCATTCTGAAGTAGATGGTATTAAGTTTGTTTTTACCGAGTATATAATTAGGAGACATCTTAAATTAAATGACTCAGATGGTATCCACGCTATGCTAAATACTGAAATATGGGAAGAACTTACTAAAATGGGGTATGATACATCTGAACACAAATTGACTTTTCAAAAAGGATGTTTCTCACCTCAATGGAGATTTTTGATACATACCCTTTTATGTTGTTTAAGTCCCAAAAAGACTGCTTGGGAGCAGTTTAGTAGCAATATTGCTATTGCTCTCATTTGCTTGTCAACAAACAGAGTTTTTAATTTTTCAAAATTTATTTTTGAGGGTATGGCATCAAATGTTGGCAGTAAAACAAAGTTTTTAATGTATCCCAGGTTTGTTCAAACAATTTTAAATAAAAAGGCATACCTGCTTACAAAACCAATTGAGATTTTTGCTACGCCTAGCCTTCAATTAAAAGTTTTTCAAAATATGGCTATGGCTAGTAGGCTTTTTCAAGGGGAACCAGTTCCATTGTTTCCTCAAATGCTTCAAACTGAGTTGGGTGAAGGTTCAACAGTTCTAACTGATCCCCATCACACATCCACTCAAGAACTTGAAACGACCCAACCCCCAACCATCACAACTTATAGGAGAAGGTCTAAACCTAGTCAAACTAGGGTTGTGACTAGACCCTTGCCCAAAGATTCACCTCTCCTAGCAGGTCACACAGCTAGAAGTGATGAGGGTAGCTCTTCACAAACTGAATTGATGGAAATATGTACCAAGTTAGTTGACAGAGTAAAGACCTTGGAGGAGGAGCTTAAGAAGAACAATGAGGAGCTGAAATCTCATAAAGCAATGTTTTCCAAAATCTACACCAAGCTAACTAAAAGGGTGAAGAAGCTTGAAGATCAGTTAAAGAAGAAAAGAGCAAAAGTGATATTGGATGATGATTCTTCTTCTGATGATGATTCAGATGGTTCTGAAGGGAATGATGAAAATTCTTCCAAACAGGAGAGGAAACCAGGTAAAGACAAGGATAGATCAGGTTCTCAGGGGAGGCTTAATGAAGAGGAAGAAGAAGAATTAGATATTGGTTCAGGTTATATTGGTTCAGGTTCTGGTTATGTTGAAGAAACTGTTATGACACAAGAAACAGTTCAGACTGCTAAAGAAGTTCAAGCAGTTCAAAGGGAAGATAAGGGAAAGAAGCCAATGACATCTGAAGAAGTTGATGCTGTTCAAGAATTGGAAAGGCTAAAGAAATCAAAACCAAAAACTCAAGAACAGATAGCCTTTGATGCAGATGTAGCAAAGCATATTCAAGAAAAAGAATTGGCTGATAAACAAGCTAAAGAAGCTCAGATAGCTCAAGATGAAGAATTTGCAAGAAAAATGGCTGTTGATGATGTACGAAATATAGCTGAATTCATGGAAGAACAAGATCTAAAGAGGAAAATCAAGAGGAGTTCAATGAACAGCTACAATATTTGTTGGATTCTGATTTGATTGTAAGAGCTCAAGCTTCAATGGTTCTCAAAGACAAATAGTTAAATGAAGAAGAAAAGACAGAGGAGCTTAAAGAGTTCATACTAAAAAAAAATGGAGTAGCAACATGGGAAGATCTGATTCAGAGAATAAGAGAAAGGCAGAAGTCAGGATACAAGATAAAGTTGCCAACAAAGAAGGAACAAGTTGAGTCTATGAAGCATTATTTGAAGAACTCAGCAAATTACACTATGAATGACTTCAAGGGAAAATCTTATGCTATAATTGAAAGGGAATTCTATGAAACCTATGCTATTCTGAACACTCCAAGAAGAAGTTTCAAAACAGGTAAGAAAAGAGAATCAGAAACTATGGAATCAGACGTTGCAAAGAAAATAAAGACTGGAGAAGAAGCACTAACTGAATAGTAGATACTGCAAAAGCTAAGGAAAGCCCAAACAAAGAAACTGATGAAAGTGTTTCGAAGAATCCTCATTAGGAAGGAAAAGCTTAATTGAAGAAACTTAGTGATTTGGGAGAAATCATAAGTTTAGGGGAGGATTGTTGGGAATTAAGCTTAAGCAGTTAGTACTGTTGAAGATGGAAGTTAGGACTGCTAAAGAGTATTGAAGACATAAGCAGTTAGGACTGCTGAGTGAAGAAGTTTGTACTGTTTATGATAAAATTTTATAAAGATATTTATGGAAAAGATTTAATGTATATCGTATAAGAATAGTTGATAGTTATCTTGTGAAGGAATCCTTGGTCTATAAAAGGATTGCCTAGGTTAAAGTTTGATATACACATATACGATAAGAGTTCATACGTTAAGATTCAAGGTTGTAAACCCTAGTGATAAGAGATCACTCGTATTATTATTCTAATAATATTGAATCGTTGAAGTTCATTATTCTGTGTTCATTCATTGTTACATTCAAACCATACAAAACACAAACACATAAAGTCTTCTAAGTGCTAGCTAGTAAATTTCGCGTACTAGACTACGTATAATTCTTAGTATCACATCTAACAGAAGGCGTGTGTGTAGATCCGGTGAAAAAGTTATCAAGGTTAGAAAATTGAGTATGGATTGGATATACTCAATAAGACTCCAATCTAGAAGATTAATAAGACATCATTTTGTTATGGAATGTGATGAACCACATTAAGTCTTAAAATGAAGTTCTGAATTTGTTAAACTACTTATGAGTAGGTTATTAACAAACTAAATGTCAAGAACTGTCAATATGTATTTGTAATGTCCCAAAAAGAGAACATTGTATTGTTGCTTTATTTGCTAAGTATTTATAGATAGTTTATAAATTACAAAAAGCAAGTGGGAGTTTTTATCTTGAAAAGATGAAATTACAAGACACATAATCTTCTAAAACACACTAGTGAAAATCATGATGAGGCTAAACATGTAAATGATAGACCTCAAGATGATGGAATTCTCATTCATAGATCCGCAAGGATATCTCAGATATTTGATTAATATGCTGAGGATTAAATTATGATGCATTACCAAATATTGAATTGGGTAAATTACTTATACTATGAATGTTAAAGATGTTGTCCATAAAAATAATCAATTTTTGGAAAATTGGTTTATTTTAATTCTTAATAGTTAGACTAGAGAATGAATATGAGTTTCTTCAAAGATAAGGTAACCCTAGTGGTTTAATTCTTTTTGTAGAAATCATATGGAAAATATTGTACACATATTTTAATGCATGTCTTATGAAAAGATTATTAATCATACTTAGGCAATTAACTATGATTTAATATTCTTTTCTAAGCACATTAAATATATTAAGATAATAATATTCATACCTATTTTCATTAATATGAAAAATGACAATGGAATATCAAAACTCTTTCTTGAGTGATTACTTGAGCGAGGATAGTAAGTAATCAAAAGGATTTTTGAATTCATAATAATCTTTGAAAGTGTACAAAGTGCAATAATTCATGAATGAATTAATGCATGCATCTAGGAGATAAGTCTTATGTTTAAATATTAAATCCAAGTTTTGATTTATAATTTAAAATAAGATAACTCCTAAGTATTCCTGAAAGCTAGTGGGAGTATTATGTTTACTTTCATAAATCATATATGTTGGATAACATATATGAAGTTACATTTCATATAAGTTAAATGTTAAGTCTTAACTTGGAATGAAACTTCACTTGAAAGATTTAGGAAATAAAACATATAACCTTGGAATGTGTGTTTATTATTATAAACATATGCGGTAAATAAATCTAATAGAACATGATATATCATTTAGAATGTCTAAATGGATACATATCTTTTAAATAAGATAGAACATGAATGAAATCTAAGTATAACTCGAAGATTTTTCATGAACATCATGTTACATAAACGAATTGTTATAAGATGTTATGACAATGTTGATATCTAATTGAAAGTTATTAGATAACTAGTGTAATGATTATTCTAATAGAATATGTTTGGATATAGAATTACATCCTCAGCCTGGAACAGCTTCCAGATTCTATAGATGAACAATTTGTCAATTGTTGTGCAAATTGTCATAGCCAACAAACTTGAAAGTTTGCAAGGAATCAAACATTACACAATAGATATTCAAGTTTACGGAATTTTAAAGAGCATATTGTTGTTTGTTTAACAATGATGCTGGTTTAATTGAGATGACACTCAATACCAGTCATGGTAGGATTTCATCCTTGGACATGTGAACTAGTTGTGCTCACTAAGAGCATAGTTGCATTAAACATTAAAAGAATAAGAATACTTTAAACTTTAAAATGTTTGAAAGTTTGATAATCATAAATTGGTGATTGAAGTTGTCACACACTTTATGAAATATTATGTGGCAATATCAAATTATTTGAATGCACACATACAAGAACTTCACTAGTTGAATTCATGAAATAAGTATTCTCAAAATTCTGATAGATCAAAGTTGGTTGATTTATGCCTTGTCAACAAGTATGATTATCATCACTTGAGGCATAATTCATCAACTAGAATTTTCATGCATTGATCTATTTAGTATTTGGATAAATGATGTTAAACATTTATTATTTGTAATGAATTTAAGTACTTGGTACGTTTATTTTCATTAATAATAAATTGTGTCTTATATTTGCATGTTTAATCCGTGAATAATTTAGTTATTCTAAATCGTCCCTTGTCAATTAATGATGTGGGAATATCATTGAATTAAGACAAATATGAGTTTTGGTATAATATACTTGATAGTATATTGATGCGCTGACATGCCAAATTTACATGAATATAGGACTTATCCCAAACTACATGATTGTACTTTATGGATATTGTTATTAAGTAAATCATGAATAGTTATCCTCAGACTTGAGATAGCAGATAACTGTTATGAATGTTGTGCATTCTGTGGAAAAATTTAACGCTACACGTAACTGGTAGTCATAAGGATTGTTTTCGGAATTGTTACAAAATTCATGGGTTATGCTTGTAGTCAAGATATAATTTGTTCCTTCAAATTTATTTTGAAGTTTAATACTGTTGGGCCCCTCGTAGGGTTGACAAGATGTTTGCATGGCCATGCCCAAGATCTCCCTTGAAATGTTTAAAAGATTTGGTAATCTTGTTCAATCACAAACAGCGAGAGACAGAATAGTTAAATAAAGAATGACTTAGATCCATATCTTTATTTAATGTAGTATTAGTAACAAAAGGATAATAATAATGATGAATCATTAAAAGGTTTTTCCAGGAGACCTTACTCGAGATCGTACTAGAGGCATCGGCGTGTTGCTAGACGCCAACCGATGTGATTACACTATTAAAATATGTCCAAGTGGGAGCTGTTACTTTATGGACATTATTTTAGTAGTCGTATGTTAGGATTGAAATTGAGACCACGGGATTGCACATTTTACGTATGAGAATTAAAGAATAATAATTATATATAAAAGGTTATATTTAATTATTTAAAACACAAAATATATAACGACCGTTAGTATTTAACGGATAATGACTAACGACCGTTAGACGAATATAAGGAAAGAATTATGTGTTAATAATTGGTAAGTCAAGAAGCTTCCGGATCCCCTTTGTGGGATGATGGCCGATCGGTGGGGAAGGGGAAAACCCAACCCAAATCCAACTTGAGCTCCAAGTTATTAAAACTATATAAACACATCAAGGGTTATTAGTTTTGGAATCTCTTATACACATACTATAACCTAAACTTGTGTTTTTCTTTCTTTTGTGATCAATCGGCCGAAACCCCTTCCAAGGGTGTTCGACTTTTGTTTTTACAAACAAAACCATTTTCTGTTAAGTTTACTAGCATAACTTTAATTCGTTATAGTACGTGTGTACAAGAACGTGGTACTAACACATTATTGTTAGTATCTTGGATTGAATTGTAAAATCGGTAAGGGGCAATTCGTGTAATCCTTATAAACCCTAATTAGGGTTCATCACTATTGTTGCCTGGAATTAGATTCATGTTTAGCTAGAATCTTAAGGTACGCTACTATTTATGTTTGGTTAATTAATTTATACATTATATACTCCTATACGCTTCCGCATGTGTATTTGATGTTTATGATTATTTAATTATGATTGTCATGTATTAAAATTCCAACAAGTTTGCTTACATTTACAGGGTGTCAGATTCACGCGTAAAGGGACAATAGACAATTTCATCAGATACAGGTACTAGTATTACACGTCATGCACCATGTGTATAAAAAAGTCACGAAAGACAACGAAGTGTTTGATTGTGTGGATCATGGGCCGCAACCCGAACCCACCTACCAGTAACCTCTTAATAAACCACACAACATATTGACAAAAAAAAAAGAAAAAAAGTAATCCCCATACTTGGAATATCGTTGCTAAACGTACAGGTACAATTTCAAATCCTTTGTTTTGGATCAAACATGAACAACAATGTTCACCTTCTTCACCTCGGCCACCGATGCCGCCACCGAATACGAATGTCCCAAATTAGTTTGGATGCTCAAAACACCAGATCCCCAAGTAATTCCAGTAGAGATAGAGGAAATTGAAGGGAAGAAGCGCATATTCTATTCCATAAAGCAAAACAAAAACTACTGATTTCATGTTGGATGATGTCTTGGATAAAACCGCCGAAGCTCAAGGAGGAAATGTGATACGCTTTCTTGGGAGAGCCTATCTCTTACGCACGGTAATGGAGGTTAGAACACTTAGATTCATATTTACTGCTTTAAAAGAAATGCAAGTTTTTCGTATTTTTTTACACATGTTAAATTTTTCACAAACTCAGGGACACCACCAACACCACATTTGGCAAAAGTTCGAGATCTTGGAAAAGTAATTCTGGAGGATGAAACCAGCCACAGATCTCCAAAGAGGACACGTTTCTAGAGCCAAACAATTGAAGCAAAGAAGAAAAGGGTGGATTAACGGAACAACTGTTAGTTTTGTGGACATTATTTTAGTAGTCGTATATTTGGATCGAACTCGAGATCACGGGATTGCACACTTTACGTATGAGAACTAAAGATTAATAATTTTATATAAAACGTTATATTTAATTATTAATTATCTCAAAACGTATAACGAACGTTAGTATTTAACGGAAGTGACTAACGATCGTTAAATAAGAAAAGGAAAGGGACTAGAATGAAATTAGAAGTCAAGAATGTTCCGGATCCCCCTAATTCCATAGGGCCGATCGGTTATGGGTTTGAGTTACCAAATCCAACTCAAACATGGACTCTAAGTTTCATTCACTATATAAGCAAACCAATGTTCTAGTTTTTTATACCTCTTGTGCACACAAACTAAACCTAAGTTTTCTTTCTCTCTTGTTCTTGTTCGATCGATCCTAAACCCTTTATAGGGCCGATTGACTTTTGTTTATTAAACAAAACATTTGGTTTAATTTTGTGATTAAATTACTTGCATAACTTTAGTTTGATTTAGTACGTGTGTACAAGAACGTGATACTTACACTCTATTGTAAGTATCTTGGATTGAATTGCAAAAAAGGTAAGGGGCAATTCGTGTAATCCGTTTAAACCCTAATTAGGGTTCATCACTTCTATTGCTCGGTTCTTGTTCTTGCTAGAATCATCAAGGTACGCTTACTATTTAAATTCGGTTAATTATTTATGTGTTATGTTTCCTACGCTTCTGCTACGTATTCTTGGATGTTAATTGTTTATATGTATGATAGTCATGATTATATAATTCCAACAGTGGCATCACGAGCCGTTATAAGATGTAATTAATTACCGAAACACATAATAAAAAATGAATCTTGATTGAGTTTTATACATGTTGGTCAATTTAGGGTTAAATCCAAATCGAACTCTAAGTTTAATTTTAGGGCCGATTGCCCTTAATTAATTTTTAGGGTTTATGTTTGGTTATTTAATTTGATTAGAAACCCTACGTTTAACATGTTTATGTATTTGTAAGTGATCCTGTGGCAATATGCTAATTGATAGGTAGAATCCATGCAAACGTGCATGCTTGGCATGGATTCATTATTGTGATGATTTAATTGTTTTCACATGTAAGTTAATTGATAGATGTCGAATTGGGAAAGACTCCAATTAATTAAGTAATCAATTATGTGCAACGTGGTGTATATTTAATTATGACTAACGTAATCGATACGTCGATGCATTATTAAACATAGATTGATTATTAATAGGTTATCGAATTAGTTTGCATGTGGCTAATTGTTTACATAATTAATTGTTAATTTATGTGTGTTATTTAGTTGTTTATTTTTTATTATTACTTGTTTTTATTTAATTCTATGACATGTTTTAAGCAAAAAGGGTAATTTTTTGTATAAAAAATAAATGGACTAAATAATGGTGAAACTTGAAGTAATAAATTATGAATCTTGCAAAGTCTTATGTGCCGATACTAGTTCGCTTCGCACGGTAATTTGCTCTCAGGCGAGACTAGCAAGGTTATAATTTATAACATGGTTTTTAAGACTAAAATCATAAACTTTTAATTGATTTTTGAGTTTTGTAACTATAGTGTGAACGGCGCACCCAATTGTGACAAACTATAAGAGGGGTTTAAGTAGAGACGGGTTTTTAATAAGATTCGCTCTGACCTTTGTTTCTACGCTCCTTTGTGCGTCAAATTGTAGCTACCAAGTAAGACTATTTTATGTACAAAATCACCTTAAGGGTGAATTGACCTCAATTCCACGTGACACTTTTGTGGTAATTATCAGAATAACTTGGGTCTTTTGACTCATGCAGTAGTAGGATATAGTGGGCGATAATTGTAGGTAATTATTTGATTGGTGAACCCAATACCTCAATTAAAACTTTGTTGATTTAAATCTTAGCTTAAAATTTGTTAAAAAGGTTTTAAAAAACTTATGATACGAAGATGTATGCATGCTTCTTCGTACATATTTTGATTGACACATCAAAAATAGTACCCTTTAAAATTAAGTCAATGCCATCTAGTTAAAGAACACTTGAAGTTATAATTTAGTCATGTGAGAGCTTGGACTAGATTACAATGGATAGGTAAATTTCATCTTCTCATTACTAGCAGATCAACTGATGTAATGGGACTATGGTAATTTACAGTTTTTTAATTAGATGACTTAAATTGAGTTATAAGTGAGAGCTTGGACTCAAGGCATAAGATGGGGATAAAACATGCTTATATCGGAAATTGTTTGCCAATATAAATCCCATAGTTATCTAGGAATTGGAAATTGTTTGCCAATTATTGTTCGACAGATTACCTTATTATATACTTTCATTACTAGCAGTTCAACTGATGTAATGAAACTATGATAATTTGGATCCTACTTTTCAAGAAAATACTATGGTTATATGACTATTACCTTGGGTATTTTATTTTCTTGAAAAATTGTATTATCGAAAATACTAATTTTGAACTTTCTTTATCTGTAGAAATGGCTCAAAACAATAACAACACTATGAGTTTTGCGTTCAAATCATTTTTTGAACGGGAAAAATTGACTGGCTCACAGAATTTCAATGATTGGTATCGTTCACTCAGGATTGTCCTGTGAGTGACAGATCAACTTGAATATTTATCTAAGCCTTGTTCTGTTGAACCTACTGCTGCAACTTCAACTGATAAAGAAAAAGCATTGTTGAAAGCTGAGTATAAGACGCATAATGATGTGGCCTGTTTAATGTTGGGGGTGATGACACCTGCTCTTCAAAAGCAGTTTGAGAATTACTTCCCTATGGACATGATAAACGAACTCAGGAAAATGTTTGAAAAACCACAAACCGTTGAGGTCTATGATTTGATGGAATCTCTACACGGTAGTAAGCAGGCAGAAGGTGAACCTGTAAGTGCTCATGTGTTGAAAATGAAAGGTTACATGGATCAACTACAAGCACTTGGCAAAGTCTATGAACAAGACATTGCTATAAAATTAATCAATAGATCCCTTACTAAGGAATTTAGTGGTTTTGTGCGTAATTTCAATATGCACTGCGTGGGGAAGACAGTTTCTGATTTACACGCACTGCTTATTGATTACGAGAAAGGTTTACCACCAAGGGCTCCTACACCACAGGTACTTGCTATTCAAGGGGGTAGAATTGACAAGCCAAATGCGAACAAGAAGGGTAAAGGAAAGGGTAAGGCTGATAAGGGTAAGCAAGTTATGGCCTATCAACCACAACCCAAAAAAAACCCTCCTAAGAAGAAGGATAATCCAAAAAAGGATCAGGCTTGCCACTACTGTCATGTAGTTGGTCACTGGAAGAGGAATTGTCCTCTATATATCCAAGAGTTGCTGGAAAGTAAGAACAAGAAGATTGGGCACTTGGGCACCAGCACTTCAGGTAACTTATTTATTATTGAATTATTTACTCTAAATCATAAAATTAATTCCTGGGTATATGATACTGGATGCGGTATTCACATTTGTAATACGCTGCAGGGATTTAGAGTGGAAAGGAAGCTTGCCTATGGGGAGCAATATCTGCATGTGGGAAATGGAGCACCTGCAGCTGTTGAAGCCACAGGAGTGTTTAATTTAGTTTTGCCTTCGGGCTTAGTACTGTTATTAAACAATTGTCATTATGCACCTTCAATTGTTAGGGGTGTTGTTTCCTTTTCTTGTTTATTAGATCTTGGTTTTAATCATATTATCAATAGCAATGGAATTTCTGTTTCTTTAAATGGTGTTTTTATTTTTAATGATATTGTTGTTAATGGTGTGTTTGAGATTTATATGAATGATTGTATATCCAATAATAATAATAATTCAATGTATATCATAAGTAAGAGAATTAAGTCAGACTTGAATTCTTCTTACCTTTGGCACTATAGACTTGCATGAAAAAGCTACAACATGATGGGCTTTTGAAAAGTATCGATGATGAATCATATGATAAATGTGAGTCTTGTATATCTAGGAAGATGACTAAGAAACCTTTTCATAGTAATATGGAAAGGGCTTCTGATCTACTTGGTTTAATAAATACTGATGTATGTGGACCACTTAGACATGTGTCAAGTAAAGGTGCTAGCTATTTCTTAACCTTTACAGATGATTTCAGCAGATATGGTTATGTTTACTTGCTTAAACATAAACATGAAGTGTTTGAAACATTTAAGGTTTTTAAAGCAGAAGTAGAATTGCAACTAGGAAAGAAGATTAAAGCTCTTCAATCCGATAGAGGCGGTGAATACTTAAGCCAAGAGTTTAAAGATTATTTAGCTGAGAATGGAATTGTCCAGAATCTCACATCTCCATATACTCTACAACAAAATGGTGTATCAGAGAGAATAAATCGTACATTGTTAGACATGGTACGATCAATGTATAATCTTACAACTCTTCCTTTATCTTTTTGGGTTTATGCCTTAGAATCTGCGGTTCGTATTTTGAATATGGTTCCCACTAAGAAGGTTGATAAGACACCATATGAAATATGGAATAGAAAAGATCCAAACTTGTCTTATTTAAAGGTCTGGGGTTGCGAGCGTATATAAGACGTGACTCAGCAGATAAACTCCAATAGAGATCTGTAAAGTGTATCTTTGTAGGATACCTAAAGGAAACGATGGGTTACTACTTTTACTACCCACCTGAAAACAAAGTAATTGTTGCTAGATATGAAGACTTTTTAGAAAAAGAAACTTATATCTCAAAAATTCAGCGGGAGAGTTTATGATCTAGAAGATGATCATGTAGATACATTACCTTCTGAAAACCCTAGCGTACTTCCTGTGGAACCTGAAAGTCTGGGTCCTCCAACTGAAGTTGACAATGTTCCCATTCGCAAGTCTTCAAGACATATGAAAGCTCCTGAACGTCTATGTCTTAACGTAGAAGTTGAGGAAACTATATTAGGGGATCTTAATGAACCTGCTAATTATAGGGCTACCATTGAGAGTCCTGAAAAGAATAAATGGGTAGTTGCTATGAATAGGGAAATGTAATCCATGAAAGATAACAATGTCTGGATTGAAGTAGACCTTCCTCCCAATGCCAAGGTAGTTGGAAGTAAGTGGCTCTTCAAGAAGAAAATGGACATGGATGGCAAGGTACACACCTATAAGGCCCATTTGGTAGCTAAAGGCTTTACTCAAACATTTGGTGTTGACTATGAGGAGACCTTTTCTCCTGTAGCTGACTTTAGGGCTATTAGGATTCTCTTATCCATAGCAGCATACTATGACTATGAGATTTGGCAAATAGATGTCAAAACCGCCTTATTAAATGGTCGCCTAGATGAAGACATCTATATGGCGCAGCCTGAGGGGTTTGTGAATCCAAAATTTCCAAACCGTGTATGCAAACTTCAAAGATCCATTTATGGATTGAAGCAAGCATCAAGGCAATGGAATAAAAGATTTGATGAAGAAATCAAAAGGTTTGGATTTACTCAGAATCTTGATGAGTCATGTGTATATCACAAAGCTAGTGGGAGTAATGTAATTTTCCTTATCCTATATGTTGATGACATATTGATCATGGAAAAAGACATTCCAAGTTTGCAAAAGGTTAAGACATATCTTGGAAAGTGCTTTTCTATGAAGGATTTAGGGGAAGCTGCATATATTCTGGGAATCAAGATCTATAGAGATAGATCAAGGCGGTTAATTGGATTAAGTCAAAGTGCTTACATTGACAAAATATTGAAGAGGTTCAATATGCAAAATTTCAAGAAAGGATATTTGCCAATAGAAGTAAAACATGGCTTAAGCAGTGAGTTATCTGCTTCAACACCTGCAGAGGTGGCACGCATAAGCAAAGTTCCTTATGCTTCGGCTGTAGGATCTATTATGTATGCGGTGAGATGCACAAGGCCAGATGTGGCGTTCGCTCAAAATATCACCAGTCAATTTCAATAGAATCCAGGTGAAAAACATTGGATTGTTGTTAAACATATTCTAAAGTATCGTAGGCATACGAAAGATATGTTTCTTGTGTATGGTGGAAATCCAGCTACAGAACTTGGTGTAACAGGTTACTGTGATGCGTCCTGGCAATGTGACAAAGATGATGCGAAGTCTCAGACTGGTTATGTCTTTGTTATCAATGGAGGAGCAGTTGGAGGAGCAAAAAGCAGAGTACAATTGTGATGTCTGCGACAGAGGCCGAGTGCATAGCTGCAATTGAGGCTGTTTGGATTAGGAAATTCATTTCAGGGCTTGGTGTTATGCCTTCAATTGAATCGCCTATTAATATGCATTGCGACAATTCTGCTGCAATCATATTTGCCCAAGAACCTGGAGTCATGAAGGGCACTAGACATTTTCTACGAAAATATCACTATGTTCGGGAACAAGTCCGCGAAGGTGAAATTAATCTCTTGAAAGTTCACACAGATGATAACTTAGTTGATCCATTCACTAAGGCTTTAGCTAAAGAAAAGCTTACAGAACTTGCCTATGGCATTGGACTTAAATTAGCTAGTAGTTTCATGCATAATTGTGTTTAGTATTTGGATAAAGGATATTGTAAAACATTTATTAGTTTTAATGAAATAAAGTATTGGTTATGTTTATGTTCATTATTTAATATTGTTATCCTATTTTTGTATGTTTAATCCATGAATAAATTAGTTATTCTAAACGTCCGTTGTCAGTTAATGATATGAGAATATCATTAAATTTAGACAAATCTGAGTTTTGGTATAATATACTTGAAAGTATATTGATGTGTTGTCATACCAAATTCATATGAATTGAATATATGACTTATCCCAACTACATGATGTTACTTACGGATATTATTAAGTAAATCATGAATAGTTATCATCAGACTTGAGATACCAGATAACTGTTATGAATGTAGTGCATTCTGTGAAACAATTTAACGTTATACGTAACTGGTAGTTATAAGGATTGTTTTCGGAATTGTTGCAAAGTTCATGAGTTATGCTTATAATCAAGATAGAATTTGTTCCTTCAAATTTATTTTGGAGTTTAATACTGATGGGCCCCTCGTAGGGTTGAAAAGATGTACGTGTGGCCACGCCCAAGATCTCCCCTGAATATGTTCAGAAGATTTGGTAATCTTGCTCAATCATAAACAACGAGAAACAGAATATTTGAATAAAGATAATATCCATATCTTTATTTAATGTAGTATTAGAAACAAAAGGATAATAATAAATATGAATCATTAAAGGTTTTTTTTGGGGACCTACTCGAGTTGTACTAGAGGCATCGGTGTGTTACAAGACGCTAATCGATGTGATTACACTATTAAAATATGTCCAAGTGGGAGCTGTTAGTTTTGTGGACATTATTTTAGTAGTCGTATGTTATGATCGAACTCGAGATCACGGGATTGCACACTTTACGTATGAGAACTAAAGATTAATAATTTTATATAAAACGTTATATTTAATTATTAATTACTCCCTCCGTCTCAATTCAATTGTCCATATTTCCTTTTATGGATGTCTCAAATTAATTGTCTACTTTCCTTATTTAGTAAAAACTAGAGAATCTAGTGGAGGAATATTCCATTTTAGTGGTTGAAAATTAAAGTGGCCCTACTTTTATTAAACTTTGTGTTTTCTCTCTCCTGACAAATAAATTGAGACGGAGGGAGTATCACAAAACGTATAACGAACGTTAGTATTTAACGGAAGTGACTAACGATCGTTAAATAAGAAAAGGAAATGGACTAGAATGAAATTAGAAGTTAAGAATGTTCCGGATCCCCCTAATTCCATAGGGCCAATCGGTTATGGGTTTGAGTTACCAAATCCAACTCAAACTTGGACTTTAAGTTTCATTCACTATATAAGCAAACCAAGGTTTTAGTTTTTGATACCTCTTGTGCACACAAACTAAACCTAAGTTTTCTTTCTCTCTTGTTCTTGTTCGATCGATCCTAAACCCTTTATAGGGCTGATCGACTTTTGTTTATTAAACAAAACGTTTGGTTTAATTTTGTGATTAAATTACTTGCATAACTTTAGTTTGATTTAGTACGTGTGTACAAGAACGTTATACTTACACACTATTGTAAGTATCTTGGATTGAATTGCAAAAAAGGTAAGGGGCAATTCGTGTAATCCGTTTAAACCCTAATTAGAGTTTATCACTTCTATTGCTCGATTTGATTCTTGTTATTGCTAGAATCATCAAGGTACGCTTACTATTTAAATTCGGTTAATTATTTATGTGTTATGTTTCCTACGCTTCAGCTACGTGTTCTTTGATGTTAATTGTTTATATGTATGATAGTCATGATTATATAATTCCAACAACAACAACTGGTCTAACTAAAAACTATATTTAAACGAATACTCATAAATTTTTCAAATATATGTTTCATGAAAAATTATTTGGAATAAACGAATGTATGAGTATTCGTTTAAATATAGCTTTTAGTTAGACTTATACTCTTAACATCGTAGCATTAATATTTGCTTATCTTCTATAAGATTATCTTCGTGACAAATGAAATATTTCAAATGACTTACTCTTTGTTGTTAAAGAAACATAAAGACTTTTACGAGTAGTATCCAAAGTTAAATAAGATGGTTTTTTAATAGGAGGTGATTCGCACACCATTTTTTTTTATTATTACACCATTTTATACAACACTGTAATGCACAGAGAGTACATAGTACAACACTGTAATACACAGTGTGTGGTGGAATAATAAAAAAAATGTTGTGCGAATCACCTCCCTTGTTAGGAAAGGCATGAGATAGAGTGAAACAAGAAAAGCGACCCAAGAAAAAAGGGACCAAAAAGGAGGAGTTTGGTCGGGATTAGCACACGAAATTAAGCTTGACCATTTACTCTGACCCGAACAAACTTACCTTTTTTTTTTACAATTTCAACAAAACTGCCGTTTTCTAATTATTGCAAGTGTTTACATGTGGTTTAGTTTATAATAACAGGAAACTAGATAAGCTAATGTAACATAGTATCATATAGGGTTTTGGTCGTAAAATAGCAACGTACTTTTTTAAATGTACTATTTTGGTACGTGTACTATTTTCCGTTCCACTTAATGTAGTGTACTTTAATTTTTTGTTCCATTTTGCACATTTTGCTGACGTGTCATACCTGAAAGTATGATACCCAGTATGACATGTGTCACCATTCATAACGTGACACGTCATCAAAATGTGCACAATGGAACAAAAAATGAAAGTACACTACATTAAGTGGAACGGAAAATAGTACACATACCAAAACGGTACATTTGAAAAAATACGTTGCTATTTTACGACCAAAACCCTATCATATACTATGAAAAGAACAGTTTATACATGAATATATAACAGGAACCTGATTAATTAGCTTGTCACTAGTTCGCAAGACTCGCATAATGTGAAAACATGTCTAGATGACTAGATATGCTAACTATAGCATCTAGGACTATACTTAATTAAACAACATTACCCTATATCAGAGGTGGAGACAGCCTAGCGAAAAAATTGTAGCGTAAGCTATTTTTGTAACTTGCTCTCCTAGCGATCGATTTGTAATGTAGTTTCTAAAAATTATCAAAATTTGCCCCCTCAAAAATAACTTTCTTACTCCGCCTCTGTCCTGTATATGTTTAGTTAAATGAAAGAATACAAAGTCGTGCTTCATTTGCCGTGAATATTCGATAATCATTATTTCCTTGAAGTTTTTTTAATCTCACTTTTGTATGTCTATTTATGTTTGTTCACCTGTATTTTAATGTTATATATAGTTTGTCATATTGTATGGTTTCAATATGATAATTAAACAAACCTGCATGAATAAGCGAAAACAAAACAAATACAGTACTATGTATAGTTTTAGTATGTTTTCTTCTTGTTCATTTATATAGGTTTGTTTAGCGTCTTACCTAGTGTTTTTAAAAGAGATACATATTTATTATCCTAACAAACGAGCATAGACATATAAATGTTTTCCTGTTTATTTGTTTGTTCATTAAAATTTAATTAATGGATACGAACAATGCTCATCTTTTTTAACGACAGTTGTATGTTAAAACTCCCAACAAGGTTCTAACAAGTACGATCTAAAAATGTCAGTAAGATATATGGTCATATAGCAAACAATTAAGTATGATCTAAAAATAATACTATTATTCTTGACATATGCATAACTGCATAGGTAAGATCTTTTAATACGAACACTTTATTCTTTTTTCTTTTTGGTATCATATCCCATGCTTATATGAATATGTTTTTGTGCATAGATTAAGAGACAAATGGAGGCTTTCCAATTAGCCGAAAGTTTAAAAACACATCTATCAGAATTATTGGAGAATAGATGGTCAGAATAAAGGCAATAAAATGCTTTCACTTTTATGATAAAATCAATAGCGAGCAATAATCACTATGACCAATGAGAAAAATCTCCTTTACTTGGACTTTGGGTTAGCCTTTTGGAAATTGGTGGTAGAGTATGAGAGTATTTGGCTTGCATGCAACGAACTCGTATATATACTGAAACTAGGGGTGAGCATGGGGCGGTTCGGTGCGGTTTTTGGCCAAAACCGCCCCGCTCCGCAAAATGCGGTTTTTAAAAAATTGAGGATCCGCACCGCGCGGTTTTTTGCGGTTTTGTGCGGTTTCGGGTTGGTTTTTGGTCAAAACCGCCCCCGCACCGCAAGATATTTTTTTTTTTAATTTTTGGTGCAGTTTTTGGTGCGGTTTTGCGGGTTTATGTGGTTTTGGTGCGGTTTTAGTGTGTTATTCTAAAAAATAAAAAAAATATATTTAAAAAAATATATCTAAAAAATAAAAAAATATAAATTTTAGTGTGTTATTTTAGTGTGTTATTCTAAAAAATAAAAAAAATATATTTAAAAAATTATAAATTGTAGAATGGTGCGGTGCGGTTTTTGCGGTGCGGTTTTTGGGTGAAAACCGAAACCGCACCGCAAAATGCGGTTCGGTTTTTGTGGGGCGGTTTTTTGTGGTTTTTGCGGTTTTGCGGTTTTGTGGGGCGGTTTTTTGTGGTTTTTGCGGTTTTGCGGTTTGCGGTTCGATTTTTGCTCACCCAACGAACTCGTATATATACTGAAACCAGCCATCTTCTTTGGTCATCTGTTACTTCCAATATAAAGATCAAGAATTTCCGTTGGTGTTTAAATGTGAAGTAATGTAAAATATATGCGAAGTGCATAAGTTTCATGTTTGCGTATATAGTCTTTGAGATGATCTTCTTTAGTTCTTTAGACCTTTTGTCATATGTATTCATGCATATTTTTAGTATGAACCCAAAAGTTATCACAATATCCAAAAAACTTTCACAGTTTGTGTTAATATCATCACAAACAAACTTGTTTTGTTAACTTGTAATGACTATTTTTACCAGTTGCGTGTTGTAGCTTAGGTGACATTATTTTTTGTTTTTGTTTTTGTTTTTATTTATTTAACTTCATCTTCCTCATATAACACACCACCACCATCACCATCTCCGACCGGCCGACCATCACTATCTGAAGAACATATTAATGTGCATAAACTACAAGGATGCCTAAAGTAATTTTTGTATAGATGAAGGACTGTAGATGTAAATATTTCAAGTTTTTGTTAGTAAGGCGGTTAAGCATGTTTAACCCGCCTATAAGTAATCATTACTCTCATCATTTCTTGTAACAACTTTCATTTGATCAATACACATTTTATCACTTTTCCCTCATTTCATTCCGCGTTCATATGGTATCAGAGCCTAAGCGCTCGATCTAAACCCTAATTTTTGACTCAATTGATTGATTGTCAATTGATTATTGATTCATTTTACTCGATTTGTTATAATCGTTTTGATTCTTTTCAAGATTCATCAATTAGGGTTTCTAATTGAAATTTATCAATGGCACCTTCAACAACCCCACCACCTGTGCCACAGGATAATCGTGATAATTCCATCAATGATCTGTTGTGTATTAGTAATTCTGATCATCCAGGGATGGGATTGACGACTACGCCTTTTAATGGGGGTAATTTTCTTGGGTGGAATAGGAACATAAAGATGGCTTTGGGGGCTAAGTTGAAATTGGGGTTTATTGATGGGACGTGTGTTAAGCCAGCATTGACTGATGTGAATTACCAGAGGTGGATCAGGTGTGATTACATGGTAACTTGCTGGATTCTGAATTCAATGATTACTGAATTATCAGATGCTTTCCTTTACACACAGTCTGCAAAGGAATTGTGGAAAGAGATTACATAAAGGTATGGTCAAAGTAATGGACATCTGATCTATCAATTTGAAAGCGAATTGAGTCACATCTCTCAAGGTAATCTCAGTATTGCTTCTTATTTCAATAAATTGAAAAGATGTTGGGATGAGTTGCAAAATCTCGATGGTTTACCTACTTGTACTTGTGGCAAAATGAGAGAGTGTTCCTGCGGTACAGTTGATAAATTTGTAGAGATGGATAGTAGGTCAAAATTGACGTAATTTCTGATGAAATTAAGTGATGAATATGAGGCAGATAGGAGTCAGATCTTAGGGATGGATCCATTGCCTAATGTCAATAAGGCATACTATATTGTGCAACAAATTGAAAAACAGAAACAAGTTACTCATCCCTCTTTTGAACCAACAACTTTCTTTGCTAATTTGAATGGTAATCAGACTGGTTACCAGGGCAAGAAAGAGGTTAAGGGTAGTACTAGCAGGAATGAGTTTAAGAAAGTGTGTACAGGGTGTAATCAAGAAGGTCATTTGGTTGAGCAGTGTTTTGAAAGGATTGGTTATCCAGATTGGTATAAGGGAAAGAAAGGCAAAAAGAACACAAGGATGGCTGCTCAGGTAACTAGTTTAGAAGAACACATGGTTGGAGATACTCCTTTTGACTTAGGGTATGAAAATGGTGTTGTAATGGGACAAAATGGCATGTTTGATCAAAAGCTTGTGGTTGCTGTGTGTTCAGAAGTGTTGAAAATGTTCAAGGGAAAAAGAATTGCTGATAATGGTACTGCAAATGCTAATCAAGCAAGTTCTTGCATGCATTATGCATGTATCATTTCCTGTTTCACATCAGCTTTTGCACTTTTCTGTCATCCTGATATGGACATAACAATAGATTGGGTGAGTGATACAGAGGCCTCAGATCATATGTCACCTCATTTACATTTGTTCATTTCCACCAAAACACTAAAACACCCCATCATTGTTCATCTACCAGATGGTAGAACCAAAACGGTTACCCTTGTTGGTCAAGTCAAAATCACACCTTTCCTAACACTTAATAATGTTTTCTGTGTGCCTGATTTCCAACTCAATTTGCTATATGTGGGTAGACTAATTAAGGATCAAGGATTAGATGCTCATTTTTACCTTAATGACTTTGCTTTTCAGGACCCTTCAACTAATCAAATTGTTGTTGTGGGAAAAGGGTCCAAATGTCTTTACATCTGCAAGCCTATGCTTGATTCAGCTACTTTCTTTCATAATGTTTCTACTTGCTGTCAATCTCATACTAAATCAACTTTGTCTATCTTTGAATCAATCTCATACTAAATCTACATTTCCTATATCTCATACTAAATTTACATTTCATGTATCTTTGAATAAATCTACATTTCCTGTATCTCATACTAAATCTACATTTCCTGTATCTTTGAATATTCCTGAATGTAAACACTTGAATGCCACTGATTTTTCTTGTGAAAGTTGCTCATTAGCTAAACATCATAAACTGTCTTTTCCTAAAAGTACTACTTATAGTATTCATGCTTTTGAGTTGGTGCATATGGATCTTTGGGGTCCTTATAAGAAACCTGCTTTGAATGGAACTCAGTACTTTTTCACTATAGTAGATGACTTTACAAGGGCCACATGGACTTATTTAGTTCTTGCCAAGGATCAGATTTTGAGCATTTTGTCTCAGTTTGTGGCTTATGTACAAACACAATATTCAACTGCTATTAAGATAATTAGGACAGATAATGGTACTGAGATTGTAAATAGGCATTGCTTGGCTTTCTTAAATTCTAAGGGAATTGTTCATCATAAGTCTATGCCTTGCACACCTCAGCAGAATGGTGTGGTGGAAAGGAAGCATAAACATCTCTTAGAAACTGCTAGTGCCATAAGGATTCAAGCTAATTTTCCTATTAAGTTTTGGGGGCATTGTGTTTTAGCAACCACTTATCTCATTAATAGAATGCCAGTAAAGGTACTTAATTAGAAGACTCCTTATGAGAATGGCAAATCTCCCTCATACAGTCATTTAAGAATTATTGGGTGCCTATGTTATGCAACTGTTACTCAGCCACACAGGGATAAGCTTGAACCAAGAGGTCTCAAATGTGTTTTCTTAGGCTATCCACCTAATTCAAAAGGCTATCTCTGTATGACTTAAACACAAAACAAGTTATCCACAGTAGAGATGTTTCATTTGAAGAGAAGGTTTTCCTATTCAGAACACAAGTTGCTTCTACTCCTTGTTTTGGTTGTGATTTTCCTTCCTTTGGTACACTTAATGAAGATTTTGATGCCTCTACTCCTGTTGTAAACACTGAGTCTCAGGGTAATGCAGAGCCCACTTTTGTCACTGATCCAGTACTTCATGAGCCTACACCTGAGATACCCTTAAACACATCCTCTGAGCCTGCACCTGCAAGAAGATCAACAAGAAACTCTACCAAACCAGCCTGGTTAAACGACTTTGTTCTTCCAATCCAATGTATCATCTGCAAATGGTATTTTCACTCATCCCAAATCTCCTAAATACCCTTTGTTTTCTGAAGCAGATTTTATTGGCATACCCAATCAGCACGTAGCTTTCCTTTCAAATGTGTATGCAACCACTGAGCCCTTTTCTTATAGTCAAGCCAGTCAACATCCAGAATGGGTTCAATCAATGGATGCTGAGATTAATGCTTTGGAGCAAAATAACACATGGGAGGTAACTCTTTTACCTGCTGGCCATAAGGCAATCTCTTCTAAATGGGTATTTAAGATTAAGTACAAGGCAGATGGGACAATTGATAAGTTTAAAGCTCGTTTGGTTATTAGAGGTTTTGATCAAAGAGAAGGGAAGGATTATAAACATACATTTTTTAATACCTGAAATTCAGATAACCCGTAAAATGACCAAATTACCCCTGATAACATAAAACCTAATTAAATAACTTATAAAGTTCTGAAACAATTCCAAAACTTCTGAAAACGAACTATATCTGAAACGAACTAATTTCTGGGACAACGTTACATCATTTTGAATGTTCAAAAATTATTATACACATACATATGTATTTATAAATTCCGAAATATGTATATTAAAATAAATATAATTAGTAAATCTTTTATATTAAGTAATATATAAAAATAAATAAAGAAAATGTCAAATAAAATCAACCCAATTTATTTTGTGATTCTAAATCCCGAAATTCTGATCTCAGCCCTCCCCCTAAGTCGGTTGTACAAGATATAAACAAATCTTTTTATTTTCATAAAACCCTAATCGCTAAAAACACCATACGCACAAAACAAAAATCGACCAAAACTCACACACAACTTCTGGACGTGATCAAGCATTTTTTTGGGGTTCTTGGAGGTGCAAGCAAGCTAGGAAAAATAAGGGTTTGTGCGTGGATTCGCTGGTTCGTTCTTGGTACTCTTTTCTTGTCGGTTTTGCCCATACGCAAGGTATAAATCTGTACGCCTAAACCACACGTTCTAAAATTGATATAGAAATTTTCCTGTGATCTTTACATCCTATATAACTCATATAAATTGTGTTAATCGAATCATACAAGCTAACCTATGCGTACGAAAATATTATGAACACAAAACACGTAAATCACAAATATATGTAATCCGAACTTCTGGGTGTGAAAAGTATTTTATTTAGATCTCATATGAAGTATTAGACCTGGGAAAAATGTTAGAACGAATTATGGAAGCCTAGATCATGTCGTGGTAATTTTGATGTCTAAAACGTACGTAAAAATATAATATATGCTAAACGATTTTTTTGGGCATGTTATTTATTTTTCGTGGGTTCTTTATATGTCTTATGATCTGGGAAAAATATGGGTTTGAGTTTTAGAAGCTTAGATTAAGCATGGTGAATTTTATTAAAACCGGATTTTGTAAATATTAAGTAAACAAATAAAATACAAATCGTGGCTACTAGGGTTAGGGTTCTTGGATACAAATCTGATCATTAATGATGTTTTAAGGATATAATAATGATGGTGCAATGCATTGGTTTGGAGTAGGGTTTGTATTTGTTTTTAAAAAAGTGAATCCGATTGAAAATAAAAGTATAAGGACCTGTTTTGTCAACTTTGAAACTTTTGGGTATTTTTGTAATGTCATATACATCTTTAGGAATTTGGGAAAAATATAAATTTGGGGTCCTAAGTGTAAATATTACAATATAATGAATTAATGGTATTTTAAAGGGTACGAATGGAAATTAAATAAAAGAGAGGGACTAAAAGTGTAAATCTAAAATCTTGAGGTTATTTTGAGTTAACACTGATATAAGTAAGGGTAATGCGTAAATTTGAGGATTTATGGGCTAATTATGTAATTGTTATGAAATTATGATTTAAAATATATGTTTTGTAAACTTAAAGGACTAAATATGTAAATTCTGAATTCGGAGGGGTCTAATCTGTAATGTACTAAGTTCTGATGATATATTCTGTAATTATGAAATATAATATGCTTGGTTGGTAAATATGGATATTGTAGGGTTTAATTTGTAAGATATGAAAATATAAGGTTGGTTTTGTAAATAATATAACTAAAGGGGTATAATCTGTAAATTGTGAAACTTAAGAGAATAAAATGTAATTCTGAATAAAATGAGTATATAATTCTGTAACTTAAAGTATTTTCACTAATGACCTTGGAAATTGATGAAGTTACAATTTACCCTAAACTTCTGTAACTTGATAAAATATACTGTTATTCCATAATAATCTTTGAATAAGGGTTCAACCTAATCTGAAATGGTAATATCTGTTAATTCTGGAAACCTGCTAATTATGGGAACTTACTAAATCTGGAAAGTTACTAAAAATAGAAAGTACTTAAAATGGAGAGGTAAACTAAAAGTAATAATCTGAATTAGAATCTTTAGTAATTCTGTCTTCCTCTTCCTTAGGTGTGAAGAAGGAGAAGTCCTGATCTTATTTCCTGTGTTTGTTTGCTTGTCTGCTGTGCTAATAAGGTACAGATATTCTGCCCTTTTTCAGTAAGGGTTTTTCATCCCCTTTTCTTTCAGTTCTCATTTTCTTTATTAGGATTTCCGATACCACTGCTATGTTCCCTTCTGTTGTGAATCTTTGTTGTGATCTGTTTGTCTTGAACCTTTTGTTTGAACCTCTGATATGATTCTTTTATTCTGAACCTTTTTCCTGAACTCTGATCTGTGAACCTTGTTCTGAACCTTAACCTGATATATCTGTTGTAAACTATGATTTGATTTTGGTATAAACCTTAACCTGTTAAATCCTTATCTGAACCTAATTGATTTTGAAACTTTATTAAACTACATATGAAACTGTTTAAGAAAAGCTATTTTAAAAAGAAGCAATACCACTTGAAATGGAAGTTACTAAAAGTTTTGGAAGACCATTTTTATGAAAACTATTTTGTAAGATCATTTCAATGAAAACCATTATTAAAGGATTGATTTAAATGAACTTTTGACAGGAACTTCTGAAATGGATTATTGCTATAAACTTGTAATTATTAACCTTTGATATACTCTTTTGGACTATTGGAAGTAAACCTTTTAATCTGAACTTAAGCTTTGATATTAAACTTAATCTGATAAACTCTGATTCGAACCTTATTCTGAATTGTTGACATGACCCTTCTGCCATGAACCCTTAGATATGACTCTGTTTATTATATGACATCTGACCTTGACCACAGTCTGATATCCGAGCCAATCACTAGGCATGAGGGTTTCATGTCCATGTCATTGATGCACCGATGGCATGACTCTAGGGCAGGAGAGTGATGACCTGTCCCGTCCCTGATTTTATCTGTTATGTAGGAGAAGATTTTGGCCTACTGGGGCGCATGGATGCATCCTAGATCTGATCTGATTTCTGTTATCTGTTACTGTTTACTGTTATATATATACATCTGGTGACTGATGGTGTGTGCGATACACGTCTTTCACATTATCTGGGAGCTGATCACTCCAATTGATACATGAGGTCACCCCTCATATTATCTGTTACTTGAGAGGCATCCCCTCTGGATTATTATATGATTACTCTATTATGATATTATCTGTTATCTCTGGGCTCGTGATGGATTTCTGTATTTCCCTAAACCTGGTTTGTACATTATTCCTTTCTCATTCCTTTTCTTTTACCCTTGTTCCTTTCCTATTCTTTCACTTTAGTTCTGTATCTGTATAATCTGTCTTTCTGATTTGTTTCTGTATTGTTATCTGTTATTGTTTCTGTCATATATATATCTGTTCACTGAGCTCTCGTAGCTCAGCCACATTTCTTTTCCTGCGGCAGGTTTTAGTAGGAAGCTGGGAATGAGTGAGAGTGTACCTCTGGACTTAGAAGGCTTGGTAGCTATTCTGGATTAGAATTGGATAGAAGATTTTATGTTTTAGAATTGGTTTTGAAGGCTTTCATTGTAACCTTGTAGATTTAGTATTTCATTTGTAATCCTTTGAGATTTTTGTATTACCATAGATGTATGCTCTGTTTTGATCTGATATGAATCCATTATTGTGATATCTTTACCCTTGTCGGGTTGGGGTGTTACAATTTATGGTATCAGAGCTCACAGGCTGCGACTAGTAATACATTTACCCTTGACCTGTGAAGTCTGGGTCACTAAGTTTCCACTGTAGGCGCTCGTAGGACAACCTTTGAGAATTTGCTTTAGGATTTCCCTATAGGAACTTAAATTCTGACCAGTGAGGAATGGGTAGACTATAAGTCATTTGCTTAAGTATCTTGCTTCCGCACCACTCTGATTCGTGTCTTGCTTTTGGTTAAAATCACATTTGGAAATTTAGAGCTTATGCCTTGCACCACCTAGGAGTGAAACCTAAATAAAATCTGAAGCATTGGAAATTGCGTAGTAATTATCTGACATTATTTGATCCTTGCCTTCCGATTTCCACTCCGACCTCTGAACCTTCTGTAAATCATTCTGATGCCTCTTTGGGCAATCTGAGAATCCCCATGATGATGATACACTTGATACATTCTGTTATTTGTTTCTTGCTTCTGATAATCATCTATGAATCTTTTGATTCCGTCTTAACCATCTCTGTTCCCATGAGAAGCTTTGTGGCGTTTGACCACGAGTATAAAAAAAAATGCTTTCCCTCTCATTCCGAACGATAAGATTTATCTTTATTGATCCGTCTTTCTTTGATAGTAACCTTGATTTTATCCTTATAAGGATTGATTGATTGATCATTTAATATTGACGACTATCCTCCTATGTCTCACCTTTGGCGTTTGAAACAATTTTGGAACCCCTGCCATGATTACCGATTGTTAAACTTTTGCTGCCACTACCTGATTTGACCTTCATTTCTGATCTGTTGGATAAACAGTCTGATATCTTTCCGACCATCCCGAAGACCATTTAACCTAAATGTGTTTGATACATTCTATAAATTCATGACCCATGCTGGATATAAATGTATCCTCTGATACTATTCTGTCCTGAATGATGAATCTTATTTGCTCCCTTGAATGATGAATCTTATTTGCCAATCAGTTTTTCTTTGGAAGGATTTGATGCAAATACTATCTCTGTATGGAATTGTTAACTGAACATATGATGCTGATATCCGACAGTTCATACGTATCACTTCTGACAATTATGCAATGTTCGTATTACCAATGATGTACACCCTACCTGTCACTTATGCTAAAAGATAAACCAAAAACTCCAACACCTTGAACTATTCGCGTACCTATCCCCACACTATACTGAACCCTGTACTTGACTCTGACATATGAACTATTCGTCTGGTTAAGTGCCCATATACGTTCTGCGGATCTGTTTACTATTGATATACTTGATTTTGGAGATCTTTTGATTATTGATTGGCTGGCTCTTCGTAAAAGCTATCATAGGCTACCGCATCTGAAATATACCAATCTGCTCCACCTTATTTTGTTATAATAACCTTGAACCGCTTAAATCTGTTAAGCTTAACACTGCTATGGAAATATGTACCCTGACTTCATTTGATTATCAAATTCTCCTGACACCATATTAGTATCCACCCCTAGAAAGTGTTGGCATTGAAAGTTTTGTTGTACAAATTTTCTGGCATTTTCTGATGAAACTCTTGGGTTTTCTCTCCTGTTGAGCAGAAAAAAATTGACTCTGAACCGATCTCAGTTAATGAACCATGATGCTGGAGAAGATGATGAGATATGTTTTTGTCCACCTCAGTGTTTCCCTTTAATACCCCTATTAGTTTATGAGGAAGAAAGAGAAAAATTTTGCGTCTACATATCAACTATCGTAAACTTAACCGTAATCCCACTGTAATCACTTTCATTTCTGAGTATAAATGATTAAATTATTCTATCCTTGTGAACTCTGTATCAGACAACCTCATTTAATGTTTGAAGGACTGAGGAAGCAACCAAAAGAACTCCTGACAAGGGAGATGACTAACTGAGAGCAACTTCCGTAAAGTAATTCAGTTTTATTCGTAAAGATGGGTGATGTGATTTAGATATGAAGTTTCCCTGAAGTGATTCATGAAAACTGTTTTCGTACTCATTGTGACCATTATGAGTCTTAAATAATGCCAATAGTATTGGCTAATAAGAATCATGTTTTCACGAGTATCTGGACAATTGTCATAGAATGACAACATGTTTGTGCCCTGAGACGAACAAGGAAAACATGTAGACCATCTTCGTATTAAATGGAATGACCTTTGTTCTGGAAGAGTAGATGTGATTGGCGTTCAGAGATTGTAGCAGACACCACTACCAAGCATCCGATGACGACAGCAAAATGAGTTGGCGAATTCCGAACTGTGCTAGCAGACTTGTCCAAGACTCGCAGTCTTGCTTCTCTATTCATTTTAGTTGTACTAAGATGAATTGAGAGCAGAAGCAGACTTGCCTATGGAACTTGAGATCATGAGTTTAAATGGATGAAAATTCTGAAGCGAATGTTTGTGTTTGAAAGAACTATTTCTGTGACGGATGAAGCTATGGATGACGAAATTCACTTCTGTTTGACCTATCTAGATTTCCGTTACATAATGATAAAATCCTTTGAATGATTTAGGTTCTCTGTAGTAATTCCGCTCTGTGTTCATTCTGCGTATGTCGGACGATGGTTTTGTTATGTAAAATTTGACGAATGGTGGATGATCTGATGTACCAAATTCTGATAGACATTCTGGGACTTCCGTTAAAATTTTTTTCGAGTAATTCGTTCTCTTCTTAGTTAGGGTATTTGATTTTGATGACCTCTGAGACCGTAGGAAGACTAGGTGGATTAAGATAAGTTTGTTCTGTTCACGACTAGAGATAAAGTATGACCATCATGAGGGCATATTTATATGATTCCAGTATTATGACGTCTGGCCAACGTGATAATACTTACATCATATAACGTGCACTTGTTGTGGGCATAGGATATTTCGGGAAGTGCCTTGGAACCTTAGAAATTCTGATAACTGTTGGGATTATCTGCCTTAGTGAGACTGTAAGTTCATTTCTGACTGTGCGCGTAATCTGCTTTCACCGTTATGCGAATTGATACGTCTGGATTCTCGTCACGCGTTTTGCTGACCTCTATACTCCTGATAACTATCTTAGGTTCCATTCTAGAACCTTATGCAAATTGATGTTATCGATAATATAATTCCTGTACGTCAAAATCTGATTTTTCTAATCAATTTCCGTGAACCGTATATCCGTCAAAACCCTATGTATTTCTTTGTCTCTTCCGAGAGAATATGATTTTCATCTACTACGTTGGTATGTATCCTTCTTATCTGGATTCAGTATGTTATGTCTTTTCTGAGGACCTGAAACAATTTCGGAATCTGCAAGTTCGAGTTATGAGAAACAAATCTTTCATATGTCTGTTCACCGTCAGTTGTGTTCCTGTTTCGTAGCACCTCAATTCTCGTCTTAGTCTGTTACGTCTTTGTTTTGTTTTCTGCCCTCTTTTCTTTTTGCTTTCTGCAAATTTCGAGGACGAAATTTTTTGCTAGTAGGGAAGAAGTTGTAATACCTGAAATTCAGATAACCCGTAAAATGACCAAATTACCCCTGATAACATAAAACCTAATTAAATAACTTATAAAGTTCTGAAACAATTCCAAAACTTCTGAAAACGAACTATATCTGAAACGAACTAATTTCTGGGACAACGTTACATCATTTCGAATGTTCAAAAATTATTATACACATACATATGTATTTATAAATTCCGAAATATGTATATTAAAATAAATATAATTAGTAAATCTTTTATATTAAGTAATATATAAAAATAAATAAAGAAAATGTCAAATAAAATCAACCCAATTTATTTTGTGATTCTAAATCCCGAAATTCTGATCTCAGCCCTCCCCCTAAGTCAGTTGTACAAGATATAAACAAATCTTTTTATTTTACATAAAACCCTAATCGCTAAAAACACCATACGCACAAAACAAAAATCGACCAAAACTCACACACAACTTCTGGACGTGATCAAGCATTTTTATGGGGTTCTTGGAGGTGCAAGCAAGCTAGGAAAAATAAGGGTTTGTGCGTGGATTCGCTGGTTCGTTCTTGGTACTCTTTTCTTGTCGGTTTTGCCCATACGCAAGGTATAAATCTGTACGCCTAAACCACATGTTCTAAAATTGATATAGCAATTTTCCTGTGATCTTTACATCCTATATAACTCATATAAATTGTGTTAATCGAATCATGCAAGCTAACCTATGCGTACGAAAATATTATGAACACAGAACACGTAAATCACAAATATATGTAATCCAAACTTCTGGGCGTGAAAAGTATTTTATTTAGATCTCATATGAAGTATTAGACCTGGGAAAAATGTTAGAACGAATTATGGAAGCCTAGATCATGTCGTGGTAATTTTGATGTCTAAAACGTACGTAAAAATATAATATATGCTAAACGATTTTTTTGGGCATGTTATTTATTTTTCGTGGGTTCTTTATATGTCTTATGATCTGGGAAAAATATGGGTTTGAGTTTTAGAAGCTTAGATTAAGCATGGTGAATTTTATTAAAACCGGATTTTGTAAATATTAAGTAAACAAATAAAATACAAATCGTGGCTACTAGGGTTAGGGTTCTTGGATACAAATCTGATCATTAATGATGTTTTAAGGATATAATAATGATGGTGCAATGCTTGGTTTGGAGTAGGGTTTGTATTTGTTTTTAAAAAAGTGAATCCGATTGAAAATAAAAGTATAAGGACCTGTTTTGTCAACTTTGAAACTTCTGGGGTATTTTTGTAATGTCATATACATCTGTAGGAATGTGGGAAAAATATAAATTTGGGGTCCTAAGTGTAAATATTACAATATAATGAATTAATGGTATTTTAAAGGGTACGAATGGAAATTAAATAAAAGAGAGGGACTAAAAGTGTAAATCTAAAATCTTGAGGTTATTTTGAGTTAACACTGATATAAGTAAGGGTAATGCGTAAATTTGAGGACTTATGGGCTAATTATGTAATTTTTATGAAATTATGATTTAAAATATATGTTTTGTAAACTTGAAGGACTAAATATGTAAATTCTGAATTCTGAGGGGTCTAATCTGTAATGTACTAAGTTCTGATGATATATTCTGTAATTATGAAATATAATATGCTTGGTTGGTAAATATGGATATTATAGGGTTTAATTTGTAAGATATGAAAATATAAGGTTGGTTTTGTAAATAATATAACTAAAGGGGTATAATCTGTAAATTGTGAAACTTAAGAGAATAAAATGTAATTCTGAATAAAATGAGTATATAATTCTGTAACTTAAAGTATTTTCACTAATGACCTTGGAAATTGATGAAGTTACAATTTACCCTAAACTTCTGTAACTTGATAAAATATACTGTTATTCCATAATAATCTTTGAATAAGGGTTCAACCTAATCTGAAATGGTAATATCTGTTAATTCTGGAAACCTGCTAATTATGGGAACTTACTAAATCTGGAAAGTTACTAAAAATAGAAAGTACTTAAAATGGAGAGGTAAACTAAAAGTAATAATCTGAATTAGAATCTTTAGTAATTCTGTCTTCCTCTTCCTTAGGTGTGAAGAAGGAGAAGTCCTGATCTTATTTCTGTGTTTGTTTGCTTGTCTGCTGTGCTAATAAGGTACAGATATTCTGCCCTTTTTCAGTAAGGGTTTTTCATCCCCTTTTCTTTCAGTTCTCATTTTCCTTATTAGGATTCCCTATACCATTGCTATGTTCCCTTCTGTTGTGAATCTTTGTTGTGACCTGTTTGTCTTGAACCTTTTGTTTGAACCTGTGATATGATTCTTTTATTCTGAACCTTTTTCCTGAACTCTGATCTGTGAACCTTGTTCTGAACCTTAACCTGATATATCTGTTGTAAACTATGATTTGATTTTGGTATAAACCTTAACCTGTTAAATCCTTATCTGAACCTAATTGATTTTGAAACTTTATTAAACTACATATGAAACTGTTTAAGAAAAGCTATTTTAAAAAGAAGCAATACCACTTGAAATGGAAGTTACTAAAAGTTTTGGAAGACCATTTTTATGAAAACTATTTTGTAAGATCATTTCAATGAAAACCATTATTAAAGGATTGATTTAAATGAACTTTTGACAGGAACTTCTGAAATGGATTATTGCTATAAACTTGTAATTATTAACCTTTGATATACTCTTTTGGACTATTGGAAGTAAACCTTTTAATCTGAACTTAAGCTTTGATATTAAACTTAATCTGATAAACTCTGATTCGAACCTTATTCTGAATTGTTGACATGACCCTTCTGCCATGAACTCTTAGATATGACTCTATTTATTATATGACATCTGACCTTGACCACAGTCTGATATCCGAGCCAATCACTAGGCATGAGGGTTTCATGTCCATGTCATTGATGCACCGATGGCATGACTCTAGGGCAGGAGAGTGATGACCTGTCCCGTCCCTGATTTTATCTGTTATGTAGGAGAAGATTTTGGCCTACTGGGGCGCATGGATGCATCCTAGATCTGATCTGATTTCTGTTATCTGTTACTGTTTACTGTTATATATATACATCTGGTGATTGATGGTGTATGCGATACACGTCTTTCACATTATCTGGGAGCTGATAACTCCAATTGATACATGAGGTCACCCCTCATATTATCTGTTACTTGAGAGGCATCCCCTCTGGATTATTATATGATTACTCTATTATGATATTATCTGTTATCTCTGGGCTCGTGATGGATTTCTGTATTTCCCTAAACCTGGTTTGTACATTATTCCTTTCTCATTCCTTTTCTTTTACCCTTGTTCCTTTCCTATTCTTTCACTTTAGTTCTGTATCTGTATAATCTGTCTTTCTGATTTGTTTATGTATTGTTATTTGTTATTGTTTCTGTCATCTATATATCTGTTCATTGAGCTCTCGTAGCTCAGCTGCATTTCTTTTCCTGCGGCAGGTTTTAGTAGGAAGCTGGGAATGAGTGAGAGTGTACCTCTGGACTTAGAAGGTTTGGTAGCTATTCTGTATTAGAATTGGATAGAAGATTTTATGTTTTAGAATTGGTTTTGAAGGATTTCATTGTAACCTTGTAGATTTAGTATTTCATTTGTAATCCTTTGAGATTTTTGTATTACCATAGATGTATGCTCTGTTTTGATCTGATATGAATCCATTATTGTGATATCTTTACCCTTGTTGGGTTGGGGTGTTACACATTTGCACCAGTTGCAAAGTTAGAAACTGTGAGAGTTTTAATAGCTCTGGCCACTGCAAAAGGATGGCCACTTCATCAATTAGACATTAATAAAGCATTATTGCATGGCTTTATTGATGAAGAGATTTATATGCAACCACCAGCAGGTTATAAAGGGGCTTCTCCACGAGAGGTTTTTAAACTTAAAAGATCCTTATATGGTCTTAAACTAGCATCTAGGCAAAGGAATCATGAATTATCCAAGTTCTTGCAGTCTTTGGGTTTTGTTGAATCCAAAACTGATTATTCACTTTTTGTTAAGAAGAATCAGGAAGAGTTTACTGCTGCACTAGTTTATGTAGATGACATTCTCGTAACAGGCAATTGTGAGTCTGAGATATTAGCTACGAAACTTGCATTGGATCAGAAGTTCACCATAAAGGATTTGGGTTTGGCTCAATATTTCTTGGGGATAGAAATATGCATAATTGCATAGGGTACTCATCTGAATCAAAGGAAATACATCCTTGATCTTCTCAATGATGCTGGTCTCACTGCTGCAAAACCCGTTGCCTCACCTACGCCAACCAACTTGAAACTTTCTTTAGGCAAAGGAAATCCTTTGAAATCCCCTGAAGCTTATAGAAGGCTGGTAGGTAAACTCTTGTATCTTACTATGACTATACCAGACATCTCATATGTTGTGCAACACCTCAGCCAGTTTGTATCTGCTCCTACTTATTTGCATATGCAAGCAGGCCCGCACTTGTTAAAATATCTTAAAGGGAGTGTTAGCAAAGGTCTATTCTACCCAGTGCAGCCTCATCTGCACATCACTGGGTTCTCAGATGCTGATTGTGCAGCCTGTTTGATGACTAGAAGGTCTCTAACTAGATATTGTATCTTTCTTGGTCATTCACTTGTTTCTTGAAAAACAAAGAAGCAACCTACAGTCTCTAGATCCTCCACAGAAGTATAGTATAGAGCAATGGAAGTTACCACTTATGAAATAATGTGGTTGAGTTTCTTCTTACGGATCTGCATATACCAGTAAAGCTGCCCATCACTCTTTTTTGTGACAATAAGTCTACTCAACAATTGGCTGCCAACCCTTGTTTTCATGATAGATCCAAACAACTTAATATGGATTGTCATTTCATCAGAGAAAAGATTGAGGAAGGTTTCTTGCAAACTGCTTTTATTCCTACAACAAAACAACTTGTAGATGTCATGACAAAGGCTCTGAATCATGTGCATCATTCAATTTTGCTTGGCAAGCTGGGAATTACAGATCATCCAACTTGAGGGGAGGATGAAGAACATATTAATGTGCATAAACTACAAGGATTCCTAATGTAACTTTTGTATAGATAAAGGACTGTAGATGTAAATATTTCAAGTTTTTGTTAGTAAGGCGGTTAAGCATGTTTAACCCGCCTATAAGTAATCATTACTCTCATCATTTCTTGTAACAACTTTCATTTGATCAATATACATTTTATCACTTTTCCCTCATTTCATTCCGTGTTCATACTATCTCTAGGAGACTCTAGCCACGATCATCTACCATAATCGACAACCATCTTCGACCACCACTATCATCGGTTTGACATTGACTATCACTTCGGTCAACCCCAAAAACCGTGTAATCCGCCTTTTGAAAAATGCTAACATGAGGGCCGCTATAATTAAATTTGTTGCATAGTTTTAATTTTGGATCTAGTAGATTGATTCAGGAACATTGTGACAATGTCTAATTTAGTTCTTTAAGAAATGCCAACTGTTGGCACCATAATTAAAAAGATTTGGATCTGCTCTTCCCTTTTGAACAAATAGTTTTAGTATAGCTCTTTTTTGTTGTTTTTAATTGTGCTAATTTTGTATAGATTGTTATGTTATGTTTGTAGTGTAGATTTAAATTCGAGTTTTTTTTGTGTGGTTTAAGAAATGGCCGGAAATTAGATACGATCACCGAAGAAAGTGGCTAGAAAAATCAGGGAAGATGATCTGGAATGACATGGCATCTAGGTGGCATGCACATGTGTCAATTCTTGAATTTTGCAGGTTAAATATAAGTATATGATGATATTAACAAAAAAGTGACAGTTTGTAAGGTATTATGGTTATTGTTTTTGTTCATGTTTAATACGTGGACAATTGAAAAAGTACGTTTATATATTGCATAATAAGACGGGGGAACGAAAACTTTAAACATATCGTGTTGAATAAAGTAAATATTTAGAAATCAAAATCATGAATAATCCAACAATTGATAAAAAAAAAGTTACAAAGAGCATAAAATTGAAACATATTGTAGTTTATGGTGTTGTCCATTTTACTTGGTGATTAAACGCAAAGACACCTGAATGAAATTTTTGATAATTTGTGCTTACCCATTTAGTGCATGTCGACGTGAAGCTGCCAAAACAAATCAACCATATACAAATCATATTTGAAAAGCATTAAAAGAAATAATATGAATAAGAAAATTCAAAACCCAAACTACATCCTCCAATTTTGCAAATTTTGAAATGTTGAGCAATCATCTTCCTTTCGTTAGCAAAAGTCGAATATTATACATTCATAAGGACTAATGATGCAATATTTTTCCTTTATCTACTAATATAGGTCTCAAATGAGGGTTTATTTCGTCATTTTGTTTGTTCTAGCTACCATCATTCCCCTTTATTCGTCTACTTCGTTTACTCCATTATAACCTCTCAAATCCACAAATACAACAAACCTTAATTATGTTCAATCAAAAAAATTGTTCTAGCAGTTTCACAAAAATAATTTGTAGTTCATGGATCGAAAATAATTAGTATTGGTGGTAGTTGTGACAAAAAAAATATATTGAAAAAAGCCATTATGGAGGACATACATTTGTATATAACAAAAATGTTTTTGCATTCTTAGTCCCTAGGGATGTAAACTGTTTGACTTTTGCTAATAGATGGATAGTAATTGCTCAACTCTTTCTAGCAAGGATGTAAACTGTGAAAATTTGAAAACCAAATGGATGTATTTTATAGTTTGCTCAATAAGAAATGATTGATCATATATGATAATATTTGATAGATTTGGTTATTTGTGATCATAGATTTTGTAGTACACGTTCACCAGTTAAGTAGAAACTAAAATTAGTACTCACATCCTTAAAACGAGCCTTGTCCTCAAGGCTCACATTTTTGCAGCTCGGGTCGCGTGGCTCCCTAGGTGGTTCGTGTCCACTTTTGAGAACTACAAACATGGGTGGTTTGCTTTGGTGACCAGGACAAAATGTCTTCCGATAACATAAATCAAGTGTGATGAAGAGTGAGGATGAGAATCGAACTCGTATGGCTTGTAACTTATCCTTTGATGCGTGTGGAAAACTCATAGGTCTACTGAAGGGTGGTTAAATCGATAGAGGCCATATCATGCTAGACTGTTGGCGGCAGGGGGGTTGTATGTGGCGACCTCGATGTGTCTTGGTAATGCTTGTAGTAACATTGACGGTAGTGGTGTTTTGGGTGGCGACGTCTTTCGAGATGATTTTTAGTTTGATGGTCGGGGAAATACTTAGCCAGGTATAGTCAGGTTTATTGATAGATTTAAGATCATTTGAGGACCAAACTTTGTTTATATACCAAGGGTTCAATCCTCACCTCCCATTCATTTTGATTTAATGGCTCTGAGTAAACAAAATAATTTACACTACAAGGGCACTTTCGTCAATATATAAACCATATTTTAAAACTACCCCTCTTTTAAAGTCCATATTTTTCACACACAAAATGTGTTGGGATTACATGTAATCATTATAAAGTGTCGGTCATTTAGTATATGTATTAGGTCGTAAACTATAAGGCTTGTATGTTAGTTACAAGGCCCGCTCATGAAGCAAGCCCATGAGCGGTCTATTATTTGTTATTAGGGCAACGCCCCTTATCTTGTAAACACTATAAATACCCCCTCCCTTGAAGGTAGAGGGTGTTGGTTATTAGTTAATAAAACTTTCTTTATTACTTATACAAGTTCCTTCCATCTCTCTCTCTCTAGAATATATCTCTTGTGTGATTAATATTGTGACCTATCAAGTGGTATCAATCACCAAGGGATAGATTAGGTTGTGTTTTGTGGAAGATTTTATAGTTTTTTTTTAAGTTTTACATCAGCGTTCTTCGAGTAAGCACTTGAAGTTCTTCGAGTAAGCCTTAGTTTCTTTGATCAACACTTCGAGTAAGCTTTAATTTCTTCAAGCAAGCAACAATTTCTCCGAGTAACACTTCGAGTAAGGAAGATTTCTTCGAGCAAGCTTCTTCGAGTAACGATTACTCTTAAGTTCTATTTATATTTTACGAGTTAGGAAATAAGAACTTCTCCATTATAATCCTTCTACTAAGGGGTTATATACTTCGTATGTTTACATTCTTCGAGAAAGAATTCATTTCTTCGAGAAAGGACATCTTCGAGTAAGGGTCAGATTCTTCGAGTAAGGTTTTCTTCAAGTAAGGGTATTTTCTTCGAGTAAGAAAGTTCTGTTTATACTTTCCGAGTTAGGAAATCAGAACTTATAAGAATTTAATTTCTTCGAGTAAGGGGCTATATACTTCTTTATCCTTCAGTCTTCGAGTAAGGAATTAAATCTTCGAGTAACAATTCTTCGAGTAAGGATTTTTATCAGCATCTTCTACTTAGATTGTTACTAAAACATCTAAACAACAAAAACAACCTTCTTTATCCTAAAAGATCCATCATCCACACAAGTTACTTTACTTTTACACAATGTCTCAACCGCCTTATTTCAACTACTTTCAACAGCAGTATCCTCAACAACAACAGTATCCTCAGCAACAGCAGTATCCTCAACAACAACTACTCATGCAACAACATCAATTCTTTCCACAGCAACAATCCCCTCAACAACAACCATACCTACAACAACCAATGCAATCCTTTCAACTTCCTGCAAAACAACCACATTGGTTTGATCAAATGTGTGAGGCCATCAGTAGCCAACAATCTAGACATGAAGCTGGATCACTTGACACACCTCCAATGCTCACTCCTGGTAATTATGTTCAATGGGCAAGTCGATTCTTAAGTTTCATCGAACTCAAGAAACCACATGGAAAATATATGAAAAAGGCTATAATTGAAGGTACATTCCATATGCCAACTACAACGGTTCCTGGAGATCCAACTGCTACTCCTCCAAGACCTGACACCGTGCTCCCTGTTCCTGAAACTCAACTTACTACAGAGCAAATACTTCATCGTGAAGCAAATGAACTTGCAATTTCATACATTCTTCAAGGAATACCTAATCCGTTTTTCTGAAGCATTGATGCTTAGAAAACAGCTAAGGATATGTGGGAACACGTTCATCTCTTAATGGAAGGCACCAATGTTGCAAAAATCGTGAATCGGTAGTCGGGCGGTCGACCACCCAGCAGCAATTAATCGGTCAAGGCGGGATTAATCGGTGATTAATCGGATTGGCATTTTTTGCAAGTTTTGTGTATTTCTGGAGACCAAACTAAAGATCTTAATTGATTCCAAGCCTACTATGTTTACAAAACTCAATAAAAGGCTCCAATTCTGATTATGAGGCCCATTGTGCGCTATAAGTGAATTAAACGATCCCCAAATTAAGTAGAATGCCTAAATTATTATTTTTTATAAGTTGACCGATTAGGCCGATTTTTGGCCGATTTGGCCGATTTTTTACCGATTCGGCCGATTTTTGACTGATTAGTGGCCGATTTTTGCCTAGGCCGATTTTTTCCACCGATCTTGAAAAATCAACAAGGTACAAGGCCGATTACCGTCGGCTGATTTTTGCAACATTGGAAGGCACTGAACTGAACCAAGAAGACATGGAATCCAAACTCTACCTCGAATATACAATGTTCATGATTGAACTAGGGGAGTCACTTGAGTCTTATTACCATCGCTTCACAAACATCATCAATGACTTGGACAGACACAACATTATTTTACCAAGGATTGCAATCAACACTAAGTTTCACAACTGTCTTGGTCCTGATTGGCAAAAATATGTCACGTTTGTTCGTCAAGCCAAAAATTTACACAATGCATCTTATGGGTTGTTGTATGATTATCTGAAGCACCATCAGTCTGAAGTTGACAAAGATCGAGCTCTTCGTGGTACTTATTCACCTTCTATAACTCCAAATTCATTGGCACTGCTAGCTCAATCTCAATTTGCTCCACCTCCACAGTCAAATCATGCTTATGTCCAACAATAACATCACTTTAACTATTGATGAAGCGAAAAGTGTACCGCTTTTAGGGGGTCATTTAAGCCCTAAATCGTATTTATTTGATCAAATATTTCCCTAAATCGTTCCTTTTGTCATTTTAGGTACTTTGGAGAAGAAATCTGGAAAAGGAAGCATTTTGGACGTTTTTGGAGCATAAAAGTGAAGAAAACGACAAAGTCTCAAAAATATGCTGGAAATTACCTGTGAAAGCGTCAAGCCCTAGTGTGACGCCGTCAGCCCTTGATAAGCCAGAGAAATTTTGGAAGATTAAAGGGGGACGGCGTCAAGAAGGTCGTCAAGCCTTGATAAGCCAGAGAGGATTTTGGAGGATTAAAGGGGGACGGCGTCAAGAAGGCCATCAAGAAACCCTAAACGCGGCGAGGTGACGGCGTCACGACCCAAAGGGTGACGCCGTCAGATCTGTTTTCCTATATATACTTTCATAATTTTTAGTCATTAGGGTGCAACTTTGTGAGGAGAAACCCTAAGACGAATTTTCTGCCATTTTTAAGGGTTTTATACCCTTGGATCTCCCATGTTTAATTGAAGATAAGTAATCAATTAATCATTCAATATGTCTATGTGTTGTTTGATTATATCTTGTTCTTGTCTTTTAATTAACATGCTAGGCTAGATTTATCTTGTGTTTGCTTAGATCTAATGAAACCTAACTATTGATTATTGGTTGTTGGTGTGCTATTAATTGTATTGGATGAATGTTTATCGATGTTAGGCTTATGAAAACTGGCTAACCTCCTATACGGTAACTTGCTTGAACGTCTTAAGAAACATGAACCAATGCGTACTAAGGTTTTTATGGTTGTATTTAATGCATGAGCGAATTCTAGTGATCCCATGTTAGGAGCTTCTTAGCTGGCTCGACATAGGAGTGAAGTAGGAGCTTGTAGAGTTGGGGAAGTACGTACGCCACCCCACGATTGGTATTAAGGAATACACCCGTCATCCACGCAATTAATACACACTAATCAACCGGTAAAAGATAGTTAGGGAGTAAGGAAGTCTAAGTAAACACATTTCTCTCCATATAAGTTCCACAACCTTTTCACTTTCAGTTATTTTATTTTATTTGCAATTGTAGTTATTTGGGTTAGTTGACTAGCAACTAATTCCGCCCACTCCTTCAAACCCGAGATTTTACTTGCTTTCATAAAATTATAAAAATACAAAAAGAATCTTCCCTCACCCTTAGACCTATTAGAGTAGTTTTTCAATCCTAACGACACTATTCCCCTAGAGAATGATCTATCCCCCGGTACTTGCCACTACACTATACTACATCGGTCAGGTACACTGCCTGGTGGGGATTGCAAGCCTCTTGAGATCCCTCGAGAGGTAAAACCTGTTGTAAGGTCGCAAAACCACGCATCAAGTTTTTGGCGCCGCTGCCGGGGAATAGTTATTGTTTAGGTTTAAATTTTATTTTATTAGGTCTACTCACTAGATTCCTTTCTAGTGAGATTTTTATTTTATTTTTCTAGGTTTTTCTTTAGTCTATCTTTTTTCTTCGTTTCTTTGTTCGTAACCATTACCATCCGACATCATGGAAGGTGGTAATATCCTTGATCCCAACAACCCACCACCACCACAACAACACCCACCTCCTTGAGCCCGTACCTTAGGAGACTATTCCCGTCCTAGCCACCATGGCTATCGAAACACCATTGAGCTCACTCAAGGAGCCAATGTCACTCCCTTGCGATCCGACACTATCCGGTTGGTGCAAAGCGGATGCGCATTCCATGGACTTCGTTCCGAAGATCCTAATCAACATCTCAAGGACTTTCTCAAAATTGTTGATTCCATAGACCTTGATGTTGCCACTCGAGAGACGACCCGATTGCGTCTCTTTCAATTTTCTCTACGCGACCGTGCTCGGCAATGGTTGTGGCAATTACCCATGAACTCCATCTTGTCTTGGAAAGATCTTACCACCCGTTTCCTAGCTAGATTCTTTCTACCTAAAGCGATTACTTTGTTGCGTAAGAGGATTGTTAATGAGATTAGTGAGCTAAGAGAACTCAATGAGTTGATTAAGAGTGAAATCGAGTTTAGGACCAGCACAAGCCTAGATAACTTCGAGCTTAGGAATGACTTTAGACTCTTTGAGAATTTTTTCCCAACCAAAACCGAGTTAAGTCACCATAAGTTCCTCTTGAAGTATCCTTGTCCCGCAAAGTATCGGAAAAACCCATGGATTAGGAAAGGAAACCATATGAATGTGAAAGTCCCATGCATGATTGGTCATATGTTTAGAGAGCATACTTATATTGACTTGAGGGCCCCAATGAATATCATGTCTAGGCTTTACTACAATTGGATTATGAGCGTTAAGTTAGAACCTAGGCAAGATCCCTATAACCCCAAGCGACTATGCAACTTTGTTGGAAGAGTTAGAGGCATACACGTCTTCATTAAAAACTTCACTTATCGATGTGATTTCATGATCTTAGAAGATGTAAGGGGAATCATAGACCAACATTTAGGTGAGATAGTTTTGGGTGAACCATTCGTCAACACATCTAAAATGATCTATGATAGGGACGAGGGCATCATCACTTTTTCCAAGGTAACCGAGTGTGTTAAATATAAGATGCCTTATAAGTTTGAAAAGTTCAAGGGTGTTGAAGACTTAGATGTCGACAATATCCCTACATTCGATGTGAGTGAGAATAATCACAATGTAGAGAGGATTCAATATTCGGGATGCATGGCCTTAGGTCCGGAATACATATGGGATGACAATGTGATTAAAAACTTTAAAACCGCATTTAAGTTGCGGTATGGAAAAACGTAGAACCCGTGACTTTGAGTCTAGCTACAAGACTCGTTAATAAATAAAAGCGCTTCTTGGGAAGCAACCCAAGCTTTATTTGCTTTGTGTGTTTATTTATTTGTTTGTTTGATTTTATTTGTTTCCGTATGTATGTTTAATTTTTATTATTATTGATTCATGTTCAAAACAAAATTGTGAAAATGCTTTATCTTGTTTTTAACTTCGTCTTAACTACATATAAAGGTATTTTGCAAAAGATAAGTGTAAGGGAAATCCAAATCGGTTTATTAGAAAAATTGAACATGAATCATAACAATATTAAATTAACATACATATTAGTATTTTTTTGAGTCAAATGCTTGTATCGAGTCATAATGATGTTTTGCAGGAATTCCAGGAAGTAAGGTATAGGTTTTTCCAGAAATTTTCCGGAAACTTAACATGAAATTCTGTCAGATCATTTCTGACGGCGTCAGGCCTTACAACCTGACGGCGTCAGGTTTTAATTTTCTGAAATTTTTGAAAGTTTTGTTTTTCTACCGGAATCATAAAAAGTTTTTATTAAATCTCTAACTTATAAACTCCAGGAATCTGCAAAATAATCATTCCACAAGCATTATATCCTTATATAGATTTATCCCGCCGATGTTATGCAGGTTTTTGTGTTTGTTTTCTCAGGTTTAACAGGTTATTTTGGACAAGGAGATGTATGTGGAATCAAGCTTTTGGCGATGCTTTAGTCTTGGAGCTTCTACATTCTCTTGGAAGAAGATCTAACCATGTTACCTCTTTATCCACCGAGCGAATCAGGGGAATATTTGATTTCATTCTTTTACCTTATTTACTTTTACATCTTGTTATTTGAACATTGGGGACAATGTTCGGCTTAAGTGTAAGGGGAGGGTAAATGATGATACCTTAGAGAATACAATTTCACTTGATTTTTGTTTGTTTAATGGTAGATGTGTAATAAAACTGAGAGAAATACCTGTTAAGGCAATTTTAGTGCCAAATTTAAAATTTTTTTACAACATATAGGAGTGAAACTTTGATCTTAATGAGCGTCTCATGGATAGGAGTTATATGACTAGCACAAAACCGTACCACTAAAAAATTTTCCACACCCAAATATGTGAGGATCGCCCCTAGAATTGGTAGGAAAAGCATTTATGCTATGATGTGTGTACCGGTAGCACTTAGATTCTAGAACTTGCGTTAGGACCATTCCGAGGCCACAAGTGAGACTACATTTGTGTAGTTAGATTTACTACATGATAAGAGGCATTAGGATTAACCCATTGTTTTACACCTGTGGTTTTGTTATAATTACATTGGCTACATTGGTCAAGTAATTCTCCCACACCCTTTGCGTTGTACTCATTTTTAGTACACGATACTCCTATACACCCCTCAGAGCCTATCTTTTCGTTTCTAACTTTAAGCGTTTTACTTAAAGGAAGAATTTGTTACACCCCACTTAAATGTACACCCAAATCGCCTTAGCCTACCTTGTATGCACTCATCTTTAGTGCATTATTGTGACAACATTTGTTTAAACCCCAAGTTAATTATCTAATTGATTACATGGTTGCTAAGTCGAGTCATATCCTTGTACATATTGTTTTGGGACGATTGGGACTCATGGGTAAAGTACTAGTGTAATGGAGCAATGGGGAAGAACAACATTATTACCCCCATATGTGCTAAATATTTTAAAAAGTACTCCAAGTGTTTCGATTATCTTAATTCGAGTCATTAGAATAGTTATTTGTAAAGTTATGTAAAAGTTCAAGTGTAAGGGGAATGCAACGCCCCTACGATGTATTATTTTGGATGGTAAGGCAAGAGTGTATGCAAAAAAAAAAAAAAAAAAAAAAAAAAAAAAAAAAAAAAAAAAAAAAAAAAAAAAAAAAAAAAATAAAAAAAAAAAATGAGAAAAAGAAAAGTAGAAAAAAACATACGGACTACCATCCCGTTTCATTTTATGTTTATTTTATGTTTTTGTTATTTTGTTTTTAGCTTAAGTCGAGTCTAGTCTTGGCTTAGCAACGCCATATTGTACTTGTAATCAATCAAGATCTTTAACTCGCCACCAGTAAAATATCCCTTATCCAACAAAACCGTGTTTATCATATCCCTACACCTAACGTTATAACCCGTTTAAAAGCCCTCTTTGATAGTTTATCTTAGGTGCTTACGCCTAGTGGAGGAGGTTTTTTGATCCTTTCCCAAGCCTATGGTAATCTATTTGCTATGACAGGTAGTGAGAGATATTATCCGTTTTCATTTATGAGATATACTTTTATGACACCTGAGAGATGTGAGTATCTAAACACTACTTGTGAGGTGCTAGTTTGTAATCTTCGTGCTTATTATGATTAAAGTGGAACGACTATTTGTTGTAATTACTTTTATATTAGCGTTAAATGACCCCTAACTTGTATTTTGATTAGAATAAAAGCGCATTTGCTTGAGGACAAGCAAATCTCAAGTGTAAGGGTATTTGATGAAGCGAAAAGTGTATCGCTTTTAGGGGGTCATTTAAGCCTTAAATCGTATTTATTTGATCAAATATTTCCCTAAATCATTCCTTTTGTCATTTTAGGTACTTTGGAGAAGAAATCTGGAAAAGGAAGCATTTTGGACGTTTTTGGAGCATAAAAGTGAAGAAAACGACAAAGTCTCAAAAATATGCTGGAAAGTACCTGTGACGGCGTCAAGCCCTAGTGTGACGCCGTCAGCCCTTGATAAGCCAGAGAAATTTTGGAAGATTAAAGGGGGACGGCGTCAAGAAGGTCGTCAAGCCTTGATAAGCCAGAGAGGATTTTGGAGGATTAAAGGGGGATGGCGTCAAGAAGGCCATCAAGAAACCCTAAACGCGGCGAGGTGACGGCGTCACGACCCAAAGGGTGACGCCGTCAGATCTGTTTTCCTATATATACTTTCATAATTTTTAGTCATTAGGGTGCAACTTTGTGAGGAGAAACCCTAAGACGAATTTTCTGCCATTTTTAAGGGTTTTATACCCTTGGATCTCCCATGTTTAATTGAAGATAAGTAATCAATTAATCATTCAATATGTCTATGTGTTGTTTGATTATATCTTGTTCTTGTCTTTTAATTAACATGCTAGGCTAGATTTATCTTGTGTTTGCTTAGATCTAATGAAACCTAACTATTGATTATTGGTTGTTGGTGTGCTATTAATTGTATTGGATGAATGTTTATCGATGTTAGGCTTAAGAAAACTGGCTAACCTCCTATACGGTAACTTGCTTGAACGTCTTAAGAAACATGAACCAATGCGTACTAAGGTTTTTATGGTTGTATTTAATGCATGAGCGAATTCTAGTGATCCCATGTTAGGAGCTTCTTAGCTGGCTCGACATAGGAGTGAAGTAGGAGCTTGTAGAGTTGGGGAAGTACGTACGCCACCCCACGATTGGTATTAAGGAATACACCCGTCATCCACGCAATTAATACACACTAATCAACCGGTAAAAGATAGTTAGGGAGTAAGGAAGTCTAAGTAAACACATTTCTCTCCATATAAGTTCCACAACCTTTTCACTTTCAGTTATTTTATTTTATTTGCAATTGTAGTTATTTGGGTTAGTTGACTAGCAACTAATTCCGCCCACTCCTTCAAACCCGAGATTTTACTTGCTTTCATAAAATTATAAAAATACAAAAAGAATCTTCCCTCACCCTTAGACCTATTAGAGTAGTTTTTCAATCCTAACGACACTATTCCCCTAGAGAACGATCAATCCTCCGGTACTTGCCACTACACTATACTACATCGGTCAGGTACACTGCCTGGTGGGGATTGCAAGCCTCTTGAGATCCCTCGAGAGGTAAAACCTGTTGTAAGGTCGCAAAACCACGCATCAAGTTTTTGGCGCCGCTGCCGGGAAATAGTTATTGTTTAGGTTTAAATTTTATTTTATTAGGTCTACTCACTAGATTCCTTTCTAGTGAGATTTTTATTTTATTTTTCTAGGTTTTTCTTTAGTCTATCTTTTTTCTTCGTTTCTTTGTTCGTAACCATTACCATCCGACATCATGGAAGGTGGTAATATCCTTGATCCCAACAACCCACCACCACCACAACAACACCCACCTCCTAGAGCCCATACCTTAGGAGACTATACAATGTTCATGATTGAATCAGGGGAGTCACTTGAGTCTTATTACCATCGCTTCACAAACATCATCAATGACTTGGACAGACACAACATTATTTTACCAAGGATTGCAATCAACACTAAGTTTCACAACTGTCTTGGTCCTGATTGGCAAAAATATGTCACGTTTGTTCGTCAAGCCAAAAATTTACACAATGCATCTTATGGGTTGTTGTATGATTATCTGAAGCACCATCAGTCTGAAGTTGACAAAGATCGGTCAGGTACACTGCCTGGTGGGGATTGCAAGCCTCTTGAGATCCCTCGAGAGGTAAAACCTGTTGTAAGGTCGCAAAACCACGCATCAACTATCCTCAACAAACCTCTTCCACCCAACTCATTCCATATGATTCGGCACAACAATCAACTAAAAATCAACTAGTCCCCTATGACAACACTTACACCATGTTAAACACCAGTACAAACAATGACGAAGACGATGCATTCAACTCTTTGAATGAAGGATTTGCACTCATTGCTCGTGCTTTCAGCAAGTTCTCTAACAAATCCAACAATCATCTCCGCACTTCATCTAACACAAAGAATCAAGCTGTTGTAAAAGATGGACGGGTTGAAATACAGAATCATGCTTATGGAAGAACTGGAGCAGGAGGTTATATGGGAAATTCAGGAAATGGACAACGGTTTAATGTAGCTAGTGAAAGTAGGAACAATGCAGGTGCTACTCAGAAAAGGGTTGAAATTGTTGAAACTGGGAATACAGGGACTGGAAATACCATGGTCAAGTGCTATAACTGCAATGGGAAAGGTCATCTGGCAAATGCATGTCCCAAACCTAGTGTCAGAGGAAGTGAGTTTCATAAACAGGCACTACTTCTAGCTCTCAAGGATGAATCAAGGGGCACTCTCACTAACAAAGAAAACAACTTCATGGCAAATGCATATTCAGATGATGACATGGTGGACTTGGAAGCAAATGCAGCTGTGATGCTAATGGCAAACATGCAGGAACTCCACGTGAGTGACACAGGCCCAATATATGATACTGACGGTCTGTCTCAGGTACCTGATCCAACAACATGTCTAATACATGAAATTGTATCACCATCTGCATCTGCATCAAACGAGGAGCAAGTTGTTCAAAATGATTCATTATTATCTCCTCAAGAAGATGAACAAATGAACACAGTTGTTACATTTGATGAAGATCAAATTAACCCAATTGTTACATTTGATGATCCAATTGATGACAATAACAATGATCAAATTGAACAAAATGAACCTTTGCTCGGTCCAGATCCAGAACTCATGACCTTACTATTGACCACCCAATCCCAATTGGACTCACAAAAATCTCAGATTGATAAATGCAATGAAATCAACAGAACGTTAAAAGCAAAAGTTGCATCATTAACTAATGATCTTGAGTGCTATAAAATACAACTCACAAATTTTGAAACAAAAGAAAAATGAGAACAAGGTTTTGAAGTTGCATTTCAAAAAGTTTATGTCAAAGAACAAGATTTACAACATCAAATACGAGAATTAGCTGCTTCCAAAAATAACTTGGTTTCTCAAATGGAACAAGAAAAATTAGAATTCAAACACCAGGTTCAACACCTCAATTCTGAACTTTCAAAAACAAAAACAGAGTTGTCAACTTGTCAAGCTAGTTTTGGTGAACATAAACAAGTGTCTAGGAAACGAATTGACTCTTATCTTGATGAAATCGTAGATTTGGAATGTAAATTAAAAGAGTTTCAAAAAGTTGTTTATAAAACTGCTGAGTCTGTAACAACAATTCAAAAGTTTACTCTAAAGCAAAATCCCCAAGGTTATGGTTTTGCTATTGGTGATGACAAACCACGTTTTCTACACAAAGCACTCAAGGAAAATCCAAAGTTGTATAGTACAAACCACCTCTTTGATGATTCAATTATGCGTGTTGTTGTACATAACTGTGAGGAAGAACAGGAACAGGAAGAAGAGAGTCGATAAAAAATGAGCAATGTTAAATTCAATAAACCATTTGATTATTTAAAAGTGCCTCATATTTCTGACACCTTCGTTCCTCGAAAAGATAAAACAGAACAACCATGGTTCGTAATGCAAATTCATGAATCTTCTTCTGAGGTTGGTCCTGTTAAACCAGTGGCACAAATAAATGGTCCTTTACCAACTTATGAAGTAATTGCATCATTACCAAAATGATGTCTTGTACTTAGATACTTTGATATGTTTATGGAAGACATCAACTTTTTAGAACAAGCAATTGAACGTAATTCTGAGATAACAGTTTCCACTTTTCTATCTCCTTAAGAAAAAGAAAAGAGAGAAATTTTTCAAAAATAATTTTTACCATATGTTTAACATTTGCGTCTTTGTGCTACACACTGGGAACAGGAACTCCAAACAGAAGTAACATCCATGATGAAAACTTTCAATGCAACTGAAAATTCGATCTCAAAACAAAGTTTTACAAAATGAAGCTGATCGACTCTTGGAAGATATTCTAAGTTCTGATATTATCTCTGTGGTTATGAATTCAATTTATGAGTCTTGTAATTATATGCTTGTTGATGATCACACTGCTGACACTGAAAAGTTGAGACACGAAATTGAGACTTTAAAAAGAGAAAATGAGAGAATCATTAAACACAATGATGATGTGCAAAGTAAACTTTCAACTGAAATTTTTCAACTTAATTAGAAGCTACAATGGTGTCAAACTAAGAGTCTTGATTTTGAATTAAAATTGCAAAGTCAAAATGAACCATGTTCTTTCATAACAGTCAAACATCCAAAGTTGAGAATCTTGAAGCTGAAAATGCTGTTTTAAAAAGTCAAAATTTCAAATATGAAAAGGAAATCGATGAAGTTTGTCAAAATTGTAATGACACCGTTCGCTTAAATAGAGAACTCGATTCAAAAATTCAACAAAAGAATCACATCATCGTTGAACTCAAAGAGAAAATTCAATTACTAAAAAATGGAAAGTTTGTCAACACAAATGTTATTGCACCGGGAATGTACAAAATGGTTACAACACCTAGGCAAACATCCCCTCAGACTACTAATTTGAATCCTTCAACTTCTAAAGGAATAGCCCCAACTACTAGCGTTAGCAGATCAAAGCGTAAGAGCAACAAACAGAAGAATAGGATCTGGCAACGTAGAAGCAGAAAACTAGAAGCCCAAGAAGTCGAAGATCAACTTAGGAATTTGAATAAAACGCATGTTGCGTCTGATATAGATTCAAACTTAAAAACTTGTAATTCTAATAGCGATGTAACGAATGCTCAGACTTTGAATGTTTTGAACGTTAATGCATCTTGTGTGTTCTGTCATAAAAGCATGTTATCTGGTGATCATAAGAAATGTGTTGCAAAATCAATTTTATCTCGTAACAAGAAATGTACATCTGGCATTCCGTCTAGGCCTACTATTGCTTCTAAATCTGTGCTAGGAAAACCACCAAGTGTAGTTTCTAAAAATGCCTTAGACACACCCATAGTTGCGAATACAACTCCTAAGACAATCCCATTGTAACACCCCCTTAAATTTTGAGTTAACAGCGGAAGACTAATAGGGGTATTACGGGGAGGATCATAGTCATAATCATAGAAAATGGCTCAAAAGAGGCGTTTTGAAAGTTGTTGTCATTCATTTAATAATTCAGTTACAAAAGTGAAATTTCAATGTTGTAATATCTCACAAAAGGTGTAGTAGTTTGAAATGAATGACATAATTTATTTAATAACAAAACCATCAGTTTAATGCCCACTCCGTGCCTTGAGTGCTCCGTTAATAAACTGAGATAAACATGCTAAAAGTCAACAAAATTGTTGAGTGAAATCATAGTGTTTGTAATTGTAATCAGTTTGAACACAAGTCTATGATTGCTTTTGAAATACAATCATATTTGAAATGGTAATATTGCAGTTCAATATATTTTTCGAAGTCTCATGAATTCAAACGTTAATGTGTGTGTGGGTGATATCATAAAACGATAAAAGGAACAGTGTCTTTGTGTAGGAGTTTGCCAACTTCCTATTAGTTCTCAAATAATGTGCATTTGGCTATCAATCCGGCTAGCACAAAGGCTATCGATCTGGCTAACACAAAAGGGTTAGTAATGTGCATTTGGCTATCAATCCGGCTAGCACAAAGGCTATCGATCCGGCTAACACAAACGGGTAGTTCTCAAATAGTGTGCATTTGGTTATCAATCCGGCTAGCACAAAGGCTATCGATCTGGCTCACACAAATGGGTGGTTGAAATTATGGTAATTCGTAAAAGTTTAAAGTACTCGTGTAAGTAAAAGCAAGTATTATGTTTCAATAATGAATAGAGTGTGTCATCAATCGAGTACAACGTTTAAAGTAAACGAGTAAAATTTGTAAGTGAATCGAGCATGTATCTCCCCCAATGAGTCCAGAAATAAGTAAAAGATGGGTTATGACTCACCTTGAGTGTATCTGGCAAAGGGGAAATGTGAAATCAAGTGAATTATGGGAACGACTCCAACACACGACCTGAATAATAGTGAAGTCTAAGAATTTGACAGTTTTGGTCTAATACGAATAATGAGTGTGAAGATGAGTAACGGATAACGATTTGGTTAGTGATGAGAGTGAATGATATGCTTAAAATGCTTAAAGTTCATAAATAATATTATACATAATATTATCTTGTTTTTATGTTATTGAATCCATAAATATCGTTTCCTCGAAAGTGGTTAAATGAAACGTTAAGTTTATTCGTTTGAAATTCGTTATATAAATATATAAACGTGACGTGAATTTTATATATTGTACGAATTGTAAAAATGCCTTTTATGCATGAAAATGCATAACAGATGTGATGGAAATATGTACGATGTAAAGTTACTGTTTGGTCCTTGAACTTCTACAAAAGTTACCCTTTCTACCCTAACGGAGTAACTTTTGCACCGTTAGTCCTTGGTTAGTTATTAATTACATTTTTAGTCCAAAAGGGTCCAATATTATATTTTAAGCTTTCTGTTCACTGGATGATCATTTTCTACCCTCAGGTTACTAAAATAACAGTTTGAGACATATTTATGTGAAGTTTACACTTTTAACCCGATATGTAATATATTTTGCAAATTAAGTCCAAAATTTACAAAAATGGTATATTAAGTTTTCCGAAAGTTGTAATAGCTTCAAAAAGCTTATTTAAGTCTTATTGAACTGCTTATTAGCAAAAAGAGCTTATTAAGTGCTTATTGGGCTTTTAATGAAATAAACCAAGGCCCATTAACAAATAACGAATCGTTGGGTTTGAAAATAAAGTAGGCCTGGTTTTGGGCTTATTTCAATGTCTTAAAAACAATACAAAAGAGCTTATTAAGACTGGTTATCGATTGTGCTTATTTTTTAGCTTATTGGGCTAAAAAGCCCACTTATATAAATAAGTGAGTTTAGAAACTGTTTTAATAACGATCACTTTGAGGTTTAAAATGGACTTTTTAGAGCTTATCACAAGAGCTTATTACAACAGCTTATTAGGTGGGGTTGTAAAGAATCAAGTCAAGTGTTTTAATCGACATGTTGTACGTGAAGAATGGAATTAATGGGGCCAATTCTATTCGATACAAATCAATGGTCCAAAGTATAAAAATGACATATTAAATATACGATGCAACATAAGACCAAAACATGTCTCGATAAGGATTATAATATACATATAAATGTCGAATGAATGTATAACTTGATTTTTCTAGCCATCCATGAACAGGAGGTCAAATGCATACGTAAAATAAATATGAGAATACGAAAATAATAAAGGAAAGCTATATACGATCGAATAGAAATATGTACGATGCATGATATATTGAAAACGTGAATAAGAGTAGGAAATGGGTTGAAATTGACTTACAACACCAAAAAGGTGGTGTGAAATACGTGAAAGAGGACTAGAACTCGTGTGGAATTCACGTAACTTGCAAGAATGATCAAAAAAGAATCGAGTTCGACTTGTTTGCTTGGGAAAAGAGTTCGGATGGCTGAAGGATTTGCCTCCTGCTTCTTGAGGCTCGAATAGGGAGTAAAAGACTTAGAAATTATAGGTGTGAATGGGAGTTATGAGTGAATGAATGTGTGTGGGTTCATTCGTATATATGTACACGTGTATATAAATATATTGTATTATAAGGATTCAACTTGGGTTGATTGGATATATGGCAGAGATTTGGGAAGATTTAGAGAATATGTACTCGAGTTTTAGGATATTTAGGGGAGGGTTTGTGTGTTGGTTTGGTTATAGAACCATGTTGCATGTATATGTATATGTCGACATACCAAAGGGTCCAACAAACTATTTAACGTGACCAAGTGAGTTAGGAAGAGTGTTAAAACGTTTTTAGAAGTCTTTATGCCGAGAACAATGTAAAACATATAGGTTAAATATAGTTTAGTCGACATTGGTTCATACTTGAATGACTTGTTCATGTGTTGAGTGAGGTTTACTTTGCGTCTCGTTTAGTGATCAAACATTCGAATTAGGAAGTGAGGTTTGTCGAACCTGATTAATTGAAGTGTGAAGATTCGAGTGATGTAAAATGTAGCATAGGTTTAGTGTTGAATTTAGAAGATATCGAAGCCAAGTGTTGGTGTATCAACCAAGTGAAATTATAGAACTTGGGTTAGGCTTGAATAGTAACAGGCTCAAAAAAATAGGCCAGGAATAGTAATGTGGATCCGTTTGGTTTATTATTTGTGTATTGGATTTGTCGTGGTCCGTGTGTGAGCTCGTTCCAAAGTATTGTGAATCACGTATCAACGTGTTTGAATTATTGTAATGTAATAAAAAAAATTCAAATTTTGCTCGTAAAAATGGTTAATTGAACTGTAATGGTGTTTTAATACTTGATTAACATTTACAAATCATTGGGGAGTTTTACAGGTTGCTACAGTACCCACCCGTCAAATAGAATTCCGTCCCGAAATTGAAGTCTAAGATAGTTGTTAGGGTTGTTTATGGGAATAAATGTGGGTATTTGTCGCGAATTTGGTCCTTACGTTCCCATGTATACTCTGGTCCTCGTTTAGAGTTCCATCGAACTTTGACAATGGGAATCCGGTTTTGCTTTAGCTGTTTCACCTCTCTGTCCATTATTTCCACTGGTTCTTCTGTGAATACGAGTTTGTCATCGAGTCGGATTTCTTTCATTGGGATGTTGGGTAAAAGGTGTAGATATCTATAGAGTGTTGTCAACAGGTATGTTTACGAACAGTTTGTCTTGTCACAAAGCTTTGCTTTTGAATGAAGATTGTTTCAGAAAATTTGAAAAGATGACTGTTTCTTCATGACATGATTCTTCCCAAATTAGACATAGGTGATCAGGCTATGTATAATTGAGGACAAATGATGTGATGCTTGGCTCAGTCAAAGTAGTATTATGTTTCTCAAGAGTTTTAGATGGTATTCAACGTGGTGATAGATTAGAAATTTCTTGGGTGGTAACAGGATAGCTTGAAATGGATCATAGTGTTTGTGAGAGAACCTTATAGGATGGTAATAGTCTATTGTTCAGTCAGAAATGAAATTAACCAGATCCCTAACAGGATACCAGTGTATTATTACGAAATGGTTATGAATAGGGTAAATGGAATAGAAACTGTAATAGATGTAAGTTGTGATTATCATGGAAATAGTACAAGATAGAGATCTCATAAGATAGAAAGGTATTTGTTACACTCAGGTTACGCCATCATACCTAAGGTAAAGTACAAAAGGAAATACAACCCTAGAGGGCTTGAACTATGGTTTATTATTACAGCAGAAACTTCTTCTTTTCTTTAAACATTGTTGTTTCCCTTTGTCGTTATTGAGGTTCTAACGGGCTTCCATTCTCTTCCACTGGCCTTGTTGTTCTAATTGTTATTCTGAATTGGGCACTGATTCCTGTAGTGTCCTTTCCCACCACATCTGTGGCATACCACAGCTAATGGCTGTGCCTTATCGTCCGTGACTTTGCAGTCTCCTATTTTGTGGCCTGTTCCCTGGCATTTTCCACAGTCAACATAACAAGGCCCAGTGTGATACATCATGCATTGGTTGCACAAAGGTTGTTTCCTACGGTAACCATTTCCTTCAGCAGGCGTGGCAATGTAGCCTCTGCTAGCTTCCTGTCTGCGATTCTGTTGATGCTGGTGGTTGTTGCGGTTCTGCTGATAATTGTTGTGGTGGTGGTTGTTGTTGTTGTTGTTGTTGTTGTTGTTGTTGTTGTTGTTGTTGTTGTTGTTGTTGTTGTTGTTGTTGTTGTTCCTGTTGTTGTTGTTGTGAGTGGTGGTTCCACGATCATCTAGCTTTCGCTTATGACCATTGTTTCCGGCGGTAGAACTCCGTTTGATTTCCCGTTCTAGTAATCGTTGTGCAAGTGTGATGGCTTCTTCCAGAGTTGATGGTTTTGATGAGGTGACATTTCCCTCGATGCTTTGAGGCAGCCCATGGACGTACTTCTCCAATGTCATTTCAAGATCCGGCACCATGGTTGGGCACAGTGTGGACAGTTCTTGGAACCTTCTATTGTAGGTTCTTACATCGTTCCCTCTCACCATCAACTGGTGGAATTCCTCCTCCAGTTTCCTAATTTTTGTACGCGGGCAGTACTTCTTTAGCATCTTTGTTTTCAGTTCGGTCCAGGAAATCTGATACGCTTCCTCCATACCCATGGTCTAGGCGGTAGCGTTCCACCATGATAACGCATCTTCCAGAAGAGTCCCTGTAGAAAAGGTGACCTTGTTGTTATCTGGACAGTTGCTTCTCATGAATACCATTTCTGTGCGCTCAAACCACTGAGCTAGTTCAGTTACTCCTTCTGAACCTTTGAAATAAGTTGGCTGGCAACTCATGAAATCTTTATAGGTGCACTTGCGAGACGCAGATGCCTCGCTTTCAGCTGTTACCCTGTTGTTGCTACTCGAGCAGGCTATGGTAGCCGCTTGAGTTTCAAGAGCTGCAGCAACGCTATCGGCTACCAGTATCTGGATAGCTACAGGAGTCATTGCTTGTGCGGGTGTGGTAGTTTCCTTTTTTGTGCGAGCCATAAGTCTATTAATGCCACAAGAAAGCACAGATTTAGAATCCACATAATGACCATGTTAGAATAATTTGAATAATAGAGTAGTTGCATACAAGTCCTAACAATATTGTCACAATGTGAAATCGCAACCAACTGATAATAATAAAATCACGACATGTTTAGGTACTATCGTAAATAAATGATCAACTCTTGGTATAGAATTGTTAAGGATCAAAGTGATTCCTCATCTACAAAAGCTTAAGTTCAGCAACTTTCTCTTCACTCATCAAGTTTCTTCTGAAAGTTTCTAGTAATGATGAAGGAGATGGATCATTGGGACCTGCTATGCGGGCCCAGCTCTAAGAGGGTAAATCCTCCGCTGGAGTCGGCTCTCATTGGTGAGGTGCAAAAGGGTATGATTGGGTGAGTAGGTTAAACGAGTAGTCGGGTCTGACCGACGGGGGAGGGGGTGATGATAGTAGTGGCGTTAAAGTATGCTCAGGAGATAATGGTGGTGTCATCCTGATCATATCCAATGTTGATGTAGGGGATAGAGGTGGTGATGGTGGTGTAATCGGAACTACTGGTAATCGTACTCTCTTGCGAGGTGTATGCATCTTGATAGGGCCATTGGGATGGCTCCGGAATGGTGTCATAAATGGTTCGGGCATCATAGGGTTTTAAGATCCTGACTCGTCTGCGCTGGAATACCGGTGCAAGTGGGGGTGGTGGTGTAGGTAATGGAGTATCTGAATCAGCTGCAGGCAGTCACTGTTGTGTCTGCATACACTGATCATCTGTAAGTAGAGTGTAAGTAGGAGAAACTAGACGGTTCTCCGGGTGAGGTGATGAAATATATGCCCGTCTGGCTTGTACGTACGGGTCCTCTGACATGGGTGAGTTTGGGTTACCTAGTGCAACAGGTGTCATAGGTGGGGTAGGGACGACTTCACCCTCCTCGAAGGGCTCTGTTTCGTCTGATGCGATGTTCGACACTGTAGCAGTCGATGTGCTAGGAACTATGGGTGAGGTGATAGATGATAAGGTATCCTCGGACTCCATGTCCGATGATGAGGTGCTAAGGTGTGACACTGTAGACATGGTACTGTAATAACCCCGAAAGTAGTAAATGTAAGTAATAAAATCAAGTATGTGAAAGTTGAAATGAAATAATCTTGTTTAGCAATACACTAAACATGGTGTTGTGAAATATGCAGGCACCCGGCGTAAAGTGGTATGGTGTTAAGTGATCCATTTTGAAAGCGTAGTTATAGTCCAATGTTTGAAAACACTTGGTTCTCTATAACCATGGCTCTGATGCCAATCTGTAACACCCCCTAAATTTTGAGTTAACAGCGGAAGACTAATAGGGGTATTACGGGGAGGATCATAGTCATAATCATAGAAAACGGCTCAAAAGAGGCGTTTTGAAAGTTGTTGTCATTCATTTAATAATCAGTTACAAAAGTGAAATTTCAATGTTGTAATATCTCACAAAAGGTGTAGTAGTTTGAAATGAATGACATAATTTATATAATAACAAAACCATCAGTTTAATGCCCACTCCGTACCTTGAGAGCTCCGTTAATAACCTGAGATAAACATGCTAAAAGTCAACAAAATTGTTGAGTGAAATCATAGTGTTTGTAATTGTAATCAATTTGAACACAAGTCTATAATTGCTTTTGAAATACAATCATATTTGAAATGGTAATATTGAAGTTCAATATATTGTTCGAAGTCTCATGAATTCAAACGTTGACGTATGTGTGGGTGATATCATAAAATGATATAAGTAACAGTGTCTTCATGTAGGAGTTTGCCAACTTCGTAGTAGTTCTCAAATAATGTGCATTTGGCTATCAATCCGGTGCCAACTTCGTACTAGCACAAAGGCTATCGATCCGGCTAACACAAAAGGGTAAGTAATGTGCATTTGGCTATCAATCCGGCTAGCACAAAGGCTAACGATCCGGCTAAAATAAATGGGTAGTTCTCAAATAGTGTGCATTTGGTTATCAATCCGGCTAGCACAAAGGCTATCGATCCGGCTAACACAAATGGGTGGTTGAACTTATGGTAATTCGGAAAAGTTTAAAGTACTCGTGTAAGTAAAAGCAAGTATTATGTTTCAATAACGAATAGAGTGTGTCATCAATCGAGTACAACGTTTAAAGTTAACGAGTAAAATTTGTAAGTTAATCGAGCATGTATCTCCCCCAAAGAGTCTAGAAATAAGTAAAAGAGGGGCTATGACTCACCTTGAGTGTATATGGCAAAGAGGAAATGTGAAATCAAGTGAATTATGGGAACGACTCCAACACACGACCTGAATAATAGTGAAGTCTGAGAATTTGACAGTTTTGGTCTAATACGAATAATTAGTGTGAAGATGAGTAATATTATCTTGTTTTTATGCTTAAAATGCTTAAAGTTCATAAATAATATTATACATAATATTATCTTGTTTTTATGTTATTGAATCCATAAATATCGTTTCCTCGAAAGTGGTTAAATGAAACGTTAAGTTTATTCGTTTGAAATTCGTTATATAAATATATAAACGTGACGTGAATTTTATATATTGTACGAATTGTAAAAATGCCTTTTATGCATGAAAATGCATAACAGATGTGATGGAAATATGTAAGATGTAAAGTTACTGTTTGGTCCTTGAACTTCTACAAAAGTTACCCTTTCTACCCTAACGGAGTAACTTTTGCACCGTTAGTCCTTGGTTAGTTATTAATTACATTTTTAGTCCAAAATGTTCCAATATTATATTTTAAGCTTTCTGTTCACTGGATGATCATTTTCTACCCTTAGGTTACTAAAATAACAGTTTGAGACATATTTATGTGAAGTTTACACTTTTAACCCGATATGTAATATATTTTGCAAATTAAGTCCAAAATTTACAAAAATGGTATATTAAGTTTTCCGAAAGTTGTAATAGCTTCAAAAAGCTTATTTAAGTCTTATTGAACTGCTATATTAGCAAAAAGAGCTTATTAAGTGCTTATTGGGCTTTTAATGAAATAAACCAAGGCCCATTAACAAATAACGAATCGTTGGGTTTGAAAATAAAGTGGCCTGGTTTTGGGCTTATTTCAATGTCCTAAAAACATACAAAAGAGCTTATTAAGACTGTTATCGATTGTGCTTATTTTTTAGCTTATGGGCTAAAAAGCCCACTGTATAAATAAGTGAGTTTAGAAACTGTTTTAATAGCGATCACTTTGAGGTTTAAAGTGGACTTTTTAGAGCTTATCACAAGAGCTTATTACAACAGCTTATTAGGTGGGGTTGTAAAGAATCAAGTCAAGTGTTTTAATCGACATGTTGTACGTGAAGAATGTAATTAATGGGGCCAATTCTATTCGATACAAATCAATGGTCCAAAGTATAAAAATGACATATTAAATATATGATGCAACATAAGACCAAAACATGTCTCGATAAGGATTATAATGTAAATATAAATGTCGAATGAATGTATAACTTGATTTTTCTAGCGATCCATGAATAGGAGGTCAAATGCATACGTAAAATAAATATGAGAATACGAAAATAATAAAGGAAAGCTATATACGATCGAATAGAAATATGTACGATGCATGATATATTGAAAACGTGAATAAGAGTAGGAAATGAGTTGAAATCGACTTACAACACCCAAAATGTGGTGTGAAATACGTGAAAAAGGACTAGAACTCGTGTGGAATTCACGTAACTTGCAAGAATGATCACAAAAGAGTCGAGTTCGACTTGTTTGCTTGGGAAAAGAGTTCGAATGGCTGGAGGATTTGCCTCCTGCTTCTTGAGGCTCGGATAGGGAGTAAAAGATTTAGAAATTATAGGTGTGAATGGGAGTTATGAGTGAATGAATGTGAGTGGGTTCATTCGTATATATGTACACGTATATATAAATATATTGTATTATAAGGATACAACTTGGGTTGATTGGATATATGGCAGAGATTTGGGAAGATTTAGTGAATATGTACTCGAGTTTTAGGATATTTAGGGGAGGGTTTGTGTGTTGGTTTGGTTATAGAACCATGTTGCATGTATATGTATATGTTGACATACCAAAGGGTCCAACCAACTATTTAACGTGACCAAGTGAGTTAGGGAGAGTGATGTAAAATGTAGCATAGGTTTACTGTTGAATTTACAAGATATCGAAGCCAAGTGTTGGTGTATCAACCAAGTGAAATTATAGAACTTGGATTGGGCTTGAATAGTAAGAGGCTCAAAAAAATGGGCCAGTAATAGTAATGTTGATCCGTTTGGTTTATTATTTGTGTATTAGATTTGTCGTGGTCCGTGTGTGAGCTCGTTCCAAAGTATTATGAATCGCGTATCAACGTGTTTGAATTATTGTAATGTAATAAACAAAATTTTCAAATTTTGCTCGTAAAAATGGTTAATTGAACTGTAATGGTGATTTAATACTTGATTAACATTTACAAATCATTGGGGAATTTTACCGGTTGCTACACCCATCACCTAGCGAATTCACTAAGAAGAAAGCTTAAACTAGTTGGACATGGCAACGTTGGTTACAAAGGAAATCTAGTTTTACATGGCTACCTAAAGTTATTAAAAATTGTGTAACTAACCCAACGGGTTCCACCGTTACCATCACTCCATCTTCTTTGTCTTCGTGTGATGCAGGTGGTACAAATTGTTCTTTGGATTGTTGATAACGGTTGTACCTGACATATGACAGGCAATCTCAAACTGTTAGTAAACTTTGTTGCAAAGTTCATCGACACTGTCAGATTCGGGAATGATCATTTCGTTGCTATCATGGGCTATGGAGATTACGTCAATGTAAACATCGAAATTAGTCGTGTCTATTATGTCGAAGGCCTTGGTCACAACCTTTTCTCAGTCGTTCAATTTTGTGATGGGAATTTGGAATCAGCATTTCAGGAGAAAACTTGTTTCGTTCGTGACTTACAAGGAAATGATCTAATGTCGGGCAAGCGTGAAACTAGCCTTTACACCGTCTCAATGTCTGATATGATTGCTTCTTCTCCTATATGTCTGCTTTTCAAAGCACATTCGACAAAATCATGGTTATGGCACAAACGACTGTCTCATCTGAATTTCAAAACCATGACTGAACTTGCACGTCACAAACTAGTCGATGGTCTTCCACGGTTTCGATATTCAAAAGATCACTTATGACCGGCTTGTGAACAAGGAAAAAGTACTCGTGCACATCTCCCTTCAAAAACAGAACACAGTACAGATCATGTTCTTCAACTACTTCATATGGATTTGTGTGGCCCAATGCGTATTCAAACGATAAACGGTAAACGCTGCATTTTAGTAATTGTCGATGACTACTCCAGATGGACTTGGGTCTATTTTCTACGAAGCAAAGACCAAGCTCCTTCAATGATCATCACCTTTCTCACAAAAATTCAAGTTCAGCTTCGTAATACGGTCAGAAAAGTTAGAACATACAATGGAACTGAATTCAAAAATCAGACTCTTCGATCTTATTTTGAGAAAGTGGGAATTGAACATCAAACATCTATTGCAAGAAGTCCAGAACATAATGGGGTTGTCGAAAGACGCAACAGGACGTTAGTGGAAGCTGCAAGAACGATGCTAATCAATGCTCAATTACCGGATTACTTATGGGCAGAAGCTGTATCAACTGCATGTTATACCCAAAACTGTTGTATGATAACCAAACGGCATCACAAAACTCCTTATGAGATTGTTCACAACCGTAAACCGAATATTCAATACTTTCATGTATTTGGTGCTCTTTGCTATCCAAATAATGATTGTAATGATTTTGGAAAACTCAAAGCAAAGGCTGACATTGGTATCTTCATTGGATATTGTGAGAACTCCAAAGGTTTTCGAATCTGGAATTGTCGTACTAGAGAAATTCAGGAGACTATTCATGCTAATTTCGATGAGCATACAGAAATGGCTTCTGAGCAAAACAGCTTGGGACCCGCAACCAACCATCTAAATTTTCCAGATCAATCAGTTGTACCTCTTCCACTTAACCGTAAAGAATTGGAAACCTTGTTTGCTCCATTGTTTGATGATTCTTTTGCATGTCGTGCACCAGATGTATCACCAATTTCCGCTGCACAACCTGATAATAATCCAATACTTGATACACCTGCTACTACAACAACAACAGTTGCTACAGATGCACCTTCAATTGAATCTTCATCACCAGAAGAACAAACCGCTTCCAACACTGAAAATGCAGCTGAAGATCTACAACAACAAGAAGTACCCGCACCTGCACATTATGACGGAAATGCCTTCTTTAATCCATTTCCTCCGGCTCAAACCATTCCCGATATTGCAGAGTCATCTACACGCAACTTGGATCCGTCTAATATGCACACTCTTTTTCAACATTATCCTTCAACACACAAATGGAAAAGAGACCATCCTTTAGTAAATGTGATTGGTAATCCAGATAATCCAGTCATGACACGACAAAGACTTCACACGGATGGTGAAACATGCATTTATGCTCTTACCGTCAGTCAAGCCGAACCAAAGAACATTAAAGAAGCAATGACTTATGACAATTGGATTGAATCGATGCAAGAAGAACTCGATCAATTCAAACGTCTTGAAGTCTGGGAATTGGTAGAAAGACACGATGGAGTCTATGTTTTCTGACTTAAATAAATTTGGAAAAACAAACTTGATGTTGATGGAACAATAATTCGTAACAAATCGCGTCTGGTTGCCAAAGGCTTCAGCCAAGAAGAAGGCAATGATGTTAGGAATATGAATATTCATATGAAGGCTCGGTCACCCCGAGCATCTATTTAGCATTTACATAGCTCGTAGGCTTAATTATATAAGCTTAGTATTATTAGCATTATTAGTTTTATTAGATTAGTCGTATCTATATTTGTGGAGTGGGTCGGGGCTTTCCCCACTGTCAGCTCGCTCCACAGTCCACTAGGGACATATTATGTAATAGTATAAATACTCCCTTCCCACCCATGGGAAGGGTTGGACCTTTCAAGCTAATAGATTACAAGTTACTTTCTCTCTCTAAAAGGCTCCCACTTTCTCACTCTAAGTTCTTGTCCAATCGATCCAAACAAGCCTCAAACTAGTGATTCTTGTATTGTGAATACCCTACAATTGGTATCAAGAGCCATGGTTAGGTCCATGAGAGTTGGTATTCACGGATTTGTGTAGTTTTTGAGGTTTTTCTTCTTGGTTCGATTTGTAGTTTTTAAGTTTTTTTGGTTCGGTTTGTTTAGTAGCATAAATTTCATTTTGTGCTTTGTTTTGTGATTAGAAGTTGTTGTACCTTGTACTTTCTAGATTAAGAATAGTATTAGAGTGGTATTTGGTGTTTGGATTCACAGATCTAAGAACGGTGTGGTGATTTTGGAGCAATTCGTGGGTTTTTGTGGTAGTGTTCTTGGCAGCGGTTTGTGTCATTGGGACGTATTCGTGGACTCGGTTTGTGTCAATTCACTGATTCGGTTTGTCTTATTACTTGTTTAGGCAAAAAGACAAAAGGCAGTGAAAGCGACGTGCTTGGGAGTTTGTGTCTACTCGGTTTGTCCCTGCTGCGCGTACTCGGTTTGTCTCTGAAAAGTCTACTCGGTTTGTGTAGACTCGGTTTGTCTCTGAAAAGTCTACTCGGTTTGTGTAGACTCGGTTTGTCTCTGAGAAATTTACTCGGTTTGTGTAGACTCGGTTTGTCTCTGAGAAATTTACTCGGTTTGTGTAGACTCGGTTTGTCTCTGAGAAATTTACTCGGTTTGTGTAGACTCGGTTTGTCTCTGAGAATTTTACTCGGTTTGTGTAGACTCGGTTTGTCTCTGAAAAGTCTACTCGGTTTGTGTAGACTCGGTTTGTCTCTGAGAAGTTTACTCGGTTTGTGCATACTCGGTTTGTCCCTTCAGCGTGTACTCGGCTTGTGTAGACTCGGTTTGTCTCTGAGGAATTTACTCGGTTTGTGTCTACTCGGTTTGTCTTTGCAGTGTGTACTCGGTTTGTATCCTCAAGAGTGCTATTTGTCTAGGCGGTTTGTGTCTTGGTGATTTTAGAAATTCCCGCGAAAGATTCGATTTCTCGGTTAAATCACAAGATCAGTAAAATCCCGTAGTTAATATGGCTACCACATCTAACACATCATCAGAAGATATTCAAGCAGCAGGATCTGACACTCGTCCACCTATGTTAGATAGGACGGATTATGAGTCTTGGGCACAACGGATAAGACTTTACTGCTTGGGAAAAGATAATGGAGTTAACATTCTCAAGTCAATTGACGATGGACCATATCAGATGGGCACCACCAGGGATGTTGTTACAACTGGTGAAGATGGGACTGTGACTTGGGGCATAGACAGACCTAGAAACTACAATGATCTGAATGAAGAAGAAAAGAAGAGGTATGATGCCGATATTAGAGCCTCAAACATAGTCATTCAAGGTCTTCCAAAGGATGTGTACAAGCTCATCAATTTTAACACTGAAGCCAAAGCTGTGTGGGACAACGTTAAAATGTTGTTGGCAGGGTCAGAACTCACAAAGGAAGATCGTGAGTCACAGCTGTATGATGAGTTCGAGCATTTCAAAATGAACCCAGGAGAGAATGTAACAGACTACTATGTGAGATTTCATAAGTTGGTGAATGATATGAGGATGATCAGAATGACTATGCCCAATATCCAACTTAACTCAAAGTTTGTGAACAATATGACTCCTGAATGGGACAGATTTGTGACTGCAGTCAAACTCAACAAAGGTTTAAGGGATACCAACTATGAACAGCTGTATGCATACCTGCAACAACATGAGAAGCATGCTGTTTATGATCGGGTGCTGAGAGAAAAATTAAGTCCTTCAACTACAAATGATCCACTGGCGTTCATGACAAATGTTCAACAGACAATTCAATCATCATCCAACCCAAGCTATCATCAACTTCACTCACAAGTACCTGCTATGAGCTCTCAACTTGACTCAGGGTACTCTCAGACCAACAAAATGATTGACAATCTCACCAATCAAGTTTCATTACTGGTTCAACAGTTTCAAGCATCACTCCCTCAGACCAACAATCAGTTAAGGAATTCATCTAACCCGCGCAATCTAGCAATGGTGGAGGATGGGAAAATTGTGGTTCAGAATGTGCAAGGGAGAGCTGGTAGGAACATGGGTCGAGGTTATGTGCAGAATAGAGCAGGGAATGCCAATCATGGGCAAGGGAAACATATCAAGTGTTATAATTGTGGGGGGTTTGGACACATTGCTAGAAACTGCAATCAACCTAAACGTCCTCAGAATTCAGATTACTTCAAAGACAAGATGCTGTTAATGCAAGCTCAAGAGAATGGAGCAGTATTGGATGAGGAAGAGTTATTGTTCTTGGCAGGAGATGAAGGAAATACTTTTGATGAAGATGTGGATGAGAAACCTGTTCAGGATCTAGCACTTAATGATCCTAACATCTTCAAGGCAGATGACTGTGATGCATATGACTCTGATGTAGATGATGAACCTACGGCTCAAACAATCTTCATGGCTAACTTGTCTTCCATGGTCTCATCTCCCCGTCAAGCTGGTCCTTCTAATGCATCCGTGATATCTGAGGTACTAAAAATTTATGCCACATATAATATTGTCGAGGGACAAAAGAATCCCGAAGAAGTACATCAGGCAAATGTTTCTGACTTAAGTACTGTTGACATGGAAAATAGCAATATTATTTCATATGAACAGTATTTGAATCAGAACAACTCGCCTGATGTACCAAATGGTGAATCTTTTGTCAATAATGATGTCTGTGTTAGGAGGAATGTATGTGCCTTAGATAATGCGGATAATATAGATAATGCATGCGAGTGCCATGAGAACAGATTGCCTGTCCCTGATGATAACTTGATCACGAAACTAAACATCTATAAAGAACAAGTGGCTATGTATGAACAGCGTGCTAAGTTTGAGCTTAATGAACGAGAGCAGAAATTAGAAGGTCAAATGAGTACACTTATTAAAAAGTCTAGAGTAAGAGAAGAAACATTAAAATTAGAGTTGAGTTCTTTGAAAAGTTTGCTAGAACAGTCTGTCAAACAGAAACAGGAAGCACAAAAGTGTGTTGATACACTTAAGCAAGAATTCAAACAAAAAGAAACAACTCTTTTAAATGATTTCTCTAGACTCAAGACGTTAAAAAATAAGCTTGAAGATAAGTTGTACACACAAAATCAAACCATACAAACTGCTTAAATGATTCATAAGCACAGAAAGTTGAGTGATAAGCATAGTAAAATCATGATAGGTGAACCTAAGTCAACCATCCTTAGGGACATGAAAGTACTTCAACCAGCCCTATATGATGGTAATGTGATGCTTATGCCTATTCATGACCAACCTGAGCATATCTACACTGATGAAGAGGATGAGATAAGTGATAAAACGAGGGAAAAAATGATTGAGAAAATGAGGGATCCCGAGTGCATAGCCAGACGAATAATAATCAAACCCCATGATTATTATGAGGAAAATCGTTTGACTGTGTTTGCTCCTCAAAAGAAGTTAACACCTGAACAGATATTTTGGAAACAAGATAATGAGAAACTTAAGGTAGATAAACTTAAGGCCAACACCCCCTCATTAGAAAAGTTGCGTCCATAACGGTGTATCCTCCCAATACACCTAGGAATCTGGTGCCTTTGTCTCTTCCCACTGAATGCAAAACCTCTATTAGCTTATATGTGCTTTGGCAATTATTTGCTGATTTTGATAAAACATGTAAGAAGAGAATCACACCAACCGGCATTACTGAGGGGGAAAGGTGTTTTGAACATGCAAAAAGGTGTTACTTAACTGAGGTCATGCCATTCTTTAAGCTACTTAAAGAACACTTTGAAGGGTTGCACACTGCCCTTAAAACCGAAATAAAAGAAATGGAAGTAGTGTTTAAAGATATGGAAAATGAGGTGAATGAACATGCAATAGAACTTAAGAGTCGAGAGATTGAAAGAAAAAACATTCTCATTACTAATGACAACTTGATTGCTAAATGTATTGCACAAGATGTATTTTACACTGTCACCGATTCTGCATTGTCTGCTTGTCAATTTAATGAGTATGCTATTGCGTTGAATGTCACCCAGAATCGTGTTGTTGAGCTTGAGGGGGAGAATTTAACATTGCTTAAAAAAATTCAAAAAGATGACCATGATAATATGGTTAAACGTTTTTCAAAATTGGAAGTTGAACTTCTTAGTTTGCAACTGAAATATCAACATTTAAATGAAAAACACAAAATATCAAATGACAAGACATCCTTGGATGCTCCTGAATTTGATACTTATTTTGAATTAAGCAAACGAGATAAGACAATTCAAGCTCACACGAACACGATTCGACTGCTGAGGGCCCAAATTGCCCAATTGAAATCCAACAAGTGTGAAGTATATGGCACCAATAAACCTTCGTCTTCAGATTCTCAGAATTTTCAATATCAAAACACCATAAATAAGTTACATTATGAAAATGAGTGTTATCGAGAAGAAAATTCAAAGGTTAAACAACATTTCAAAGAGTTATATGATTCTGTTAAAGTCACAAGAAGCAATCACAATGATCAAATAACCTCTTTGACAAATGAAATTGAGAATCTGAAGGTTCGGGTGAAAGGTAAAATGCCATGCACCACTTGTAATTGTGATGCACAAAAGGCTACTGATAGTAAAAAGTATGATGTTGATGTTGGGCATATTCCATTTAAGCTTAGAAATAACAGCCTGGCCCATCAAACATATCTCGATCATCTTAGAGAGGGCCTTGACATACTTCGTGAGGTGGTTGAAGAGGATAGGACTGATAAGCCACTTGATAAGGCAGTTGTCTATGCCTGCAAACTCACGAAAAGGATTCAGGAAAACTTAGAATATGCCATAGGCTCAACTCCTAAGTTTAGCAGACATAGAGAAAGATTTGTTGCATCATCATCTACTGTTGAGAACAAGCATATAGCCTTTGATCTACCACCAAAAACATCAGAACCCAACACATCATTATCTGGAAGGCATGTGACAGAAAAACGAACTAATGTTTCATTCGATGCTTCTACAGGAGTAAAAAGTGACACCCAAGCTAGCGAGTCAAGGTCTAGAGAAAATGCAAGAAAAGATAGGACTGCGCCAGCTAAGAATGATCACTTGAAGAATGTAGAAGCCCAACCTAGGAACAATAAGTTTGCAATGAGTAGGATGAATCGTGTTGATTCTAGTATCAAAAGTACTGTAATTAATTCGAATTCTAATGCTGTCTGTAAAACATGCGACAATTGTTTAATTTCTGCTAATCATGATGATTGTGTTGTGTCATTCTTGATGTCTTCTGCATCACCCCATGCTAAGAATGGTAGAATAACTGAAACATGCAAGAAAGCTTGGAAAGCTACAGGAAAAACATTTGCTAGCATAGGCTATCAATGGAGACCCACTGGAAGGAAATTCAACTTAGGAAAACAGAACACGTTACCTAAAATGAATAAGCATATAATTGTGAAAGTTAAGGAATGGAGACCCACTGGAAGGAAATTCAATTTAGGAAAACAGAGACCATCACCTAAAATGAATATGCATAAAATTGTGAAGAATAAGGAATGGAGACCAACTGGTAGAATCCTGCCTTTAGAATCACAATGCCTTCCATCTAGGTCTTGTCCTGTCTCAAGTTCTGTCTCCTCAGTAAAGATAGTAGCATCTGTGAAATCTGTGGTTCCTGAATATGTGTGTGCTGACCAAATGGACCCCAATTGCACTTGGGGATCCACATTTTTCAGTTATCCATTGTTGTCTGGTTTCAAATGCAGGTCGTACAAATCGTCCTGTGGTATTTGGACTCAGGCTGCTCAAAACATATGACTGGAGATCGCTCGCGGCTCAAGAACTTCGTGAAAAAGTTTATCGGGACAGTTAGATTTGGGAACGACCACTTTGGTGCTATTATGGGTTATGGAGATTATGTGTTTGGTAATAGTGTAATCTCAAGGGTATACTATGTGGAAGGACTAGGACACAATCTGTTTTCTGTGGGTCAATTTTGTGATTCAGATCTGGAAGTGGCTTTTCAGAAAGCATACATGTTTCGTCAGAGAATTGGATGGTTTAGATCTCCTCAAGGGTAGTCGGGGCACCAATCTATACACCATATCAATTGAAGAAATGTTGAAGTCCTCTCCCATTTGCTTGCTTTCTAAAGCCTCTAAGACAAAATCATGGCTGTGGCATCGTCGTTTGAACCATTTGAACTTCGGTACCATAAATAATCTTTCCCGTAAAGATCTTGTTAGAGGGATGCCCAGACTGAAATATGAGAAAGATCATCTCTGCTCTGCATGTCAACTGGGTAAAAGCAAGAAACAAACCCACAAGCCCAAAACCATCAACACCAACTTGGAAGTTCTTCATACCCTCCACATGGATTTGTGTGGACCAATGAGAATACAAACCATAAATGGAAAGAAGTATGTTCTGGTGATAGTAGATGATTATTCTCGGTTCACATGGGTGAAGTTTTTGAGAACCAAGGACGAAACTCCAGAGGTTATCATTAAACTGATAAAACAGCTGCAAGTAAGGCTCGATAAAACTGTCAGAATCATCCGCACTGATAATGGTACGGAGTTTGTTAACCAACAACTCCGTAATTTCTATGAAAGTATTGGCATCACGCATCAGAAAAGTATCCCTCGCACTCCTCAACAGAACGGAGTGGTTGAACGAAGGAACCGTACTCTGGTGGAGGCTGCAAGAACTATGCTCATATTTTCAAAGACACCGATGTTTCTCTGGGCAGAGGCTATTGCAACAGCATGTTACACTCAAAACCGATCCCTAATTCATCCAGTTCATGAGAAGACTCCCTTCGAGTTAATTCATAACAAGAAACCAGATCTTTCCTTTCTCCGTGTGTTTGGTGCACTTTGCTACCCTACCAACGATAGTCAAGACTTGGGAAAGTTAAGAGCTAAAGCAGATGTAGGTATTTTTGTTGGATATGCACCAGACAGTAAAGGGTATCGAATCTACAACAAGAGAACCCGTAAAATCATGGAAACCATTCATGTTACGTTCGATGAGCTGAGTGAGCAACCTGCTTCAGGACAAATTAGTTCTGGACCCGATCTTAACCTTTTGTCTCCTGGACCCATTAGTTCAGGACTTGTACAGAATTCCACGCCTGCAGATTCTTATGTGCCACCTACTTGTGAGGAGTTGAAGAAGTTATTCGATCCTATGTTTGATGAATACTTTGAGCCAACGAATGGAACCATCCTGAGTGAACCTGCTATACTTCCTATGACCGAGGTTCAAGCCCCACAAGGTTCAGAAGGCCCTACAGCTTCAGTATCAGTCAGTCACAATGCTCCAGCTGCCAGTCATTCGCCTTCGTCATCTAACGCTCAATCTTCTCCAGTAATGCAAGAATCTTCAGATAATCATTCTTTGGAAGTTAATCCTTTTGCTCCTGTTGATGAGGCTCCTTTTGAAAACATATTTGCTCCTGAACATTCATCAGACACATCCTCACCTGAAGGACATAGCACTGCTACGTCTGTTCATAACCCACAACCTCACGACCATCTCAGGAAATGGACCAGTGATCATCCAATCGACAACATCATAGGCAATCCTTCACGTCCAGTATCCACACGTAATCAACTAGCCACTGATGCACTATGGTGTTTCTTCAATTCCGTACTATCCAAAGTCGAACCAAAAGATGCCAAAGAAGCTATGACTAAAGATTGCTGGTTCCAGGCTATGCAGGATGAAATCCATGAATTTGATCGACTTGAAGTATGGGAATTAGTGCCTCCTCCAGAGCTTGCAATGATCATTGCTTTAAAGTGGATCTTCAAAGTGAAGCTTGATGAGTATGGTGATGTATTAAAGAACAAGGCACGGCTAGTTGCTAAAGGGTTCAGACAAGAAGAGGGCATTGATTTTGAAGAATCGTTTGCTCCGGTCGCTAGAATTGAAGCTATAAGAATCTTCCTGGCAAATGCTGCTAGTCGAAATATGATAGTCTACCAAATGGATGTCAAAACGGCATTCTTGAATGGCGACTTAAAGGAAGAAGTTTATGTGAGTCAACCAGAAGGATTCGTGGATACTGAACATCCTACACATGTTTACCGCTTGAAGAAGGCTCTCTATGGGTTAAAACAGGCGCCAAGGGCATGGTACGATACATTGTCCAAGTTCCTCCTAGTGAACGGATTCTCCAAGGGTGTTGTTGATCCTACACTATTCACCAGGAAGTCAAGAAACCATCGACTACTAGTTCAGATATATGTAGATGATATCATCTTTGCTTCAACAGATCCTAGTAAATGTGATAGTTTTTCAAAAGAGATGAATTCCAAGTTCCAAATGTCTATGATGGGACAAATGTCATTCTTCTTAGGATTACAAGTCTCTCAAAGTCTCGGTGGCATATTCATTAATCAATCCAAATACGCCAATGAGATCTTGAAAAAGTTTGGATTTCATTCAAGTGAACCTGTTGACACTCCCATGGTTGATAGAACGAAGCTGGATGAAGATCCTTCAGGGATTCCAGTGGATATAACGCAATATCGAAGCATGATTGGATCTTTGATGTACATCACGGCTAGCAGACCAGATCTTCTGTTTGCTGTGTGTATGTGTGCTCGGTATCAATCCAGACCAACCAAGAAGCATGTTGAAGCAGTAAAACGGATCTTCCGATATCTTCAAGGCACTGTTCATATGGGTCTTTGGTATCCTAAGGACACTGCAATGGAGTTAACGGCTTACGCAGATGCTGATCATGCGGGATGTCAAGACACTCGTCGAAGTACTTCAGGAGGAGCTCAATTTTTAGGGGAAAAGTTGGTTAGTTGGTCTTCTAAGAAGCAGATGAGTACTTCCATATCATCGACTGAAGCTGAGTACATTGCTATGTCTGCATGTTGTACACAAATCCTTTGGATGTGATCACAGCTTTCGGACTATGGATTCTCATACAACAAAATTCCCCTATATTGTGACAACAAAAGCGCCATTGCTCTTTGTTGTAACAATGTTCAGCACTCCAGGTCAAAACACATCGACATCAGGCATCACTTCATCAGGGAACAGGTGGAAAAAGGAATTGTGGAACTATACTTCGTGAGGACAGAGTTTCAGTTAGCTGACATCTTCACCAAGGCCCTCCCAAGAGAAAGGTTTCAGTTTATTCTCCCACGCCTTGGCATGAAAAGCATGACTCCTGAAACCCTCAAGTGTCTTCAGGAAGAGAATGGAGGAGTAAAGGATTGTCTTCTTATATCCTTGTACATAGTTGTATATATCTTAAATCAAAAAGAAAAATACAAAAATATAAAACATATAAAAAACCATAAAAATCGAAAAATCAGAAAATACCAAAAATAGTTCTACCTAGGCATGTCTTCTGTTTATCGATAACATTTACGTATCTAGAAATGTCATTCAACAATGGCACGGATTCTTAAATGAAGCTCGAGCAGAAGTTATACTAATCAGTTAAAACATGTCTTAATGGCTTGCAGTTACTTCATACTGCAACCCGCACTATACAATGGGGAAAGCATGTCGCCAAAAAGATAGCTGTTCCTCCAACCGGGTGATGTTCACCTGGGCATGGATTACTTTATATCCATGTTCTCCCGTCGTGATGTACGTTTCAGTGCGTCATTTCGTGTATAAGAAGAGAAGTCTTCTTTACATCAGACTCTTTATCTTGTTTGATTCTTCAAGAGAGTCTTGATGTTACACAAGGTGGTTAATTGATTTAAATTTTTCAAATTTCCGACACCTTGCCAAATTTGTGCAACATCAGCAGTGACACTCTCTTGGTGTTTCAAGGGAAGCATAGTATGCTTCAAAATCAGAATACTTTTTAACCTGACCACATTTTCTCCTAAATTTTTCTAAATGTATTTAAATCAATTGGGATCACAAATCTCAAATGGTTTGAAATTTTTGATCGGGGGAGAGAATGTGATTTAAATAGGAAATTCTGATAAAATGTGATGATTTGGATGTTAATGTAAGCTCCCCCGTATGTGCTAAACCATTTTGCCTATCAAGGCACATATTGAGGGGGAGCAAAATGTTTTGGTCATTAACGCAAGCTCTTCCATATGTGCGAAAATCTTTCGTACATCGATGCACATATTGAGGGGGAGCAAATGTTTTTAACAAAACAAAGGATTTGGCATCTCACGTGAGCAAGACTCCGTCTTCACCAATGAATTGACGAAACTTGAATTGTCATCAATCGAAAGGATACGTCTTGGCCGGGTAATAATTTCAAGCTGGTATAACCAGTGATGTAAGCGTGTCTCGAAAAGGATGTATCTGAGTAGAGTGTACCATTTCGAGAAACTTTCTGTGGACTTGACCAGGCCGGGTAATAATTTCAAGCTAGTCTAACTAGTGATGTAAGCGTGTCTCGAAACGGTCATGGTCACTGAAAGTGGATCAATTCAAAAAGTGCGAGCTCTACCTGACATGTGCAAAATTATAAAACAATCAACCGAGCACATGTTGAGGGGGAGCATTTGAAAAAATATAAAACTCTCAAGTGTTTGCAAAAATTGTGTTTCATAATCATGAACACTTTGAGAGATTTTTCAAGGATTTGGTTTGGCAATCATGGATGAATATCAAAGACCGACCATTTTTAATTAACGCATGGAGTTATAAGGATGGTTAGGTTAGGTTCAAGTTCCCATGATCCCGCCAGAGCCGGAGGGATCTACCCAGGGATAATCCACTAGTTAGTGTAGAAGTCCTTAGGTATGATTAAAAAGGAGAAAAGTGGATAAGGGAAAAGTGCCGACTGAGATGGAGCTAGTACTGGAACAAACCCAACAAGGTGCTAGTTATGAAGTCTCGGTAAGCACTGAAGGAGTTGAAGAATGAAAAAGAATTGTAAAGATAAAGGGCGAAAAGAAATAGCCCTCCTTACAACTTAGGCAGAAACCGGGTCAATACATATGCTGTCAGAATCACTTAGTTGATTGCTGGCATTGAAGACAAAGTATCATGGACCCAGTGATACGCTGCACAACCCTCCCTAGCCACTCAAGGTCCCTCAAAGGATTCTTGTTTCAATTGTCACGGAGTTCAATACATTCCTATCGTCTCTCTCACTCCGAGTTAGATGATATTGAAAAGGTGGCAGTCCTCTCCAGCCTCCGCTCACTAAATCAAAACGCACTATAGAGTCTAAAGCCACGAGATGCATAATAAGATCTCATAGGGACACGAATTATTTCTACACTGGTTGTTCATCTTTAAGGACACCAGTTGTAAACTCATGAGTCCTACGCAGATCTTAGCAATCTGCCGGAACATTTATGAGAGAATTTACTTATGTAATTCTCAATGATTGAATGGAAATTCCTGCCAGGGTCAACATCAAGCAGCCCTGAAAGCAGGTCACTTCGGTAATTCCTCGTGGATTACGCTTAGTGGTCGCGGCGGTTTCAACCGGTCTACAGTCGTGGAGTGATCTCCAGCGACTCACCTAATCGTTGATGTGCTACGGTTCGATCTTAAAAAGCCCTCTGTGGGTTTTCGATTAGGAACGGTCTTGGTAAGGATTAGAGAGAGTTTTTCACACTATGCTGTTAACAATCTCGAAGTCCGAACTTGTAAGTACCGGACGTTTTATTGCTAACTGTCGTATGCAGGAACTTCTGGCGGTTGAAGCTGTGGAATGCTGTAGCTGGTTGCTGTTGTAGCTGGTTGCAGAAAAGATGCCAATCCTCTACCACATGTTCACACTACATCATCATTGTAACTCAACAAAGTCATGATCAACTTAAAAGACCTTTAACACGGCTTCTGCAAACTCTGATGCTAAAGATCATGACACCAAATAGTGTGAGCATGTCGGCTCAAAGATTTACACATCACATAGAAACATATTGCTGAAAGATGACTTGAAGACAAATGTTGGATGATAAACTCGAAGAATTCTCAAAGATCATCCAAGACTACAGATCAGTCATCAAAAGATTACTGCTGAATGCACAAAGTTTCAAGACATTGAAGAATCAAAGACTATGAGCTATGAAGACATGATCAGAAGACAAAATTCTAGAATTCAAGTTATTATTTCCGGGGTGACCTCCCTTAGGGGGAGATTGTTAGGAATATGAATATTCATATGAAGGCTCGGTCACCCCGAGCATCTATTTAGCATTTACATAGCTCGTAGGCTTAATTATATAAGCTTAGTATTATTAGCATTATTAGTTTTATTAGATTAGTCGTATCTATATTTGTGGAGTGGGTCGGGGCTTTCCCCACTGTCAGCTCGCTCCACGGTCCACTAGGGACATATTATGTAATAGTATAAATACTCCCTTCCCACCCATGGGAAGGGTTGGACCTTTCAAGCTAATAGATTACAAGTTACTTTCTCTCTCTAAAAGGCTCCCACTTTCTCACTCTAAGTTCTTGTCTAATCGATCCAAACAAGCCTCAAACTAGTGATTCTTGTATTGTGAATACCCTACAGCCAAGAAGAAGGCAATGATTTTGAAGAATCCTTTGCACCAGTGGCTAGACTTGAAGCTGTCCGAATGTTTCTGGCGTATGCTGCCCACAAGAACATCACCGTTTATCAAATGGACGTGAAAACTATATTTCTGAATGGGCAACTCCGTAAAGAAGTGTATGTCACTCAACCAGAGGGTTTCATCGATCCAAATCATCCTAATCATGTGTACAGACTTAAGAAAGCCTTTTACGGCCTTAAACAAGCCCCAAGGGCATGGTACGACAAACTGTCTGCATTCTTACTTGCTAATCACTTTACCAAATGATCAGTTGTTCCCACACTGTTTATTCAAAGACACGGGGAGGACATCTTAATTGTTCAAATTTATGTTGATGACATCACTTTTGGTTCAACACATAAAAAGTACTCAAATGCTTTTGCAAGATTAATGAAACAAAATTTTGAAATGTCCATGATGGGTGAACTTACGTTCTTCTTAGGACTTCAAGTTCATTAACCCCCCCCCCATGGTATATTTCTAAATCATTCCAAATATGCTCTTGAGATTTTAAAGAAACATGGCATGACAAGTTGTGATACTTATAACACACCTATGTCTGCATCATCCCCAATGCTGGATGCGGATCTACATGGTACACCAGTTGACCCTACAAAATGCCGTAGTATGACTGGGTCCCTCATGTATCTAACAGCCAGCAGACCAGATATAGTTTTTGCTGTATACCTATGCTCCCGTTATCAGTCACGACCAACTGAAAGACACCTCTCTGAGGTTAAAAGAATCAGTCGATACATAAAGGGAACCATCCATTTGGGAATCTGGTATCCGAAGGATTCTGGTTTTGAACTAATAAATTTTTCAGATGCTGATCATGCAGGATGTTTAGATTCACGCAAAAGTACATCTGGGGGAGTGCAGTTTCTAGAAAGACAAACTTGTATCTTGGCAGTCAAAGAAGCAGGAGTGCACTTCATTAACATTTATAGAATCAGAATATGTTGCCATGTCAGCATGCTGTGCTCAAGTCATTTGGAATCGATCACAGCTGATGGACTACGGTTACGTTTTCAATAAGATTCCCATGTATTGTGACTCCAAGAGTGCCATTTCCATCTCATAAAACACGGTTCAACATTTGAAGTCAAAACATATCGCACTTCGATATCATTTCATCAAAGAGCATGTTGAACAGGGTACAATTGAATTATACTTTGTGGGTACTGAATACCAATTGGCGGACTTATTCACCAAAGCCTTGCCCCATGCATGATTTGTGGAAATAGTTCACCAAATTGGTATGCGGTGTTTGACTACACATGATTTGAACAACTTTCTGAAACACAACTAAGAAAGTCAAACACCAAAACCTTTTTTTTTTTTTTTTTTTTTTTTTTTTTTTTTTTTTTTTTTTTTTTAAATATCTTATTCAAAAACACAAAAAGATTTTTCATTTTTACTTTTCTTCATTAAAAAAAAATCACCTCTTTTCAGTGAGCAAAAGTCAAAACAAATCAAAATATGCTCTTGATATACACATTTAATCAATTTTTGATCATCAACATATTTTGAGGGGGAGAATTTTTATTTATCATGACTTTCGCACACTCTTCTCAAAATCTTCATCATTAATAAAAATCTTCACCGTGCAACATTTCCGTGATCTCTTGAACTAAAAGTTTGACAAAGTTTTAAAAGTATTTGTTAGTTTAAGGGGGAGAAATGTAAACTACAAAAAGTTAACAAACATTTGGACTAAGGATATAACAACAACAAAACTCAAGGACTGTTGTTGTCAATTGTCAAAATATTGTAACATAAGGACTGCGCTTGATGGGAAATACGGGTTAAGGGACTAAACTTGGCAAAACTCCAAATTATTCCCTATATAAGCAAACTAGCTCAGTTTTTTTAAAACACACAAACTTAAAAACGCACCTAATTGCCGCCATTTTCAACCTTCGACCAAGCTTTTTTATTCATCTTTGAATTCATGATTGTAAGTGTTTAACACATTCGTGTATGCTTTGTAGTAATCATTCGCACAATTTATGGGAACATTTTTGTGGCTAAATCTCTCATATGATGAATTAGGGTTTAAAGGATCAATTTGGGCATTTCTTGTGTGTTAGGTTTTAGTCTAATTAAATTAGTACTTTAGCTCAACATCATGATTAGGATTGTTATATTTCTTGTTAATTGTGATTCCAAACATCATTGAATGAAAATTGAGTGCTTTAAGGTTTAAAAGGTCGAAAAGATTGCTGCTACTAATAGGTGTATTGTAGTTGTGTTTTGAGTAGTTGGTTTTGCTTATATATGTCCCTCAATCATGCGCCTTAAGTAATGAACGCTAAAACAAACATATGCTCTAAGTCGAAGAATTTCGTGTTGCATAATGATCTTTTGTGACCAATGTGTTTGTTTGCTTAGATTTGTGGATAACAGGATTTGTTTAGAATGAGTTTAGGAAGGTTATTGATGCTTTCATGCTCCTTAAATCTGTTTGTTTTTTATTTTGATTAAGTCTGAAATCCTTCGGGTAAGCATGAAGGTCTTCAACTTAGGATGAGTTTTCTTCTACTTAGTAATATTTGGGATGAATGTCTTCGAGTTAGAAGGAAATTTTCTTTACTTAGAAAGTTTGATGATATTCTTCGAGTAAGAGATTAACTTCTCCTACTTAGAGAATTTTTTATAAAATCCTTCGAGTAAAGAAAATTTCTTCGACTTAGAAATTTTTTCTTACAATCTTCGAGTAAGAAAAATTTCTTCGACTTAGAAATTTTTTCTTACAATCTTTGAGTAAGAAAAATTTCTTCCACTTAGAAATTCTTTCTTAAACTCTTCGAGTAAGGAAAAGTTTCTTCGAATTAGGAATTTCATTCTTTAAATCTTCGAGTAAGGGAAAACTTCTTTGACTTATAAGATTTTTTATTAAACTCTTCAAGCAAGTATGCAGTTTTTTCGAGTAAGGATTATATCACAGTTCCTCCGAGTTAGGAGGGTTTCAAAATTTTCGAGTAAGGAAAACGAAAATCTCCAATTAAGGGATGTTCTTTTCAATTATTTTACTAAATCCTTCGAGTAAGGAAGTTTTTCTTTCTTTCTTCGAGTAAGCTTATTTTTCAGACTTGTAAAATTTTTCCAAAAAACAAAAATGTGTCAAGTTGAAAAATTGTGTTTGCTCTTATATGATTGTTTGTTTATTGTGCACTAATTGTTTATGATCCTCATACTTGTTCCTCTATATGGTGTATCATATCACTTAAGTATAGATTATGTTTTGAATGACTTACACTAACATAAATATGCAATTTCTATTGTGTTTCTTTGTTGGTGTTTGTGCTTCTCAGGTTCACAATGTCTCAAGCATCCATTGCAAGAAATGAGTTGATACCTGAAGGAGATGAAAGGAAGATCGGAGAATCCAATTACCAGGTAGATTTGGAAACCTTACCATGCCATCCTACTTGTCAGATCATGGTGGAGATACTTAAGAAACACTTCTTCAGACATGTTCTGACCAGATCCGCTACGGTTCTAGAAACCTATCTTAATCATTTCTGGCATTCTCTAATCATCATTCGCGACACAAAAACCATGACAATCACCCTGGACAGCAAAGTCATCAAGTTCGATGTTCATCTTCTCCGCAACGTTCTTGGACTTCCTCCAACCTTCTTTGGGAAATACACACAGTTCTTAGATGATCCATCCTTTGAACGTATAGTCAAATCCTTAAAACACCTTGGCTATGATGATTCATTTGACGAAATCACATCTCATTCCAAAGTTGATAGAAGATATATTCCTCAACCATGGTTTACCATTTACACCATCCTCAGTCACTGCATCACGGGAAAGGAAACAGGTCACGAGCACCCCAGACTTGAACATCTACAATTCTTCTGGGGAGTCATCAACTTGGCACATCTTGACTACGCCAAGTATATATGGACTGACATGGTATACCAAGCTCGTCAATTTGGGAAAAAGAAAGGCTAAAAGATTTCATTCCCCAGATTCACTAAGCTTCTCATTGCTTACTTCAAGGCCCGAGAACAAGATATTGACAAACGCCCAAATGAAAATTCTCATTCTGAACAAATGGACCATGTTCTTTCACGGGTGAGAATTCATGCCACAAACACCACCAAACAAGGTATCAGAATTTCAGATGCATTAATTACAGAGATGGTAAGGGCAACAGAGGCTTATGAAAGATATGATGAAGCAGAAAAAGCAGGATTGGTAGGGATAACCATGAAAGGAAACACTGGCACTGAAAGAGGTAGATGAAGAGGAATGAAAGCTGGTACAACAAGAACAAAGAAGGTTACTTGAGAAACTAAAAGGAAACCAATGCTCCGAGATGAATCTACTGAAGATGAAGAAGATGAAACGAACCTAAGGGAAGAAAGAAAACGCATCATGAAGATCAAGAAAGAAAAACATGATGAAGATCTGGTTAAAGGCAAATCACCAATGAACCAAGACAAACCTGATGATACCCTACAACCACCAAAGAAAAAGAAAGAAGAAATAGCTCAACTCAGGAAAGCCTTACAAGAAAACAAAACAAAATATTTGGCTGATCTTGAGAAATTCAAGATGAAGAATAAAGGTGAAGGGTCTAGGTCAAAGGTTGGTGATGATTAAGCCTTGACTGAGACTGATGATGAAACGGAAGCCACTTTGTCTAATCCTGAAAGTGCATCCGTGAGTGAATCTGAGGGTGAATCAGAAGAATCAGACCAACACATTCACTCGCCCTCAGGATCTGATAAAGATGATACTGATGATGATAAGAAAGACGATGAAGAAGATGAAGAAAAAGAAGATGAAACTGATGAAGACAATGACGATGATAATGATCAGGATGACGATCAACAAGACGATGATGATCAAGATGATGACAACTCTGAAGGAGATAACCGTATACCTACTCTACCCATACTACCATCGTCTGTACCATCATCTCATGATCAACACTCCAAAACCAAACCTCCCTCACCAAAACCTATACCCCAACAAACCGAACCTAGTCAACTTCAAGCTCTTCAGGAACAGCTCAACACGTTACAAGCTCAAGTTAAGTCACAGCAACAAGACATAGATGAGTTCAAGACGTATGATGTGTCTCAAACAATGGAAGATTTCTTCAAAAAAAAACTTACCAAGAGAGATCGGCAAACAAATTCAAGAAACACTTCCATCTGTTATGAAGGAATATGTCAAAAGAAAGCTTGATGGAATAGTTGCTCGTCACATTAAAACAACACCTCTTACAATTCAAACTAAACCATCAAAGCCATCCGCCGCAGATCTCAAAGGTCAATTGCTTCAAGCCATTATCAATGATCCAGAGGAAAGTGATCTTCGTAAAGCATTGATCAAGTCAATGAAGAAAGCTGAAAACAAAGATGATCCATGCAAAAAGGTCAAGTCAAGCAAACTTCGTCATGATGATTCTGACAAAGATGACCAAGCTAAGCCAAGAGACAAATGCACACGAATGACTGGACCTACGGCCAAACTGCAATCATCCAACATTCAACATACTGACGAAGAAGAACTTGTACCACAAGATACTTAAACATTTGATGATGTTGAATCCCATGGTGACATCACACACAACAAAGAAGCTGAAGCAATTCCTGAACCACCTGCGGATGCGCCAATGCAACCTGTTCCTGAATGGATTGATCCATCTGCTGAGAAGTTTGATTGGTTTGAAGAAATGGTGGATGCATATCCTGACATTCCAGAAGACGAAGTTCCTGCAGAAGGATCAGATTTGGATTTCACGAAGAAATTTAAGCAGGTGATGAAGATACAGAAATTACAACTGCCTGATATTGTTAATATCCAAAAAGCAGGTTTCTCACAGTTCAAGACATCTATTACTTCTCAACTGGAATTTGAATACAATCTTGAACAAGTTGCCAGAGCCTTATCAAAGAATGATAGTCGGGATGTTGCAAGATCTTCACATGAACCCGACACATTCAAGTTTCATGACTATTCTCAACCTTTACTGCTCATTGGTCAAGCTCACAATCCCAAGATCCCTAAGGCGTATTTCTTCAATCATGACTTGGAGTATTTGATATATGGGAACACTGATCCAGAGAAAAGATATGCTACGTCTCTTACCAAGTTTAAAGCAGCTACTTATGTACAAGAAGGACTCGAAGAACATATTGGAGACTTGTTCAGCACTTCAATTGTTGATTACAATGATAAAGCTGTTCTAGGAGTTTTTCACTGGCCAAAGATACGCAAATGGTTCTACAGATGGAAACTGACGTTTACTTCGAAACACAAGGTAAACTACAAACAAAAGATCCTTTCCATCAAGAGTGCTGAAACAGAGTCAAAATATGGGTACAACTTTCTGACAAAGATCACGGTTCGAAGACAAGATGACAAGGAGTACTCGTTCAACGAAGCACACTATCCTCACTTGAATCTCAATGATATTGAAGATACGTACTTGCTTAAGATACAAGGAAAACTCGAGCATCTCCCTGGCAGCCTTCAATAAGACATCATTAACTCCTTAATTCTTTACATCTGTAGAATAGTAATAAATACAAGAGTCGAAGATGTTCACCTAGGTGTTGAAAGTTACCAAAAGAAACTCAAACTCATCAAACCTGATCTTAGACCCCTGGGAATCGCAGAAATGAAACCATATTCATTCATCAAAAGACCATTTTGAGTAGTATACGTTAGATTTGGGAGACCAAAGTTCATGGGATACGAAGACATTCACAAATTTCGTGATGAAACTTTGATACAAGCCAGGTTTGAGCTTGATCACATTCTAGAAAACCATACAAAAGGGCGGAAGCAAGGTTGGTTACGACACATGACATGGAGACGAAACGATGTGAAGCAGGAAATCAAGTTCTTAGCACGTACTGACTACAGGCTCAAGCACCAGGTTCAAATGTGGAGATTGGAAAGCTATGTTGGGGGAAGAGCTAAGGATCTAAACATTCTCACATTTCGTCGTCCTGAGTAAATCATTGATATAAATGTCATTTGTTTTCATCATTATAGAGTGCTTTTGCATGACTATGGCTTGTGTACATATAACAGTGCACAACCCGTACGCTTCAGTGCCTCAATCCTAATATAAGGAGCGAAAGCTTCTTACTTTTAAGTAGAATTAATCAAAATTTTGACAAGTTTTTCAAAATTCTGCTAAAAAAAACAAGTATTCCCTCTCGTGTTTAAAACCTCAAAAAGTGATTTCACTTGTTGAGGGAGAATACTTGAAATCATCTTTGTTCAAAACATAAAGTTCTTGTTGGATTCTTCCCACAAACCTCAAAAAGCATATTTTAATCAAAATATTTCCCAAAAACAACATCAATATGCTATTTTTGAGGGGGAGAATAAAAATGTGATAAAAATATGTGTGTAAAGTATGGAATCTCGCATGAGTTCGAATCGGATTTTACCCAAGAATTGATGAAACTTAACTGTCATTAATCGAAAGGACTTCTCCTGGACGGGTAATAACTTCAAGCTGGTCTAACCAGTGATGTAATCATGTCTCGAATAGGACTTGTCTGAGTAGAGTGTAGCGTTTCGAGAGATTTTCTTTGAATATGACCGGGACGGGTAATAACTTCAAGCTAGTCTAACTAGTGATGTAAGCGTGTCTCGAATCGTTCATGTTTACTGAAAATCAATCAATTCAAAAGTGCAAACTTCACCTGAAATGTGCAAATTTATCTTAAAAACTTATGAGCACATGTGAAGGGGGAGTATTTCTGAAAAAGAAAAACTCTCAAGGTGTTAACAAAATATGTTTTAGAATCTTAAACACTTTGAGAGATTTTTAAATGAATGGTTTATGGCAACATAGGATAGTCATGGAGTTATAAGGTGACTAAGGTTAGGAAATACGTCCTATGATCCGCCAGAACCGGAGGGATCTACCCATGGACAATACCAATAGTTTAGTACTAGAAGTCCTTAGGTATGATTGAAAAAAGAAGTAAAGAAATGAAAGGAGAAAGAAGGGGTTGAAGAATTAGAAAGAAAAGTAAAGGAAAGGGTGAAAAGAAATAGCCCTCCAAATGTTCAACCTTAGGGCAGAAACCGGGTTCAATTCATATGCTAATGGTTGTTACTACGGTGACACCGGTATTAAAGACAAGCCGTCATGGACCCAGTGACGCACTGCACTAAACCTTCTAGCCACTCAAGTGTCTCTCAAAAGATGCTTGTTTCATTTCTCACGGAGAACCTCGCATAATCTATCGACCTCTCACTCCGAGATGTGTTGATATTGAAAAGGAGGCACTCTGCTCCATGCCTCCGATGACCTAAAATAAATTGCACTAAATCGAGTCTAGAGCCGCAAGATACATCAAAAGATCTCTTAAGAACACTTAATATTTCTACACTGGTTGTTCAACATTAAGGACACCAGTTGTAAATAACAAGATTCCTACGCAGATCGTAGCAATCTGCCAAGAACATTCATGAGGGAACTCACAAATTGTGATTCTCAGTGATTGAATGGAAATTCTTGCCTGGGTCAACATCAAACAGCCCTGACAGCAGGTCACTTCGGTAATCACTTATGGGTTACGCTTAGTGTTCGCGGTGGTTTCAAACGGTCTACAGTCGTGGAGTGATACTTCGGTATACTTCAGCGGCTCACCTGAATCGTTGATACACTTCGGTGTATCTGTGTAAGCCCTCTTGGGGGCATCTAATTCAGGAACGGCCTTGGCAAGGATTAGGGAAAGTTTTCACACTATGCTGTTAACGATCTTGAAGTCTGAACCTATAAGTGTCGGATGCTTTATTGCTAACTGTTTTCATGCAGGTACTTATGGAGACCGGGAGTTCCACCACCACCATTACCTTCATCAACACTACATCAATTTCCACATGCTCATACTAACATCACAACGAAAGTTCTCACATCAAAGTGAAGCAAACGTTCAAAAGTCAAAGATCAAAGCTAAAGAATGAGAATCACTTGAAGTATAAAGATCAAAGTCAAAAGAAGTATGAGCATGGAGGAAAAGACGTAAAGACACCGGAAATAAAGACGTTGATGAAAGGCAGATCACAACATTATCATATCACACATAACAAGAACAAAGAACAAATATACGAAAGACGTCAAATCCAAAGAAGCAAAGAAGATGTCAGACGACCTAAGTATTGAAATGACCAACCCTTAGGGGGAGATTGTTGGGATTACATGTAATCATTATAAAGTGTCGGTCATTTAGTATATGTATTAGGTCGTAAACTATAAGGCTTGTATGTTAGTTACAAGACCCGCTCATGAAGCAAGCCCATGAGCGGTCTATTATTTGTTATTAGGGCAACGCCCTTTGATGAGTGTGTAAATACTCATCATTTTTTTCCCATCTGAACTGCAAAAACATTTAAAAACACTCAGAAATGCTTCAAAATACAGAAAATATCCTTGAATTGTGTTTCATGTGCAAAAGGATTGAAAACGGAGCAAAATCGAGCATTTTTGGATCGACTCGACAATAATTATGCATTTGATAAAGTGAAGACGAAAGTCAAAGACAGAGTCAAAGTCAACCCCCAAAACCCCAAAATGACACAAATGGTTCCTGGAAATAGTTTTGATTTTTGGCAGCTTTAGTCCTTGGATTTTCAGAATTATACAACATTGATCCCTAAGATTTAACTAAAATCCAATTTCTAATCCTAATCACTAAACCCGGCTGCTAAAAATAAACCCAACCCAATCCTAAAATCTAACCCAGCCCAAACTAAAACATTACCCAAGCCCAATCCCATAAACCCATAACCCGACCTTTTTAGTTAAACAAAAGGTTTGACTTCGGTCAAACCTTCTTCCTCAAAACCACCCCGCCAAAAACCATACCAGAAACCACATATCTCCACCGCCCTTATCCTGACACACCCACCCCCTCCTCCTATCTCACTTCACCTAACAAGCCAATATGCATTTATTGCTTCTTCCTCAGTACAAGTTATCAGAGATAGTGGATTTTTTCCACTATCTCATTTTTGGCGCCAAAATCAGTTTCTATGGCTGAGATCAATTCAAGAGAATCCAACGGTGCAGAAATGATCAGAGAAGAAAGTGAGATACATCCCACTTCATTTTAGTATAAATAGGAACTCAATGTAGCCTTAATTAGGCAAGTAGTTAATTTTTCATTTTCGTATTGTACTTTAATTGTTTAAATTTTATGAATTTTGATTTCCAGTTGTTAATTCAAGTTGTTCTTAAGTTATTTACTCTCTTGTAATTCAGTATTGTACTCATTTTCATTTATAATAGATTTTCAAGTTGTTGTTAATTGAAATTAAGCACTCTAATTCAAGCTATAAAGCACAATGGATAGAAAGTCAAAGTGGGAAGTCAAACCTGGACCAAATAAGCTCTTCTGGTGAAATAAGCTATTCTAGAAAGCTGAAATTGGGTTTCTAGCTTGTCATTGACAAGCTAGTTATGTTCTGTTCTTTTAGTTCCATGTTCCATAGCAAATCAGTTGTAAGCTATTTTCAAGTTTTTGCATAATTTCCTAGTTTACTGTTCATTAGCTTATCTTTGTGCTTATTGTCATTTCCTTGCTTATCTGTGTTATTTGGAGTTATAGTAGCCTTGTTTGATCATTAGTTTAAGCTTGAATTTCATTTTCCATTAAATAGCTTAAAACAGTCCAAATAGCCAAATAAGGCATAGCTTATTCTACTGCTTATTTACCTTTTGAAAGTTACTTATTAGAGTTTAAGTAAGATAGTGAATCAGTAAAATCCAGAATCCTAGCTTAAACATAGTTTGTGCTTTTGAAAAACCTTAACAGACCCTCCATAAGGACTGTTTGGGTAAAAAACTGAAAATGGGTCATTAGGGGTATTTACTGTACATTGACCATCTCATCAACTTTAATCCAGCTTATCATAGTTAGAATTAGCTATTTTTGAGTCCTTATAAGCCATATAGATAGATATAATAGTTTTAAGCAGTCTGTGGTAATTTCAGACCATATGTGGACCAAATAAGCCATATTAAGCCATAAGCTCTTTTGGCCCTTATTTTTGGTATCACTAAGGTCCTTTAAGTCCATTTAGTAAGTTCACTAGATTTGGTTAAGTTTCAGTTGGTGTGTGCACATCTGCACAGGTCTGCATAAAACAGACATCAAACCACTTTTAAGCAGTCTGCAACATTTTCTAGACCAAGTAAAATTGCTTATTTGTCATAGTCAGTGCCTGATTTTTGGTTTCTAAGTAGCTTACTAGGTCATCTTTGCTTATTCCAAAATCCAGAACATAGCTCAGCTTATTTAAGCTTAAAATTAAGCTCAAAAGTTCCCCTATCACACAAGCATGTAATGATTGATCAGTACATACTTGTTGTGAATAGCTGCTTTTCCAGCTTATTTTTAAGCAGTAAAAAGGCTCTTCTTGGTCTGCTTTTTTGGTCTCTGAAGTCCTTGATAGGTCTATTTTTAGAATCAACAGCTTTTGTGGAATTTAGTGATAATCTAGTGGCTTATTTTTAAGCCAAAAGGTTACCCTCTGGACTTGCCCTGCACCAACCCTATATCAGCAGACCATTGTGCTTTTTGGCTTTTATCAGTGCTTATTTCTAAGTCATTTTTCTTATTCAGTGTTCATTCTAGCTTTTTATTAGTTGTTTTGCTTATTTCATCTGTTGCTTTAGCTTATTTAAAGCTTAAACAGCTTTTCATCAAAAACCTTGGGCTTATTTTCATTTTGAGCCTACTGATCAGCAATCATAGCTGATTTCTGAGCTTATTAGTGATTTTCATAAAAAGTTCCAGTTGTAAAAAGTGCTTATCTCAGTGTGCTTATTTTGTTTCAATCATTAAAATCAAAAAAATAAAATAATAGCAAAAAGGTCAGTAGAGGGATTCGAACCCTGGTCTCTCAGATAAACACTCACACACTCAACCATCTGCCCTAGGGTCTTTATCAGTAATAACTTTGCACCTCTTTTTTTTTTATTTAAACTTGTTTTCTAAATTAAGCTTATTTTTCCATTTTGCTTTTTATCAGCTTATTAGAATAAGCTGATACCTTGTTAATATTTTTCATAGGTTCTAATTATCATTAAGTAATATTAGAAAAAGTTTCAGAATTTTTAGAATAGTTTTAGTATTTTTAATTTATTTTTCTTTTACATTTAGTTTTTAATTCATAATAAAAAATATAAAAATCATAAAATATAAATCTTTTTTCTAAAATTTTCTTTTGTCATTATTAACTTAGGAAAAATAATTTATCACTTGTAGTGTTTAATTTTATAGATTTCACTTTTTAATCGCGTTTTTATAATTCCCGTATCGCGTTTTTAATATAATTTGTGTTAATCTGAATTTTATTTTGAGAATTTGTTTCTCATTATTTAATTAGAATATAAAAAAGCAAAAATTTCATATCATCAGTCACTCTAATCCAAACATTAAAGATTGCCCATTCACACCTCGTTGGGACACGACCCGGGTAATCACTTACCTGGTATCACACATATCACAAACGTGAGTTTTCGCAAGTTAGCCTTTTTCCTAAAAGGTTGATTTGTCTTTATTCACGCGTATCCGTCTGATATTATTTATATACACTATTTAGCACGGATCACCCTTTATGTTGTAAACACTATAAATACCACCCCCTTGAAGGGAGAGGGTGTTGGTTCTTGGTTAATAAAACTTTCTTTATTACTTATACAACGCCCCTATGATGTATTATTTTGGATGGTAGGGCAAGAGTGTATGAAAAAAAAAAATCGAAAAAATCAAGAAAAATACAAAAAAATGAGAAAAAGAAAAATAGAAAAAACATACGGACTACCATCCCGTTTCATTTTATGTTTACTTTATGTTTTTGTTATTTTATTTTCATTAGCTTAAGTCGAGTCTAGTCTTGGCTTAGCAACGCCATATTGTTCATGTAATTAATCAAGATCTTTAACTCGCCACCAGTAAAATGTCCCTTATCCAACAAAACCGTGTTTATCATATCCCTACACCTCACGTTATAACCCATTTAAAAGCCCTCTTTGATAGTTTATCTTAGGTGCTTACGCCTAGTGGAGGAGGTTTTCGATCCTTTCCCAAGCCTATGGTAATCTATTTGCTATGACAGTTAGTGAGAGATATTATCCGTTTTCATTTATGAGATTTATTTTGATGACACCTGAGAGATGTGAGTATCTAAACACTACTTGTGAGGTGCTTGTTTGTAATCTCCGTGCTTATTATGATTAAAGTGAAACGACTATTTGTTGTAATTACTTTTATATTAGCATTAAATGACCCCTAACTTGTATTTTGATTAGAATAAAAGCGCATTTGCTTGAGGACAAGCAAATCTCAAGTGTAAGGGTATTTGATGAAGCGAAAAGTGTACCGCTTTTAGGGGGTCATTTAAGCCTTAAATCGTATTTATTTGATCAAATATTGCCCTAAATCGTTCCTTTTGTCATTTTAGGTACTTTGGAAAAGAAATCTGGAAAAGGAAGCATTTTGGACGTTTTTGGAGCATAAAAGTGAAGAAAACGACAAAGTCTCAAAATCGGCTGGAAAAGTACCTTTGACGGCATCAAGGATTGCCCTTGACGGCGTCATGGCTTGGCAAAAAAGGTGGATACGAAAAATACACATGATAAGCCAGAGAATTTTACAAAGGATTTCTGACGGCGTCACCCTTTGAAGTGATCAAGGCCATCACGGTTTAACTTAAAGAGGGACGGAGTCAAGCCTTATTCTGACGGCGTCAAGCCTTGATAAGCCAGAGCGGATTTTGGAGCACTAAATAGGGACGGCGTCAAGAAGGCCATCCGGGAACCCTAGACACGGCGAGGTGACGGCGTCAAGATCTACAACGTGACACCGTCAGCCCTTAAACTCTATATATAGTTTTGCAATTTTTTGTCATTAGTGTGCAACTTTGTGAGGAGAAACCCTAAGACGAATTTCTGCCATTTTTAAGGGTTTTCATACCCTTGGATCTCCCATGTTTAATTGAAGATAAGTAATTGTTTAATCAATCAATATGTCTATGTGTTGTTTGATTATATCTCGTTCTTGTCTTTTGATTAACATGCTAGGCTAGATTTATCTTGTGTTTGCTTAGTTCTAATGAAACCTAGCTATTGATTATTGGTTATTATTGTGTTATTAATTGTATTGGATGATTGTTTATCGATGTTAGGCTTAAGAAAACTGGCTAACTTCCTATTCGGTAAATTGCTTGAACGTCTTAAGAAACATGAACCAATGCGTACTAAGGTTTTTATGGTTGTATTTAATGCATGAGCGAATTCTAATGATCCCATGTTAGGAGCTTCCTAGCCGGCTCGACATAGGAGTGAAGTAGGAGCTTGTAGAGTTGGGGAAGTACGTACGCCACCCCACGATTGGTATTAAGGAATACACCCGTCATCCACGCAATTAATACACACTAATCAACCGGTAAAAGATAGTTAGGGAGTAAGGAAATCTAAGTAAACACATTTCTCTCCACATAAGTTTCACAATCTTTTCATTTTCAGTTATTTTATTTTATTTGCATTTGTAGTTATTTGGGTTAGTTGACTAGCAACTAATTCCGCCCACTCCTTCAAACCCGAGATTTTACTTGCTTTCATAAAATATAAAAATACAAAAAAGAATCTTCCCTCACCCTTAGACCTATTAGAGTAGTTTTTCAATCCTAACGACACTATTCCCTGTGGAGAACGATCAATCCCCTGTACTTACCACTACACTATACTACATCGGTGAGGTACACTGCCTGGTGGGGTTGTAAGCCTCTTGAGATCCCTCGAGAGGTAAAACCTGTTGTAAGGTTGCAAAACCACGCATCAAGTTTTTGGCGCCGCTGCCGGGGAATAGTTATTGTTTAGGTTGAACTTTTATTTTATTAGGTCTACTCACTAGATTCCTTTCTAGTGAGATTTTTATTTTATTTTTCTAGGTTTTTCTTTAGTCTATCTATTTTCTTCGTGCTTTTGTTCGTATAAGACTTTCATTGACTATTCAGTTTGCCATTATGGAAAACGCGAATCCACCCCTTACACCTGGCGAAGTAGCTTTGTTGCGTAGCCAACTTGAGAATGAGATTAGTGAGCTTAGAGAGCTCAGTAGAATGATTGATATAGAGCTTGATTATGCCTTGAACAACTTAGAGACTGCCATATACTCAGATAATTACTTGGAACGTAATAATCTTACGGTTGAGGAGTTGATTGAGAAAATTGATGAAGTGAAGGTAGATCCTAGGTTGGATGATTATTTCAATGAATACCCCACTAAGGAGGAGATTGCTTACTATAACAACCTAGTTGATAACCCTCGACCACCTTTTGTTAGAATTGACCCAAAGATTAAGAGGGGTGATCCCGGGAACGTGAAGATACCATGTATGATTGGGTACCAATACGTCGAGCATGCTTACATTGACTGTGAATCCCCAATCAACGTGATGTCCTCAGGCCTTTATAGCCAGATCATAAACACACCACTTGAGCCTAGGATAGACCCCAAGTGCCCAGGCGGAGTTTGCAACTTCGTTGGAAGAATTAAGGATATACACATCCTTGTTGGGAATTTTACCTTTGTCACCAACTTCATGATCTTAGAAGATTTGGCAAGTGTTGTTGACTGCCGCCTATCTCGCGTGGTGTTAGGTATGCCGTTTATTGAAGCATCCAATTTAAAGTATGATCGTTTAGGAGGCACGGTTCAGTTTTCTAATCACATTGATAGGATCACATATAGGATGCCTTATCGGGTAAATGAATTTCGTTTTGTGCCTCGATTTGACAAGGACAACATTGGTGCGAATGAGGACATCAATGATGAGGATAAAGAAAAAGGAATGGACTATGTTTGGAATAAGAGAAGCCTTTATTATAAAGATTGCTTAAACCTAGGACCTAAATACAAAGTTGATATGGAGGTTGTCAGGATGATTAGAGGGGCAATTGAGAAGCAAAATGGAAAAACGTAGAACCCGTGACTTTGAGTCTAGCTACAAGACTCGTTAATAAAGAAAAGCGCTTCTTGGGAGGCAACCCAAGCTTTATTTGCTTTGTGTGTTTATTTATTTGTTTGTTTGATTTTATTTGTTTTCGTATGTGTGTTTAATTTTTATTATTATTGATTCATGTTCAAAACTAAATTGTGAAAATGCTTTATCTTGTTTTTAACTTCGTCTTAACTACATATAAAGGTATTTTGCAAAAGTTAAGTGTAAGGGAAATCCAAATCGGTTTATTAGAACACAAATGAACATGAATCATAATGATATTAAATTAACATACATATTAGTATTTGTTTGAGTCAAATGCTTGTATCGAGTCATAATGATATTTTGCAGGATTTCCAGGATGTAAGGTATAGGTTTTTAGAGAAATTTTTCGGAAACTTAACATGAGAATTCTGTCAGATCATTTTTGACGGCGTCAGGCGTTACAACCTGACGGCGTCAGGTTTTAATTTTCAGAAAGTTTTGTTTTCGTAAAAAGTTTTTATTAAATCTATAACTTATAATCTCCAGGAATCTGCAAAAATTATCATTCCACAAGCATTATATCCTTATATATAGAATTTATCCCGCCGATGTTATGCAGGTTTTCGTGTTTGTTTTCTCAGGTTTAACAAGTTATTTTGGACAAGGAGATGTATTTGGAATCAAGCTTTTGGCGATGCATTAGTCATGGAGCTTCTACATTACCTTGGATGAAGATCTAACCATGTTACTTCATTATCCACCGAGCGAATCAGGGGAGTATTTGATTCATTGTTTTACCTTTTCACTTTTACATCTTGTTATTTGAACATTGGGGACAATTGATGAAGCGAAAAGTGTACCGCTTTTAAGGGGTCATTTAAGCCCTAAATCGTATTTATTTGATCAAATATTGCCCTAAATCGTTCCTTTTGTCATTTTAGGTACTTTTGAGGAGAAATCTGGAAAAGGAGGCATTTTGTACGTTTTTGGAGCATAAAAGTGAAGAAAACGACAAAGTCTCAAAATTGTGCTAGAAACTACCTTTGACGGCGTCAGGATTTGTTCTGGACGGCGTCATGGCTTGGCAAGAAAAGGTGGATGTGAAAATTACTCATGATAAGCCAGAGAAATTTGCATGGAATTCTGACGGCGTCATGCTTTAATGTGATCAAGGGCGTCACAGCTTAATTTAAAAAGGGACGGCGTCACGCATAATCCTGACGGCGTCACGCCTTGATAAGCCAGAACGGATTTTGGAGAGCTAAAGAGGGACGGCGTCAAGAAGGTCATCCGGGAACCCTAAAAGTGGCGAGGTGACGGCGTCACACTCCATAACGTGACGCCGTCAGATCTGAAAGTCTATATATAGTTTTGCAATTTTTTGTCATTAGTGTGGAACTTATTGGGGAACTTTGTGTGTGAAAACCCTAAGACGAATTTGGCAGCTTTTTCAAGGCTTTTTGCCTTGAGATCTTCCATGTTGCATTGAAGATAAGTTATCAATTAATCATTCAATATATCTATGTGTTGTTTGATTCTATCTTGTTCTTGTCTTTTGTTTAACATGCTAGGCTAGATTTATCTTGTGTTTGCTTAGATCTAATGAAACCTAGCTATTGATTATTGGTTATTAGTGTGTTATTAGTTGTATTGGATGATTGTTTATCTATGTTAGGCTTAAGAAAACTGGCTAACTTCCTATTCGGTAACTTGCTTGAACGTCTTAAGAAACATGAACCAATGCGTACTAAAGGTTTTTATGGTTGTATTTAATGCACAAGCGAATTCTAGTGATCCCATGTTAGGAGCTTCCTAGCCGGCTCGACATAGGAGTGAAGTAGGAGCTTGTAGAGTTGGGGAAGTACGTACGCCACCCCACGAATGGTATTAAGGAATACACCCGTCATCCACGCAACTAATACACACTAATCAACCGGTAAAAGATAGTTAGGGAGTAAGGAAATCTAAGTAAACACATTTCCCTCCACATAAGTTTTCACCAACCTTTTCATTTTCTGTTATTTTATTTTATTTGCATTTGTAGTAACTTGGGTTAGTTGACTAGCAACTAATTCCGCCCACTCTTTCAAACCCGAGATTTTACTTGCTTTCATAAAAATATAAAAACATAAAAAGAATCTTCTCTCACCCTTAGACCTATTAGAGTAGTTTTTCATACCTAACGAACACTATTCCCTGTGGAGAACGATCAATCCCCCGTACTTACCACTACACTATACTACATCGGTCAGGTACACTACCTGGTGGGGTTGTAAGCCTCTTGAGATCCCTCGAGAGGTAAAACCTGTTGTAAGGTTGCAAAACCACGCATCAAGTTTTTGGCGCCGCTGCCGGGGAATAGTTATTGTTTAGGTTGAATTTTTATTTTATAGGTCTACTCACTAGATTCCTTTCTAGTGAGATTTTTATTTTCTTTTTCTAGGATTATCTTTAGTCTATCTTATTTCTTTGTGCCCTTTGTTTGTAAAACCATTTTCATTTGTCACTATGGCGGATGAAATTCCATTTAGATCATTGACAATAGATGAACAATTATACTTCACCAAGAGATTTGTTTCCTATCATTCCTATGAATTGTTTCGTGATCTTTGTGATATCCAAATGAAGTTGGGGGTAAGGTTAGATGGGTTTAATGAATTCTATGCATGTGATACTTCTCTTAGACAATCATTATCTGGATCAATTCCTTTTAGTAAGACCCTTTGGATGAATTTTGAGGAAAGCTTCCTAACCATGACCCATAAGTGGAACGAATTGATGGATTCGTATGAGCAAAAAGACCTAGTTTCTAAGGACATGGACTTAGAGTCAAACCAAGATTCTGAGATGGTTAAAGTTGAGCCACCTAACTGCATGTCATGGTTAGGCACTACCATAATACAGGGTGAACACTTAGGTGATCTTGATGTGATGGAGGATCTAGCCGAGCATGATCACATTGATCAAAAAGACCTAGGTTTTATGATCGATGACGATGAATCTCAAGAAACACATGATGAATCTTTTGGGCAATTTGAATATAGCAGTCAGAATATTGAGGATGATCCTTATGATTCGGATATAGAAGTTGAGATGCCTAGAGAAGCACTTGAGATACTAGGGAAAATGTTAGGGTTAGATCCTACTAAAACACATGATGAGGATATAGGTGATCTTGACATAAGGAATGATGAGGTAAGTAACATAAGCCCACAAAGTACCCCACAAGTCCTACCATCATTCGAGGCATACACACCGCCCGTGACTTACCCGGAAGAAGTAGAAGAGACTATAGGAACCCCAATTGAAGTAGAACCTTTGGAAGAAACAAAACTAGAAGAAATAGGTTTGAATACTTGTATTCATAACCTTTCTTTTAGTTCTATGGAAGTTCCTAGTTTTGATGAACCGGAGCCTAAACCAAAACCGTTACCTAATCTTCCATCCTTAGATGTGAACTTAGGAATTGAATTAGGTCCCGATCCACCCATCAAACCATGTAGTCCGGGTAATGTTAAGATTAAGGTAGTAGACTCTAAGCCTTGTAGTGAGGAAGACAATATAGGAGTGAACCATGACCTTACATACTTACATCACCCATTCATGATTGATCACAAGAAACATTATGGGTTTAAACCGGGTTTATTAGGTCAAGATGGATTCCCAACTAGGAATCTCTCGAAGTTGATAGAAGATGATCCCTTTTTAGGAGAAAACTTTAATTCACCCATTGACCAAAGTGAACTAGGTAAGGTTATGATGAAAGGAGCACACCCCTTTGAGTATATAATTCATCCACCACTCTTTCCTCACGCGGCATACTTCCACCAAGATGGTGTGTATCGCTACTATCACCCGCACTTAATCCTAAGTGTAGGAAAAGCCTCTCCTTTATTCGTTAAATAAGGGTAGAGTCAGGCTCGTGACTCGAACAAAAACAAGCGCTTCTTGGGAGGCAACCCAAGCTTTATTTGCTTTGTGTGTTTATTTGTTTGTTTGTTTGTTTTTATTTATTTCCGTATGTGTGTTTAATTTTTATTCTTATTGATTCATGTTCAAAACTAAATTGTGAAAATGCTTTATTTTATTTTTAACTTCGTCTTAACTACATATAAAGGTATTTTGCAAAAGTTAAGTGTAAGGGAAATATAAATCGGTTTATTAGAACACAAATAAACGTAAATCGTAATAATATTAAATGAACATACATATTAGTATTTGTTTGAGTCAAATGCTTGTATCGAGTCATAATGATGTTTTGCAGGATTTCCAGGAAGTAAGGTATAGGTTTTTCCAAAAATTTTTTCCGGAAACGTAACATGAGAATTCTGTCAGATTGTTTCTGACGGCGTCAGGATTTACAACCTGACGGCGCCAGGTTTAATTTTCTGAAAATTTTTGAAAGTTTTGTTTTCATAAAAAGTTTTTATTAAATCTCTAACTTATAATCTCCAGGAATCTGCAAAATTATCATTCCACAAGCATTATATCCTTATATATAGATTTTATCCCGCCGATGTTATGCAGGTTTTCGTGTTTGTTTTCTCAGGTTTAACAGGTTATTTTGGACAAGGAAATGTATGTGGAATCAAGCTTTTGGCGATGCATTAGTCATGAAGCTTTTACATTCTCTTTGGAAGAAGATCTAACCGTGTTACTTCATTATCCACCGAGCGAATCAGGGGAGTATTTGATTTCATTCTTTTACTTTATGCTTTTACATTTGTTATTTGAACACTGGGGACAATGTTCATCTTAAGTGTAAGGGGGGGGGGGTAAAAGTACGATTAGAGAATGCTATTACGCTTGATTTTTGTTTGTTTAATGGTAGATGTGTAATAAAACTGAGATAAATACCTGTTAGGGTAATTTTAGTGCCAAATTTAAAATTTTTTACAACATTTAGGAGTGAAACTTTGATCTTAATGAGCGTCTCATGGATAGGAGTTATATGACTAGCACAAAAAACCGTACCACTAAAAAATTTTCCACCCCCAAATATGTGAGGTTCGCCCCTAGAATTGGTAGGAAAAGCATTTATGCTATGATGTGTGTACCGGTAGCACTTAGATTCTAGAACTTGCGTTAGGACCATTCCGAGGCCACAAGTGAGACTACATTCGTGTAGTTAGATTTACTACATGATAAGAGGCATTAGGATTAACCCATTGTTTTACACCTGTGTTTTTGTTATAATTACTTTGGCTACATTGGTCAAGTAATTCTCCCACACCCTTTGCGTTGTACTCATTTTTAGTACACGATACCCCTAGTACACCCCTCAGAGCCTATCTTTTCGTTTCGACCTTTAAGCATTTTACTTAAAGGAAGAATTTGTTACACCCCACTAAAATGTACACCCAAATCGCCTTAGCCTACCTTGTATGCACTCATCTTTAGTGCATTATTGTTACAACATTTGTTTAAACCCAAGTTAATTATCTAATTGATTACATGGTTGCTAAGTCGAGTCATATCCTTGTACATATTGTTTTGGGACGATTGGGACTCATGGGTAAAGTACTAGTGTAATGGAGTAATGGGGAAGAACATCATTTATTACCCCCATATGTGCTAAATATTTTAAAAGTACTCCAAGTTTTTCAATTATCTTAATTCGAGTCATTAGAATAGTAATTTGTAAAGTTATGTAAAAGTTCAAGTGTAAGGGGAATGCATCGCCCCTTTTGATGTATTATTTTGGATGGTAGGGCAAAAGTGTATGCAAAAAAAAAAAAAAAAAAAAAAAAAAAAAAAAAAAAGGAAAAAATCAAGAAAAATACAAAAAAAAAATGAGAAAAAGAAAAGTAGAAAAATCATACGGACTACCATCCCGTTTTATTTTATGTTTTTGTTATTTTGTTTTTAGCTTAAGATCGAGTCGAGTCTTGGCTTAGCAACATTGTATAGTACATGTAATTGATCAAGATCTTTAACTCGCCACCAGTAAAATATCATTTATCCAACAAAACCGTGTTTTCCTTTTCCCTACACCTAACGTTATAACCCATTTAAAAGCCCTCTTTGATAGTTTATCTTAGGTGCTTACGCCTAGTGGAGGAGGTTTTCGATCCTTTCCCAAGCCTATGGTAATCTATTTGCTATGACAGGTAGTGAGAGATATTATCCGTTTTCATTTATGAGATTTATTTTGATGACACCTGAGAGATGTGAGTATCTAAACACTACTTGTGAGGTGCTAGTTTGTAATCTCCGTGCTTATTATGATTAAAGTGGAACGAATATTTGTTGTAATTACTTTTATGTTAGCATTAAATGACCCCTAACTTGTATTTTGATTAGAATAAAAGCGCATTTGCTTGAGGACAAGCAAATCTCAAGTGTAAGGGTATTTGATGAAGCGAAAAGTGTACCGCGTTTAAGGGGTCATTTAAGCCCTAAATCGTATTTATTTGATCAAATATTGCCCTAAATCGTTCCTTTTGTCATTTTAGGTACTTTTGAGGAGAAATCTGGAAAAGGAGGCATTTTGGACGTTTTTGGAGCATAAAAGTGAAGAAAACGACAAAGTCTCAAAATTATGCTGGAAACTACCTTTGACGGCATCAGGATTTGTTCTGGACGGCGTCATGGCTTGGCAAGAAAAGGTGGATGTGAAAATTACTCATGATAAGCCAGAGAAATTTGCATGGAATTCTGACGGCGTCACGCTTTAATGTAATCAAGGTCGTCACAGCTTAATTTAAAGAGGGACGGCGTCACGCATAATCCTGACGGCGTCACGCCTTGATAAGCCAGAACGGATTTTGGAGAGCTAAAGAGGGACGGCGTCAAGAAGGTCATCCGGGAACCCTAAAAGCGGCGAGGTGACGGCGTCACACTCCATAACGTGACGCCGTCAGATCTGAAAGTCTATATATAGTTTTGCAATTTTTTGTCATTAGTGTGGAACTTATTGGGGAACTTTGTGTGTGAAAACCCTAAGACGAATTTGGCAGCTTTTTCAAGGCTTTTTGCCTTGAGATCTTCCATGTTGCATTGAAGATAAGTTATCAATTAATCATTCCATATGTCTATGTGTTGTTTGATTCTATCTTGTTCTTGTCTTTTGTTTAACATGCTAGGCTAGATTTATCTTGTGTTTGCTTAGATCTAATGAAACCTAGCTATTGATTATTGGTTATTAGTGTGTTATTAGTTGTATTGGATGATTGTTTATCTATGTTAGGCTTAAGAAAACTGGCTAACTTCCTATTCGGTAACTTGCTTGAACGTCTTAAGAAACATGAACCAATGCGTACTAAAGGTTTTTATGGTTGTATTTAATGCACAATCGAATTCTAGTGATCCCATGTTAGGAGCTTCCTAGCCGGCTCGACATAGGAGTGAAGTAGGAGCTTGTAGAGTTGGGGAAGTACGTACGCCACCCCACGAATGGTATTAAGGAATACACCCGTCATCCACGCAACTAATACACACTAATCAACCGGTAAAAGATAGTTAGGGAGTAAGGAAATCTAAGTAAACACATTTCCCTCCACATAAGTTTTCACCAACCTTTTCATTTTCTGTTATTTTATTTTATTTGCATTTGTAGTAACTTGGGTTAGTTGACTAGCAACTAATTCCGCCCACTCTTTCAAACCCGAGATTTTACTTGCTTTCATAAAAATATAAAAACATAAAAAGAATCTTCTCTCAGCCTTAGACCTATTAGAGTAGTTTTTCATACCTAACGAACACTATTCCCTGTGGAGAACGATCAATCCCCCGTACTTACCACTACACTATACTACATCGGTCAGGTACACTGCCTGGTGGGGTTGTAAGCCTCTTGAGATCCCTCGAGAGGTAAAACCTGTTGTAAGGTTGCAAAACCACGCATCAACAATGTTCATCTTAAGTGTAAGGGGGGGTAAAATACGATACTTTAGAGAATGTAATTACGCTTGATTTTTGTTTGTTTGATGGTAGATGTGTAATAAAACTGAGATAAATACCTGTTAAGGCAATTTTAGTGCCAAATTTAAAATTTTTTACAACATATAGGAGCGAAACTTTGATCTTAATGAGCGTCTCATGGATAGGAGTTATATGACTAGCACAAAAAACCGTACCACTAAAAAATTTTCCACCCCCAAATATGTGAGGTTCGCCCCTAGAATTGGTAGGAAAAGCATTTATGCTATGATGTGTGTACCGGTAGCACTTAGATTCTAGAACTTGCGTTAGGACCATTCCGAGGCCACAAGTGAGACTACATTCGTGTAGTTAGATTTACTACATGATAAGAGGCATTAGGATTAACCCATTGTTTTACACCTGTGTTTTTGTTATAATTACATTGGCTACATTGGTCAAGTAATTCTCCCACACCCTTTGCGTTGTACTCATTTTTAGTACACGATACCCCTAGTACACCCCTCAGAGCCTATCTTTTCATTTCGACCTTTAAGCATTTTACTTAAAGGAAGAATTTGTTTACACCCCACTTAAATGTACACCCAAATCGCCTTAGCCTACCTTGTATGCACTCATTTTTAGTGCATTATTGTGACAACATTTGTTTTAACCCCAAGTTAATTATCTAATTGATTACATGGTTGCTAAGTCGAGTCATATCCTTGTACATATTATTTTGGGACGATTGGGACACATGGGTAAAGTACTAGTGTAATGGAGTAATGGGGAAGAACATCATTATTACCCCCATATGTGCTAAATATTTTAAAAGTACTCCAAGTGTTTCGATTATCTTAATTCGAGTCATTAGAATAGTTATTTGTAAAGTCATGTGAAAGTTCAAGTGTAAGGGGAATGCAACGCCCCTATGATGTATTATTTTGGATGGTAGGGCAAGACTGTATGAAAAAAAAAATCGAAAAAATCAAGAAAAATACAAAAAAAATGAGAAAAAGAAAAATAGAAAAAACATACGGACTACCATCCCGTTTCATTTTATGTTTACTTTATGTTTTTGTTATTTTATTTTCGTTAGCTTAAGTCGAGTCTAGTCTTGGCTTAGCAACGCCATATTGTTCATGTAATTAATCAAGATCTTTAACTCGCCACCAGTAAAATGTCCCTTATCCAACAAAACCGTGTTTATCATATCCCTACACCTCACGTTATAACCCATTTAAAAGCCCTCTTTGATAGTTTATCTTAGGTGCTTACGCCTAGTGGAGGAGGTTTTCGATCCTTTCCCAAGCCTATGGTAATCTATTTGCTATGATAGGTAGTGAGAGATATTATCCGTTTTCATTTATGAGATTTATTTTGATGACACCTGAGAGATGTGAGTATCTAAACACTACTTGTGAGGTGCTAGTTTGTAATCTCCGTGCTTATTATGATTAAAGTGAAACGACTATTTGTTGTAATTACTTTTATATTAGCATTAAATGACCCCTAACTTGTATTTTGATTAGAATAAAAGCGCATTTGCTTGAGGACAAGCAAATCTCAAGTGTAAGGGTATTTGATGAAGCAAAAAGTGTACCGCTTTTAGGGGGTCATTTAAGCCCTAAATCGTATTTATTTGATCAAATATTGCCCTAAATCGTTCCTTTTGTCATTTTAGGTACTTTGGAGAAGAAATCTGGAAAAGGAAGCATTTTGGACGTTTTTGGAGGATAAAAGTGAAGAAAACGACAAAGTCTCAAAATCGGCTGGAAAAGTACCTTTGACGGCGTCAAGGATTGCCCTTGACGGCGTCATGGCTTAGCAAAAAAGGTGGATATGAAAAATACACATGATAAGCCATAGAATTTTACAAAGGATTTCTGACGGCGTCACCCTTTGAAGTGATCAAGGCCATCACGGTTTAACTTAAAGAGGGACGGCGTCAAGCCTTATTCTGACGGCGTCAAGCCTTGATAAGCCAGAGCGGATTTTGGAGCACTAAAGAGGGACGGCGTCAAGAAGGCCATCCGGGAACCCTAGACACGGCGAGGTGACGGCGTCAAGATCTACAACGTGACGCCGTCAGCCCTTAAACTCTATATATAGTTTTGCAATTTTTTGTCATTAGTGTGCAACTTTGTGAGGAGAAACCCTAAGACGAATTTCTGCCATTTTTAAGGGTTTTCATACCCTTGGATCTCCCATGTTTAATTGAAGATAAGTAATTGTTTAATCAATCAATATGTCTATGTGTTGTTTGATTATATCTCGTTCTTGTCTTTTGATTAACATGCTAGGCTAGATTTATCTTGTGTTTGCTTAGTTCTAATGAAACCTAGCTATTGATTATTGGTTATTATTGTGTTATTAAGTGTATTGGATGATTGTTTATCGATGTTAGGCTTAAGAAAACTGGCTAACTTCCTATTCGGTAACTTGCTTGAACGTCTTAAGAAACATGAACCAATGCGTACTAAGATTTTTATGGTTGTATTTAATGCATGAGTGAATTCTAATGATCCCATGTTAGGAGCTTCCTAGCCGGCTCGACATAGGAGTGAAGTAGGAGCTTGTAGAGTTGGGGGAGTACGTACGCCACCCCATGATTGGTATTAAGGAATACACCCGTCATCCACGCAATTAATACACACTAATCAACCGGTAAAAGATAGTTAGGGAGTAAGGAAATCTAAGTAAACACATTTCTCTCCACATTAGTTTCACAATCTTTTCATTTTCAGTTATTTTATTTTATTTGCATTTGTAGTTATTTGGGTTAGTTGACTAGCAACTAATTCCGCCCACTCCTTCAAACCCGAGATTTTACTTGCTTTCATAAAATATAAAAATACAAAAAAGAATCTTCCCTCTCCCTTAGACCTATTAGAGTAGTTTTTCAATCCTAACGACACTATTCCCTGTGGAGAATGATCAATCCCCCGTACTTACCACTACACTATACTACATCGGTCAGGTACACTGCCTGGTGGGGTTGTAAGCCTCTTGAGATCCCTCGAGATGTAAAACCTGTTGTAAGGTTGCAAAACCACGCATCATGAAACGCTGAACGCTATTAGTAAGCTATTTATATACACTATTTAGCACGGATCAAATTTTGGCGCCGCTGCCGGGGAGGTTGTTTTGCAACAATATCGTTGAGATTTTTAGCGATTAGTGACTTGAGATCCTTCTTTCAGAAGTTTCTGTTTCCCATAAACCCCATATAAAAAACAAAAATATTTTTCTTTTCTTTTATATATATAATATCATATAAAAATAAAACCCAAAAACATTTTTCGTTTTATTGTAAAATAAAAGATAAAAGCAAAATTAATATATTATTCCTCAACTTGGGTATTATCATAATATGTTTCCAAACCAAAGATTAAAACTTGCCTTTGTGTCGCTTGCGAATTCGGCTCACCTTTGATTGATAAACAAACTATAACGGAGGTTTAAGGAGGGTTTGACATTAAATTGTCGAACCGAAAGAAGCGGGTTTTTAAGGAGCATTTATTGCCCACCTTTGCTTCTCCGCCACTCTGTGCGTTTTTCAGTCAGAGAGCTACCGTACGCTGGTTGATTTATGGTTTAAGTTCCTTGTGTTTTGCTTCGATCTTGATTTAATTGAAAATTTTTATTTAGTGCATGCGCACTCGTTCTTCCACGTCGACAAGCCCTTTACGTGAACTCGTATATATTCCGAGAAAACGTAATCGTAGACGTGCTGCCCGAATAGTCGAACCCGAGATTCGTGTTGTTCCTATTGATAATATGGCAGACGATCGAACAATGGCGGAGATGCTCCAGGCACCCACCGAGGGTTACGGAGATGCCATCGTTTTACCACCCATCGATTCTGATCATTTTGAATTGAAAACGCATTTGATTCAACTCGTGTCTACAAACCAATTCCACGGGTTTGAACGAGAAGATCCGTATGCACACATCCGTTGGTTCAACAAGTTGACCTCTACAATCAATTACAAGGATGTGCCGCAAAAAGTTATCAAATTAATGCTATTTCCGTTTTCACTCGAAGGGGCAGCCCGGATTTGGCTGGATAAAGAACCCCCTCGATCCATTGAAACTTGGGAAGATCTCGTAAAGAAATTTGTCAATTATTTCTTCCCTCCATCAAAGACGACTAATCTGAAAAATGAAATTTCTGGATTTCGTCAAGGTTTTGATGAAAACTTCGGAGAGGCATGGGACAGATTTAAAGATCTCCTAAGAAAATGCCCGCATCATGATTTCACGGAGTTACAACAGATCAATACGTTTTATAATGGGTTGAATGGAAACGATCAAGATTCACTTAACGCAGCCGCCGATGGCAATATCTTGAATCGTCGACCTAAAGATGTGATTGAAATTTGTGAAAATAAATCAAAAGTTCCTCTTTCTAGAAACAAAGTGAATGTTCCTGTCACTCCTGCTTTTTCATCCGGTAACTCATCAGAGTTAGCCGCTTTAACGGACGCAATTCGTTACATGATGAAGGAAATGAAAGAAATTAAGAGTGGTATTCATAAACCGGAACAAATCAAAGCAATAAACAAAGTGTGTGAAACTTGTGGTGGCCCGCATGCGTATTACGATTGTCAAGCAACCGATGCTTCTGTTTGCCAGGCTTCCGTAGCTGCAGTAAACTACAATCAAAACCGACAGCATGCTGAAACTCATTACCGAGCACCAAATGCTATGGTACCACCTGGTTTTCCACCCATGCCAAATCAAAATAATCAAAATCGCTTTGTTCAGAATCAAGGACAAAATTTCATCAATTCTCAGAATTTCAATCAGAACCGTAACAATTTCAACCAACACCAAGCTCTGAATCAACATGTTTATCAACAACCTCCTCAAGCTCCTTTGACTAATGATTTCATGAAAATTACTGAGTCCAGCATGCGTTCAATGCAGGCTCAAATCAATAATATGAGAGTCGAGTTGCGAAAGGAAATTGATACTACGATGTCTCGTCAAACAAATGAGTTGAAGAATATGATGGGCAGTTTCATGAACATGAACCAGTCTTCTTCATCTTCCGGACGACTTCCGAGCAATACCATTCCTAACCCTAATGCTGAATTGAAAGCCGTCACCACTCGTAGTGGTAAGACGCATAATGGACCCTCGACTCCAATGCCTCCTCCTCCAAGCGAAGTGAGTCGAGAGACCGAGGTGACAAAGGACAAAGTGCAAATTGCTAGCCCACAAAGTACCGCACAGGTCCAACCTCCGGTCGTCCAATCTCCAATTCCGGAACCAGATGTTCTGAAGAAAACTTCTAAGCCCTCGATTCCTTATCCGCCGAGGCTTAATGATCAGAAGCTCTATGACAAAACTAATAGTCAAATGACATAGTTTCTTGAAATCTTTCAAAAGTTACACTTCGATATTAGTTTTGCGGATGCTCTTCTCTACATGCCAAAGTTTGCTTCAACATTCAAAAGTCTCCTTAGTAATAAGGAAAAATTGTTGGAATTGGCAAAGACTCCAATGAATGAGAAATGTTCGGCGGTAATCCTTAAAAAGTTGCCCGAAAAACTAGGAGACCCTGGCAAATTTCTCATTCCTAGTGATTTTCAAAAGCTAGATGAATGCTTTGCCTTGGCCGATCTTGGCGCAAGCATCAATCTAATGCCTCTTTCAGTTTGGGAAAATCTTTCTCTTCCGGAGCTTACTGATACACGAATGACACTAGAGCTTGCAAATCGATCGGTTACTATTCCGAAAGGTATTGCCGAAGATGTCTTCGTGAAGGTTGGCAAGTTCCATTTTCCTGCTGACTTCGTAGTAGTCGATTTTGATGCCGATCCCCGTGTCCCCCTTATTTTGGGAAGACCATTCTTGAAAACGGCTCGTGCATTAATAGATGTCTACGAAGGTGAGATGAATTTTAGGGTCGGAGATGAAAAACTGGTCATTAATATTGAAAGCACTTCAAAAGATCTTCTCAAGCATACAAGCGAGTCAATTAATCAAATTGATATCCTTGATTCTACATGCGAGGAATACTTTCAAGAAGTGCTAAGTAGCAATCCCATTTCATCTGATCCTACCGTTGCTCTCTCTTCCCCCTCTCTCACTCCGTTTGAGGGAAGTGATTTCATTTTGGAAGAGATCGAGGCTTTTCTCAAGTGTGATTCATTTCTAGAAGGAATTGATAACGCTAAGATTGATCTGGTGGGAGATATTCTTTTTCTTGAGAAATTGTTGAATCAGGACAATTCTCCTCCACTCCCTCCCGTTGAACTTCATAATGAGGAAATCAAATCAGTTGAGAAAACCGATGAATTTCCTGAGGTCGAACTCAAAGACTTACCACCTCATCTTGAGTACGCATTTTTGGAGGGTGATGATAAATTACCCATTATTGCTAAAGATTTAAGTGATGAGGAAAAGACTGCTCTAATAAAGGTCTTGAAGTCACACAAGCAAGCCATTGCTTGGAAACTCTCCGGCATAAAGGGTATCAACCCTGAATTTTGTACTCACAAGATATTAATGGAGGATGACTCTAAACCAGCAGTCCAACATCAAAGAAGGGTGAATCCTAAAATCCACGATGTTATCAAACAAGAGGTTCTCAAACTTCTTGATGCAGGATTGATTTATCCTATCTCTGATAGTCCTTGGGTTAGTCCCATTTACTGTGTTCCAAAAAAGGGTGGCATAACTGTTGTCACAAATGATGAGAACGAGTTGATTCCTACTCGATTGGTAACAGGTTGGCGTGTATGCGTTGACTACCGAAAGTTAAATGACGCCACCCGTAAAGACCACTTTCCTTTACCCTTCATGGACCAAATGCTCGAAAGACTAGCGGGAAACGAATACTATTGTTTCCTTGACGGTTTCTCGGGTTACTTCCAAATTCCCATTGATCCGCAAGATCAAGAAAAGACCACTTTCACGTGCCCTTATGGAACGTTTGCCTACCGTCGCATGCCTTTTGGCTTATGTAATGCTCCGGGCACGTTCCAAAGGTGTATGATGGCCATTTTTCATGACATGATCGAAAAGACTATGGAGGTCTTTATGGATGATTTCTCGGTCTTTGTCTCTCCCATTTGGACAATATGCTTAAGCGGTGTGAAGACACGAATCTTTGTCTAAATTGGGAGAAAAGTCATTTCATGGTCAAAGAGGGCATTGTCCTCGGCCATAAGATTTCAAAGAACGGGATTGAGGTGGATAGAGCTAAAGTTGATGTTATTGCTAAGCTACCTCATCCCACAATCGTTAAAGGCATTCGGAGTTTTCTTGGTCATGCCGGTTTCTATCGTAGATTCATTCAAGATTTTTCAAAAATCGCCCGGCCGATGACCCGTCTCCTTGAAAAGGAATCTCCGTTTATTTTCTCCAAAGAGTGCATTGAAGCTTTTCAAACTCTTAAGAAAAAGCTTACTGAAGCACCAATCTTAGTTGCCCCCGATTGGGACCTACCTTTTGAACTTATGTGCGATGCAAGTGATTTTGCCATAGGTGCGGTCTTGGGGCAACGGAAAACAAAACACTTTCAGCCTATACACTATGCTAGCAAAACTATGACCGAGGCTCAAGCTCATTACACCACAACGGAAAAAGAATTATTAGCCGTGGTGTATGCTTTCGAAAAGTTTCGGCCATACTTGATCTTGTCAAAAAGCATAGTGTATACGGATCACTCGGCTCTCAAATATCTCTTTGCAAAACAAGATGCAAAGCCGAGATTGCTCCGTTGGGTTCTCCTCCTACAAGAATTTGATATCATCATCTGTGATAAAAAAGGAGCAGAGAACCTTGCTGGTGATCATTTGTCCCGATTAGAGAATCCTCACCAAAGTGTGCTCGAGAAAAAGGAAATAAATGAAACATTTCCTCTCGAGACACTTAACGTGGTATCTTTTTGTGGTGATTCTAGTACCCCATGGTTTGCCGATTTTGCAAATTACCATGCGGGGAACTTTGTTGTGAAAGGGATGTCGTCCCAACAAAAGAACAAATTCTTCAAAGATGTAAAACATTACTTTTGGGACGACCCCTACTTGTTTAAAGTATGTGCGGATCAAGTCATCCGGTGGTGTGTTCACGGCCAAGAAGCCATTGATATTCTTAAGGCTTGCCACAATGGACCCACAGGGGGACATCATGGTGCAAATTACACCGCCAAGAAGGTGTTTGATTCCGGTTTCTATTGGCCCACAATCTACCGTGATGCCCATGACTTAGTCAAATCTTGTGACTCTTGTCAACGTCACGGGAAGATTTCTCAAAAAGATGAAATGCCACAAAACGTCGTTCAAGTTTGTGAAATCTTTGACGTTTGGGGCATTGACTTTATGGGCCCGTTCCCGTCTTCACGAGGGAACAAGTATATACTCGTGGCTGTCGATTATTTGTCTAAATGGGTCGTAGCGAAAGCTCTCCCCACCAACGACGCCCGAGTAGTGTGTAAATTTTTGAAATCACTCTTCTCTCGGTTTGGAACTCCCCGTGCTATCATTAGTGATCGCGGTACGCACTTTTGCAATGAACAATTTGCAAAAGTCATGCTTAAATACGGTATTACTCACCCTCTTTCTACCGCGTATCACCCACAGACAAGTGGACAAGTGGAGGTTTCAAACCATGGTATTAAAAGAATCTTGGAAAGGACCGTAGGTGAAAACCGTGCATCTTGGTCAGATAAACTAGATGATGCACTTTGGGCCTTCCGTACAGCTTACAAAACACCCATCGGGTGTACTAATTACAAGCTCGTGTACGGAAAGGCGTGCCATCTGCCGATCGAGCTCGACCACAAAGCATATTGGGCCTTGAATCATGCCAACTTCGACCTAAATTCCGCGGGTGATCACCGCAAAGTTCAACTCAATGAATTAAATGAACTTCGTGATCAAGCCTACGAGAACTCTTTGATCTACAAAGAAAAGACAAAGAAGATCCATGACTCAAAAATCAAGAACCGCGTTTTTAACGTTGGTGATCGAGTCCTTCTTTTTAACTCAAGATTGAAGATATTCTCGGGTAAACTTAAAACCCGTTGGACTGGACCATTCACCGTTGCCAAAGTTTTTCCTTATGGCGCCATCGAGTTATCTCAAACCGATGGACCAAACTTCAAGGTGAACGATCATAGGTTGAAGCATTGCTTTGGAGGGGACATACCACCCATGGTTGTCTCGGATCTCCAAACTTTCCCCATGAACCAATAAATGTGGGGTCGAGTCAAGCTAAGTGACTCGGTGAACAAAAATATTAGCACACCATATGGGTTTTCACCTATATTTCTGTCTTATTTCTCTTTTCTAACACGTAAGTGTGGGGGAGTTGCCCCTGCTGTTGTATATCATGTTAAAAAAAATATAAATATATATATATATATATATATATATATATTGTTGTGTTTCCACTCTTGGCTAGTAGTATTACCTTTTTACGTTCTAAATGTCGGCATAATAGCCGGTGCTTTGAATATTGAGGGCAATATTCAATTCTAAGTGTGGGGGGAGGGGGGGAAATTCTGGCGAGTTTGATCACATGAGTACTTTCTAGTGCCCTAATACCCCCGTTTTGGCCAAAATTTTAAAATTTTTTCATTTGGTGGAAGTGCTTTGCACTAACACAACAAATGGTTATCAGTCCACCATGTCTAACCCACATAAGGACTGGCTAATCCGAGAGCAAACGGCTCTTGGTAAAGATATCTCAAATCCGTTTATGGCTGACAATTTGCCAAAAATTGCATGGTATTCAACTCACCATATCTTTGATAGTGAAGAGTTGGCTAGCCCACAAGGTTATGGCTTGTGGTTAAGGCAGTAGAAAACTATAATTGGTAATCAGCTCACCAAGATGATAACTGTATTCTATCAAAGAGTTGGCTAGTCCAAAAGCAAACGGCTTTTGGTAAAGACAAATCAAATCCGTTGACAGCTGATGATTTGCTTAAAATCATTTGGTTATCAATGTACCATAGTATCATACTAAAACATTGGCTACTCCGGAAGTAATGGCTATCTGGTAAAGAGAAATAAAATCCATTAAATTTTCAAAAAGGATTGCTAGGGACTAGCAATAGTTTAGTGTGGGGGATTGATGAGTGTGTAAATACTTATCATTTTTGTCCCATCTGAACTGCAAAAACATTTAAAAACACTCAGAAATGCTTCAAAATACACAAAATATCCTTGAATTGTGTTTCATTTGCAAAAGGATTGAAAACGGAGCAAAATCGAGCATTTTTGGATCGACTCGACAATAATTGTGCATTTGATCAAGTGAAGACGAAAGTCAAAGACAGAGTCAAAGTCAACCCCCAAAATGACACAAATGGTCCCTGGAAATAGTTTTGATTTTTGGCAGCTTTAGTCCTTGGATTTTCAGAATTATACAACATTGGTCCCTAAGATTTAACTAAAATCCAATTTCTAATCCTAATCACTAAACCCGGCTGCTAAAAATAAACCCAACCCAATCCTAAAATCTAACCCAGCCCAAACTAAAACATTACCTAAGCCCAATCCCATAAACCCATAACCCGACCTTTTTAGTTAAACAAAAGGTTTGACTTCGGTCAAACCTTCTTCCTCAAAACCACCCCGCCAAAAACCATACCAGAAACCACCAATCTCCACCGCCCTTATCCTGACACACCCACCCTCTCCTCCTATCTCACTTCACCTAACAAGCCAATATGCATTTATTGCTTCTTCCTAAGTACAAGTTATCAGAGATAGTGGATTTTTTCCACTATCTCATTTTTGGCGCCAAAATCAGTTTCTATGGCTGAGATCAATTCAAGAGAATCCAACGGTGCAGAAATGATCAGAGAAAAAAGTGAGATACATCCCACTTCATTTTAGTATAAATAGGAACTCAATGTAGCCTTAAAGGCAAGTAGTTAATTTTTCATTTTCGTATTGTACTTTAATTGTTTAAATTTTATGAATTTTGATTTCCAGTTGTTAATTCAAGTTGTTCTTAAGTTATTTACTCTCTTGTAATTCAGTATTGTACTCATTTTCATTTATAATAGATTTTCAAGTTGTTGTTAATTTGAATTAAGCTCAATTAATATTAAGAATCAATCAAAAACACTCCTTACCCTTACTATAAGCTTATACAAGCTTATCATAGCTTGTTGTAAGTTTATATTAGCAAAAATCTGTTCTAAATTCAAGAAATGGAGAAAGTCAAAGAAAGTCAAACCTGGACCAAATAAGCTCTTCTGGTGAAATAAGCTATTCTGAGAAGCTGAAATTGGGTTTCTAGCTTGTCATTGACAAGCTAGTTATGTTCTGTTCTTTTAGTTCCATGTTCCATAGCAAATCAATTGTAAGCCATTTTCAAGTTTTTGCATAATTTCCTAGTTTACTGTTCATTAGCTTATCTTTGTGCTTATTGTCATTTCCTTGCTTATCTGTGTTATTTGGAGTTATAGTAGCCTTGTTTGATCATTAGTTTAAGCTTGAATTTCATTTTCCATTAAATAGCTTAAAACAGTCCAAATAGCCAAATAAGGCATAGCTTATTCTACTGCTTATTTACCTTTTGAAAGTTACTTATTAGAGTTTAAGTAAGATAGTGAATCAGTAAAATCCAGAATCCTAGCTTAAACATAGTTTGTGCTTTTGAAAAACCTTAACAGACCCTCCATAAGGACTGTTTGGGTAAAAAACTGAAAATGGGTCATTAGGTGTATTTACTGTACATTGACCATCTCATCAACTTTAATCCAGATTATCATAGTTAGAATTAGCTGTTTTTGAGTCCTTATAAGCCATATAGATAGATATAATAGTTTTAAGCAGTCTGTGGTAATTTCAGACCATATGTGGACCAAATAAGCCATATTAAGCCATAAGCTCTTTTGGCCCTTATTTTTGGTATCACTAAGGTCCTTTAAGTCCATTTAGTAAGTTCACAAGATTTGGTTAAGTTTCAGTTGGTGTGTGCACATCTGCACAGGTCTGCATAAAACAGACATCAAACCACTTTTAAGCAGTCTGCAACATTTTCTAGACCAAGTAAAATTACTTATTTGTCATAGTCAGTGCCTGATTTTTGGTTTCTAAGTAGCTTACTAGGTCATCTTTGCTTATTCCAAAATCCAGAACATAGCTCAGCCTATTTAAGCTTAAAATTAAGCTCAAAAGTTCCCCTATCACACAAGCATGTACTGATTGATCAGTACATACTTGTTGTGAATAGCTGCTTTTCCAGCTTATTTTTAAGCAGTAAAAAGGCTCTTCTTGGTCTGCTTTTTTGGTCTCTGAAGTCCTTGATAGGTCTATTTTTAGAATCAACAGCTTTTGTGGAATTTAGTGATAATCTAGTGGCTTATTTTTAAGCCAAAAGGTTACCCTCTGGACTTGCCCTGCACCAACCCTATATCAGCAGACCATTGTGCTTTTTGGCTTTTATCAGTGCTTATTTCTAAGTCATTTTTCTTATTCAGTTTTCATTCTAGCTTTTTATTAGTTGTTTTGCTTATTTCATCTGTTGTTTTAGCTTATTTAAAGCTTAAACAGCTTTTCATCAAAAACCTTGGGCTTATTTTCATTTTGAGCCTACTGATCAGCAATCATAGCTGATTTCTGAGCTTATTAGTGATTTTCATAAAAAGTTCCAGTTGTAAAAAGTGCTTATCTCAGTGTGCTTATTTTGTTTCAATCATTAAAATCGAAAAAATAAATTAATAGCAAAAAGGTCAGTAGAGGGATTCGAACCCCTGGTCTCTCAGATAAACACTCACACACTCAACCATCTGCCCTAGGGTCTTTATCAGTAATAACTTTGCACCCTTTTTTTTATTTAAACTTGTTTTCTAAATTAAGCTTATTTTTCCATTTTGCTTTTTATCAGCTTATTAGAATAAGCTGATACCTTGTTAATATTTTTCATAGGTTCTAATTATCATTAAGTAATATTAGAAAAAGTTTCAGAATTTTTAGAATAGTTTTAGTATTTTTAATTTATTTTTCTTTTACATTTAGTTTTTAATTCATAATAAAAAATATAAAAATCAGAAAAATATAAATCTTTTTTCTAAAATTTTCTTTTGTCATTATTAACTTAGGAAAAATAATTTAGCACTTGTAGTGTTTAATTTTATAGATTTTACTTTTTAATCGCGTTTTTATAATTCCCGTATCGCGTTTTTAATATAATTTGTGTTAATCTGAATTTTATTTTGAGAATTTGTTTCTCATTATTTAATTAGAATATAAAAAAGCAAAAATTCCATATCATCAGTCACTCTAATCCAAACATTAACGATTGCCCATTCACACCTCGTTGGGACACGACCCGGGTAATCACTTACCTGGTATCACACATATCACAAACGTGAGTTTTTGCAAGTTAGCCTTTTTCCTAAAAGGTTGATTTGTCTTTATTCACGCGTATCCGTCTGATATTATTTATATACACTATTTAGCACGGATCACCCTTTATGTTGTAAACACTATAAATACCACCCCCTTGAAGGGAGAGGGTGTTGGTTCTTGGTTAATAAAACTTTCTTTATTACTTATACAAGTTCCTTTCATCTCTCTCTCTCTCTTACTTTCTCTCTCTAGAATATATCTCTTGTGTGATTAATATCGTGACCTATCAAAATGTGTGTTTTCTCTCCTCCGACATTTCAGTGCATCTCACCTAACCTCCATAACCAAATCAAAACCCTAATTTCACCATTTAATTCATCAATCGTTCATCAAATTGATCTCTGCTCAATATCACCATTATCATTAGGTTAATCAACAACCACGATTTATATAAACAATCACGATTTAATCATCTATGTGTTTGCGACTGAGGGAGATGTTACAGAAGAGATTATTTCGCATACGAAAACATTGATGAAACGCTGAACGCTATTAGTAAGCTTATAGTTACTAACTTAATGATTTTGTTCAAGTCTAATTTTGAGTTTCTGATTTTTATGAAGTTTTATAACTATATATCATGTGTTGTTCTGAATTAGTTTGAAAGTGATTCGTTAAACACTCTGTGAGTTTATAGAACTAGTTGATATCTAGATGATCAGACCTTATGCTTTTTAAGTGTTTAGATAATCTCTGAAAGTGTTACTGAATTTGTTGCGAATCGCTCCGTGAATGCGTTGAATGTAAGTCGAAACAAAGCGACTCTAATTAGTTAATTTTGATCGATGATAAAGTACACGTGCGCATAATTACTGCATTTGTGTGAGAGTGTTTAATGAGTTGATTTATACATGATTGGACCTCATGCTATTTAGATAACGTATGAATGAGTACTGAATATGTTGCGGTGTTTGCGTTGAATGTGAGTCAAAATGAAGCGGTTCTAATTTTAATCGATAATGATGTATACGGATATATTATCACTATATTTGTGTGAATTAGTTGATATCAAGATGATCGGACAGAACACTGTTTAGATAATCTGTAACCTGAATTTGTTGAAAATAGTTGCGTGTTTGCGTTGGATGTAAATCGAAATGAAGCGTTTCTAACTTGTTACTTTTGATCATTCCTGTATTTGTGTTAAAGTGTTTAACGACTTGATGATTGGACTTTAGGCTGTTTTAAATAAGTTATTTGTTAAATGTATCACATGTGATTTTCAACTAGGATTTTTGTCAAATATATCACATGTGATGTTAAACTAGGATTAGAAACTTGTGTGAAATATTTGTATTTGAGTTGTTGTTTGTAAGTTGACAACTTAACAGAGTGAGTTGCTAGAATATTCAATTTAATGATTCTCTGTTTTATGAATATTTAGGTACAATTACAACAAAAGATAAAGCAAGAATATGAGCAATTTAGACTATGGAAGGCATCACGGGAAAACAAAGTACTTAAAGTATTTAGACTTTTACTATATTAAAGTATTGTTTGGCTGTTATATCTTATGTTGATTGAGTACTGCTATTTCAAAAATAAGATTTAAAATAATCACATAATTGTGAACCTCTAGTTAGGGATATTTAGTATCGATTAGGTTGATTTATGCGACTTTGAACTGCAGTCCTAGTGTTGATTATCTTTATTGCCGGAAAAACAGAATTGGAATTAGTTTTGCCATATATAGTGTATTTTGGATGCTTTGTGATGAAGCGAAAAGTGTACCGCTTTTAGGGGGTCATTTAAGCCCTAAATCGTATTTATTTGATCAAATATTGCCCTAAATCGTTCCTTTTGTCATTTTAGGTACTTTTGAGAAGAAATCTGGAAAAGGAAGCATTTTGGACGTTTTTGGAGCATAAAAGTGAAGAAAACGACAAAGTCTCAAAATTATGCTGAAAAGTACCTTTGACGGCGTCAGGTATTGGTCCAGACGGCGTCATGGCTTGGCAAAAGAAGTGGATATGAAAATTACTCATGATAAGCCAGAGAATTTTGCATGAAAAATCTGACGGCGTCACCCTTTAATGTGATCAAGGTCGTCACGGCTTAAACTAAAGAGGGACGGCGTCAAGCCCATTTCTGACGGCGTCAAGCCTTGATAAGCCAGAAAGGATTTTGGAGCACTAAAGAGGGACGGCGTCAGGAAGGCCATCCGGGAACCCTAAAAGCGGCGAGGTGACGGCGTCAGGATCCATAACGTGACGTCGTCAGCCCTTAAACTCTATATATAGTTTTGCAATTTTTTGTCATTAGTGTGGAACTTATTGTGTGTAATTTTGGAGGAGAAACCCTAGACGAATTTCTGCCATTTTTAAGGGTTTTCATACCCTTGGATCTCCCATGTTTAATTGAAGATAAGTTATTATTTAATCATTCAATATGTCTATGTGTTATTTGATTACATCTTGTTCTTGTCTTTTAATTAACATGCTAGGCTAGATTTATCTTGTGTTTGCTTAGATCTAATGAAACCTAGCTATAGATTGTTGGTTATTAGTGTGTTATTAATTGTATTGGATGATTGTTCATCGATGTTAGGCTTAAGAAAACTGGCTAACTTCCTATTCGGTAACTTGCTTGAACGTCTTAAGAAACATGAACCAATGCGTACAAAGGTTTTTATGGTTGTATTTAATGAATGAGCGAATTCTAGTGATCCCATGTTAGGAGCTTCTTAGCCGGCTCGACATAGGAGTGAAGTAGGAGCTTATAGAGTTGGGGAAGTACGTACGCCACCCCACGATTGGTATTAAGGAATACACCCGTCATCCACGCAATTTATACACACTAATCAACCGGTAAAAGATAGTTAGGGAGTAAGGAAATCTAAGTAAACACATTTCTCTCCATATAAGTTTTACCAACCTTTTCATTTTCGTCATTTTATTTTACTTGCATTTGTAGTTATTTGGGTTAGTTGACTAGCAACTAATTCCGCCCACTCCTTCAAACCCGAGATTTTACTTGCTTTCATAAAAATATAAAAATACAAAAAATAATCTTCCTTCACCCTTAGACCTAATTAGAGTAGTTTTTCAAACCTAACGAACACTATTCCCTGTGGAGAACGATCAATCCCCCGTACTTACCACTACACTATACTACATCGGTCAGGTACACTGCCTGGTGGGGTTGTAAGCCTCTTGAGATCCCTCGAGAGGTAAAACCTGTTGTAAGGTTGCAAAACCACGCATCAAGTTTTTGGCGCCGCTGCCGGGGAATAGTTATTGTTTAGGTTGAATTTTTATTTTATTAGATCTACTCACTAGATTCCTTTCTAGTGAGATTTTTATTTCCTTTTTTTTTTAGGTTTTCTTTAGTCTATCTTATTTCTTTGTACTTTTGTTGGTGACACATTCCACCTGCCTCATGAGTAATAGTGATCGCTTGATCCCTGTTATTCGTATTTTCCGCCGTGCAAATTTCCAACTACCCGTTCCCGCCCCCATCATAGAAAACAACAACCTTTCACCCGACCACCACTTTGGTAACAATTCTTAGATGGAGGAGTCTGACCATGAGAATGACTATGTTAGTCCATTTTACTACTCAGACTCCGTTGAGGATGCTGGTAATGGAGAAGTAGTTAACGAGGAATGGGGAAAAGAGGAAATTGATCCCTTTAAGTATGTTGACCCTAGGACTAAGATCGAAAAGGATAGCCTCTTTAACATGCAATTTCCGTGTAAGATTGGTTATCATGATTTTTATGCTTATCTTAACTCATCTTTGCCTATGAACATTATCTCTCGCGCTAATTATAATAAAATCATGGTAGATGAGCTAGAATATCAAGGAGATAACATTGTTGCTAGGATTAAGCCACTACACGTATTCGTTGGAAGTTTTGTGTATTTGGTGGATTTTATGGTGATGGAGAACTTAGGAGAATTTATTGATAACAAATTAACCCAAGTCATTTTTGGAGAACCCTTCAAAAGGTTGACCAACCTTGACGAAAAACTTGTGGACGAGTTAATTACATTCTCGGATGGGGATGAAGATTTTACTTACCAAATGCCCCGAGCACATCCTAGGTTTAAAAACTTCTCCATTGAATCTTGCAATAGACTTGTGCCTCTTGATTTGTTAAGTGAGAATGATAAGAAGAAGGGGCTCAAATATCCACATGAGAAAAACAAGAGATACTATCAAGGATGTTTGGAGCTGAATGATGAATACAAGAAAGATGAGGCAACAATTAGATGGCTCACACTCGGATACGTGAGCATAAGCGACACTAGATGAGCCTTACTTTGAGTCTAGCTACAAGACTCGTTAATAAAGAAAAGCGCTTCTTGGGAGGCAACCCAAGCTTTATTTGCTTTGTGTGTTTATTTATTTGTTTGTTTGATTTTATTTGCTTCCGTATGTGTGTTTAAGTTTTATTATTATTGATTCATGTTCAAAACTAAATTGTGAAAATGCTTTATCTTGTTTTTAACTTCGTCTTAACTACATATAAAGGTATTTTGCAAAAGTTAAGTGTAAGGGAAATCCAAATCGGTTTACAAGAACATATAAACATGAATCGTAATGATAATAAATTAACATACATATTCGTATTTGTTTGAGTCAAATGCTTGTATCGAGTCACAATGATGTTTTGCAGGATTTCCAGGAAGTAAGGTATAGGTTTTTCCAAAAATTTTCCGGAAACTTAACATGAGAATTCTGTCAGATCATTTCTGACGACGTCAGGAGTTACAACCTGACGGCGTCAGGTTTTAATTTTCAGAAATTTTTGAAAGTTTTGTTTTCATAAAAAGTTTTTATTAAATCTCTAACTTATAATCTCCAGGAATCTGCAAAATTATCATTCCACAAGCATTATATCCTTATATATAGAGTTTATCCCGCCGATGTTATGCAGGTTTTCGTGTTTGTTTTCTCAGGTTTAACAGGTTATTTTGGACAAGGAAATGTTTGTTGGATCAAGCTTTTGGTGATGCATTAGTCATAAAGCTTCTACATTCTCTTGGAAGAAGATCTAACCGTGTTACTTCATTATCCACCGAGCGAATCAGGGGAGTATTTGATTTCATTCATTTACCTTATTACTTTTACATCTTGTTATTTGAACATTGGGGACAATGTTCATCTTAAGTGTAAGGGGGGGTAAAATACGATACTTTAGAGAATGCTATTACGCTTGATTTTTGTTTGTTTAATGGTACATGTGTAATAAAACTGAGATAAATACCTGTTAGGGCAATTTTAATGCCAAATTTAAAATTTTTTACAACATTTAGGAGTGAAACTTTGATCTTAATGAGCGTCTCACGGATAGGAGTTATATGACTAGCACAAAACCGTACCACTAAAAAAAATTTCCACCCCCAAATATGTGAGGTTCGCCCCTATAATTGGTAGGAAAAGCATTTATGCTATGATGTGTGTACCGGTAGCACTTAGATTCTAGAACTTGCGTTAGGACCATTCCAAGGCCACAAGTGAGACTACATTCATGTAGTTAGATTTACTACATGATAAGAGGCATTAGGATTAACCCATTGTTTTACACCTGTGTTTTTGTTATAATTACTTTGGCTACATTGGTCAAGTAATTCTCCCACACCCTTTGCATTGTACCCATTTTTGGTACACGATACCCCTAGTACACCCCTCAGTGCCTATCTTTTCGTTTTGACCTTTAAGCATTTTACTTAAAGGAAGAATTTGTTACACCCCACTTAAATGTACACCCAAATCGCCTTAGCCTACCTTGTATGCACTCATTTTTAGTGCATTATTGTGACAACATTTGTTTAAACCCAAGTTAATTATCTAATTGATTACATGGTTGCTAAGTCGAGTCATATCCTTGTACATATTATTTTGGGACGATTGGAACTCATGGGTAAAGTACTAGTGTAATGGAGTAATGGGGAAAACATCATTTATTACCCCCATATGTGCTAAATATTTTAAAAGTACTCCAAGTTTTTCGATTATCTTAATTCGAGTCATTAGAATAGTTATTTGTAAAGTTATGTAAAAGTTCAAGTGTAAGGGGAATGCAACGCCCCTATGATGTATTATTTTGGATGGTAGGGCAAGAGTGTATGAAAAAAAAAAAAAAAAAAAAAAAAAAAAAAAAAAAAAAAAAAAAAATTCAAGAAAAATACAAAAAAAATGAGAAAAAGAAAAATAGAAAAAAAAAACATACGGACTACCATCCCGTTTCATTTTATGTTTGTTTTATGTTTGTGTTATTTTGTTTTTATCTTAAGATTGAGTCGAGTCTAGGCTTAGCAACATTGTATAGTACATGTAATTGATCAAGATCTTTAACTCGCCACCAGTAAAATATCCTTTATCCAACAAAACCGTGTTTTCCTTTTCCCTTCACCTAACGTTATAACCCATGTAAAAGCCCTCTTTGATAGTTTATCTTAGGTGCTTACGCCTAGTGGAGGAGGTTTTCGATCCTTTCCCAAGCCTATGGTAATCTATTTGCTATGACAGGTAGTGAGAGATATTATCCGTTTTCATTTATGAGATTTATTTTGATGACACTTGAGAGATGTGAGTATCTAAACACTACTTGTGAGGTGCTAGTTTGTAATCTCCGTGCTTATTATGATTAAAGTGGAACGACTATTTATTGTAATTACTTTTATATTAGTGTTAAATGACCCCTAACTTGTATTTTGATTAGAATAAAAGCGCATTTGCTTGAGGACAAGCAAATCTCAAGTGTAAGGGTATTTGATGAAGCGAAAAGTGTACCGCTTTTAGGGGGTCATTTAAGCCCTAAATCGTATTTATTTGATCAAATATTGCCCTAAATCGTTCATTTTGTCATTTTTGGTACTTTTGAGAAGAAATCTGGAAAAGGAAGCATTTTGGACGTTTTTGGAGCATAAAAGTGAAGAAAACGACAAAGTCTCAAAATTATGCTGGAAAGTACCTTTGACGGCGTCAGGTATTGGTCCAGACGGCGTCATGGCTTGGCAAAAGAAGTGGATATGAAAATTACTCATGATAAGCCAGAGAATTTTGCATGAAAAATCTGACGGCGTCACCCTTTAATGTGATCAAGGTCGTCACGGCTTAAACTAAAGAGGGACGGCGTCAAGCCCATTTCTGACGGCGTCAAGCCTTGATAAGCCAGAAAGGATTTTGGAGCACTAAAGAGGGACGGCGTCAGGAAGGCCATCCGGGAACCCTAAAAGCGGCGAGGTGACGGCGTCAGGATCCATAACGTGACGCCGTCAGCCCTTAAACTCTATATATAGTTTTGCAATTTTTTGTCATTAGTGTGGAACTTATTGTGTGTAATTTTGGAGGAGAAACCCTAGACGAATTTCTGCCATTTTTAAGGGTTTTCATACCCTTGGATCTCCCATGTTTAATTGAAGATAAGTTATTATTTAATCATTCAATATGTCTATGTGTTGTTTGATTACATCTTATTCTTGTCTTTTAATTAACATGCTAGGCTAGATTTATCTTGTGTTTGCTTAGATCTAATGAAACCTAGCTATTGATTGTTGGTTATTAGTGTGTTATTAATTGTATTGGATGATTGTTCATCGATGTTAGGCTTAAGAAAACTGGCTAACTTCCTATTCGGTAACTTGCTTGAACGTCTTAAGAAACATGAACCAATGCGTACTAAGGTTTTTATGGTTGTATTTAATGCATGAGCGAATTCTAGTGATCCCATGTTAGGAGCTTCTTAGCCGGCTCGACATAGGAGTGAAGTAGGAGCTTATAGAGTTGGGGAAGTACGTACGCCACCCTACGATTGGTATTAAGGAATACACCCGTCATCCACGCAATTAATACACACTAATCAACCGGTAAAAGATAGTTAGGGAGTAAGGAAATCTAAGTAAACACATTTCTCTCCATATAAGTTTTACCAACCTTTTCATTTTCGTCATTTTATTTTACTTGCATTTGTAGTTATTTGGGTTAGTTGACTAGCAACTAATTCCGCCCACTCCTTCAAACCCGAGATTTTACTTGCTTTCATAAAAATATAAAAATACAAAAAATAATCTTCCTTCACCCTTAGACCTAATTAGAGTAGTTTTTCATACCTAACGAACACTATTCCCTGTGGAGAACGATCAATCCCCCGTACTTACCACTACACTATACTACATCGGTCAGGTACACTGCCTGGTGGGGTTGTAGGCCTCTTGAGATCCCTCGAGAGGTAAAACCTGTTGTAAGGTTGCAAAACCACGCATCACTTTGGATGTATTAGGTTGTCTTATTAGAAATATGATTAAATTTGTTGTTTTTGTCTTGTAAAGGGGATCCACGAGGGAGAAGGCTTTGGAGGATATAATAGAGGCTTTTAATAGCAGCTTGCCACACGAGTTTATTGAAAAGAAGTAAGTGTTTCTCTGTTTTCATATGTTGAGCTTTGTTAGTATCTTGTTGAAACTAATCTTGTATTGACGATATATATTCGTCACGATAGATATCCAACATTGCTTCATCAATGTCAAAAGAGATAGCTCTAGCATCGCATGTCATTGGTATGTTACTTAGTTATTCGTTTCTATGTAATTAATATTTAGTGGTTGAGCTAGGTCTCTAAACGGTGTTGTATCTGTATAGGATTACTGGCTCTAACTGCTGGCTTGGGTGAGAAAGCAACAGAAATATTGGAAGATTCGGTCGTTCCCATCTCAGAAGCTCTAAGATCTCGTTCTGAAGCAACAAAGCTAGAATTGGAATATATACATTCACTAGTGTAATTTATTTATGCTTGAAATTTAATTTCTTAATTTATCTTCTTATTTTGGCTTGCACTAATCTGTAGTTATTGGAGGGGTTGGCTGTGATTGCTTTTGTTGGTGGAAATGAACCCGAATAAAGTGAAAAATGTATGCAACGTATGTGGCAAGTGGTTCACCTGAAACTTGGTCCCAATATATGTGTCTCTTCATATTTGTTATTTAGCAATCAATCGTTCCTGAGATCTAAAGTCTAGGATATGTTAACTAAAGATGTATAAATCTTGGGTTGTTGCCACTAAGCCATCAGCGACAATAATAAAAGCAGTCGTATTGGTCATTTCTTCTTACTACTATGGAAGGATGGAAAAAATTATATTAATGGATATGCGTTTGAGAATTTTTTTTAAAATTTAATTGAAGATCTTTTTTCTCGGGTTTTGTAGGTGTCATATGTGGGATAAAAAAGTTGCCTGTAGAGAGAAAGACTCATAGATTAGAGGTGGCGCGTAACACAGAAGTTAGAAGTGGAGGCGTATTCACCAAATCGTCCACCAAGCAATAAGGTTGACAGTCGTTCAAAAAAAAGAAATAAGGTTGACAATCTTTAGGGATTGGTTAGACTACCAAAGTCGGTGGTGAAGATAAATTACTTGAACAAACTCCAAAAAAGAGTGTATTTGCAGATGAGTAGGCGGACACAAATATTAGGACATGTAACGACAAAAAAAAGAGACAAAAAACGACTACAATTCATCAAACATTTTCATTATTTCCTTTTATAGTACTTGTTTTTTTAACTTTCCAAGTTAAGATTTCTTATGTTTAATATTTTGAATAAATGTTTATTTGTTGATGATTCTGGAATTGTATACTTATTAGCAATATTATACAAGTTTTTAAATACGTTACCAGATGTGGTTGCTTGAATTCTTACAGGTGTAATTTTATTAATATGTTAAAAATCACATGTGATTTCTTCATTTATTCTTTCAGATCACATGTGATTTATTATGAAATTTTATTGATGTGTTAAAAATCACATGTGATTTCTTTATTTATTCTCTCAGATCACATGTGATTTATTACGAAAGAAATTACATATCAACACAAGTTTCTTATTACAAAAACCTGTTAAAAAACACATGTGATTTCTCTGAAAGTCACATATGATATAACATGTTTCTGGTAATAAGTTTTATATCACATGTGATCATGCATTGATTAAATAAAACAGAACACAAACACATCTTAATTAGTAAAACATCTTAGACGTTCCGCCATTGATTCCAGGTTTCGGTCAGGGCCGGCCCTGGTAACGAGCGAGTGGGCGACGGCCCAGGGCAGCAAAATTCTGGGGGGCATCAAATTTTAGTTTCATTTATATTAGGCAGAAACAAAATATGAAAGAGTAGATCTCAGAATTTTTTTCTGATAAGAGTGGAGGAAAAAGAAACAATGGTGGAGGAAGAAGATGGTAACTTAGGAAAGAGAAAGACAAAATAAAACAATAATACTATGTATTAATTTAAAGTGTCGGGTATGATCAGCCACGTGGAAAAGGAGGGTTAACATGCAACCAATAGAAATAAAGTTTTTTTTTCCCCTTCAACGTATTTGCTGGTACTTTTACTTTTTCTCAAATTTCATTTGTCTGCTTCTTAAATTGTGTTGTACCAAAAAACCAATTCTTTGCAAAGTACTCCTACAAAATATGAATACACAATTATTCTCATATGTAATGTGGATTAAATATGTAGAAAAACTCAATCGTTCTTCCCAAAGTTATTATTTTTTATTTTTATTTTTATTTTTATTTTTTTTATTTTGGGATTGTTCTAAAACAATAGTTCATTTTTGTGTCAACAAATTAAAAAGAAGTTTAATAGGTGATGATAATTATTGATTTATTGAAAAGTATAGATGGCCTAATTTTTTTAAATTGTGCATATTTTATTTAGGGACAATAATTTTAAAAAGAACAAAGTAGTTTATTACATTACATATTAATATTTTAGAGTATGCGCAGGTTGTTTTATTAATTTCATAGTGTTACAATTCAAAAGAATTATTTTCATTTACAGATGATTATAATATTTGTTTTTTATGATATGGTGATATTATTTTATCGAATGTTGACTATGATAAGATAATCGATAGTTATTTCTCAAGATACAAGCGACAAAATCGTTTTAAGCATTATATTTTGAAATTACAATTTGAAGTTTATATCGTATACATGTAATATATTATATACTAATGAAAAAATGGCATGGGGATGTATTGTACGCTTACGAGGGTCATTTTTTTATCGTCTCGCACAAGGCATCCGAAAAGTCAGGACCGGCCCTAGTTTCGGTTAGCCAGAACATCACATGTGATTTATTCATTTATTCTTTCAGATGACATGTGATTTATTATGAAATTTTATTGATGTGCTAAAAATCACATGTGATTTCTTTATTTATTCTTTCACATCACATGTGATTTATTACGAAAGAAATTACATATCAACATAAGTTTCTTATTACAAAAACTAGTAAAAAATCACATGTGATTTCTCTGAAAATCACATATGATATAACACGTTTCTGGTAATAAGTTCAATATCACATGTGATCATGCGTTGATTAACAAAACAGAACACAAACACATCTTAATTAGTAAAAACATCTAAGACATTTCGCCATTGATTCCAGGTTTCACTTAGCCAAAAGATTACATAATATCATTTCCTCGTATTACATAGAGTAACACCAAGAATGTAACATGCTAAAATGCATAAACCCATGACATTTTAACAAGTTTTAAAGATTACTAAATCTTGCGCATATCAAACCAAATGCCAATGACTAAACTCCACCAGGAACATGTTATACATTCGGGTTTTTTTTTACTGCATCAAGTAATTAACTGCTTTGTCTTTTCCAAGTAAACAATATCACGATGAAAACACCGCAGCCAACTGAATAAAGCTTCATTATCCAATTCATCTTTATGATTGCAGCCTTCTTTTGTCGTGACATCTTTTTGCAACTTTAGTGTTGGTAGGATTCCAAATATCTCAAAAACAACTTCTTCTACAAAAACAATATTTTAGCCTATTAATCATATGTGATATTACACTAAAACAATATGTAAGTCCATAAAAAAAACGTGTGAAACAACATGTGGATCTTAAAAGAAACAAGGTTAAGCCAAAAGCATAGCCGTTAAAGGCGACACAACCGAACTAGAAATTAATACAAAATTTCCAAATAAATCACAAAGGATATTACACATAATAATGATAATAAAGATTTCAAAAATGCCTTTGCAAACTTAGGTAGTCACGCAAATCAAACACGCTAAAAAACAAGCACACATATATACAAAGCTTGTACTTCCACATTACTCTACAAGTTACTAACTACACATCGTTAGTCACGTGTCTAAATAAGCATACATATACCTAACTTGATTACACTATTACTAATTATCTCGTGAAGCACGCAATCAGTTACAATAAGATTCATATCATCATATGTTGAAAAGTATACATATACATATAAACGCTAATAGCAAACTTAGTTATGTTGCTCAGCAAGAAACATACATTTTACATTACTAATTACAGTATCTCGCCAATCACGCAATTAGTTACACTAAACTCGTACATAATCAAACACACTCTGCTCAATAATCTACTCATTCAACTTATACAGTCTTACAAATTAGGTAGTCATGTAGGCATAGTCGCATATATACCAAGCTAGAGCATTCCACATTACTCTACAAGCTACTAATCACACATATTTAACAAACACGAGTCTTAATAAGCATACATATTCCTAACTCGCTTACGCACGCTCAGCAAGCGACATCCATTATACATTACTAATCATCTTTTGAATCACGGTTACAATAAGCTGCGTTTAATCATCTACTCTGGATAGATAAGAAACTTAGCGATAAACATACAACAAGCTGCTATAATTCAATTTAAATAACATAAGCAATACTTTGAGCTTTTCTGCTTGATTACACTACTCAGCAAGCGCGTACATTCTACATTACTAATTATCTAACTAATCACTCAATTTTACAGTGAAAACCGAACTAGTAATCGCAGTTTTCTTCACAAAATCACAGTAACATCAAAAAAACCTCAAATTATAAGTAATAACTTAACCAACAATCACATATTTCATCACCAAATGCACAATAAAATCAACAAAACCTCAATCAAAATTGAAAACTAACCACTAACCACACAATTTCTCACTTAAATCATCATTAAAACACTAATAATCATCATCAAAATATATATAACAACATCAGCAACCTAAAATACAAAATACACCAATATTATCGAAAATACCTACATAATCTCTGTATTATATTCAAAATAAAGTTAAAATGGGATAATCATTACCTGTAATCGGATTTTGAACTGATGGTTGAACCGGATTTGAACTGACACTTGAAGTGGATCATTTTGCACCGCGTATCGTGAACGAACAACCTCGTCAACGCTAGATTTATCCATTTTATTGTGATTTGATGTGATTTTACGGTTAATATTTGTGTTTTTTTGTTGATTTTGGGCATGTTTTTTGGTTCGGTGATGTTACTGTGTGTTTTTGTGTGTGAGAAATAATGAAACGGTTTGGTGGTTATGGTAGAGTATAAAGTTTGAAGTTGAATCGACTAAAATGCCCCTCCACACTAATTTAATTTAATTTTTTATTTTAATTGATAATTATCTTCTAATCATAGGCATCAGATTAAATTAAGATGGATGGTGGTTATTTGTCTCTTGGTATGTAAGGGATTTATGGTATGCAAAATAACTCCCCTCTTATTGATATTGGTAATAAGTGAGGATGTTTTGGTGATGCCTTATTGATGGTGGTTTCAAACATGAGTTTTTGTCAGATGGTTTCAAGTTAGGCATTGGACGACGAAACGATATCAAGCCACTTAATTGATCGGCTGTGGTGGTCATCTTTTCTTCGAAATCTCGTGGGTAACGCTTTGGAGGCATGATACGTTACAATGAAGCACCATTGATATAAGACCGATTTGAGAAGGTGAATCTCTCAATAAATAAATTAAAATGATAAGGATCCTCTCATGTTTATTTGAACATGAGAGGTAAAGTTGTGCATATTCTGATTGTACATTGCCATTATTACAAAACATTTGTTTTATTTTAATTCAAATGTACAATCATATCATACACAACTTTACCTCTCATGTTCAAATGAACATTAGAGGATCCTCATCCAAATTAAAAATATAGACTTTTGATAAGTAGCTAGGTATTTAAGTTAGCAAATCTCAAAAAATCAAGAAAGAAACATATTACTTTTGATCCAATTTTATGTTCCAATACTGAATGACAAAGTGCACATTATATAGGAATAGAAATTACAAATGCATATCCTTAATACAAGGATCATGAACCATGTATTTCCTTTACTTAGGATGATGAGAGTTACTACTGATTCCGTTTGATAATAAGTGTTCATATTGTCATTTTAAAATATTTCAAAGTAAGTGTTCTTTTTGTATTTCAACCAATAAAGAGATGTTTTAGTAAGAAAAGATAATATTTGATAAGTGTATATTGTCAGGGGCGGAGGTACATGCAAGCCAGGGGTAGCGAACTTTTACCCGATAGTGGAATTTTTGGCGATTTTTGGCCATTTCGCTACCCCTGAAACAAATTTTCGCTACCCCTAAACAAATTTTCGTATTTCGCTACCCCTGAACTTGGCTCCTAGTTCCGCCACTGTATATTGTAGTTATTGGGATTTCTTAAAACTTTGTGCATATTAGAAGTAAATACTATTGTAGAACGATGTAGCATACTAATTTGCATGAGAACAATTCAAATAAATGCATGAACAATAAACAAAGTTTGTTGCTATGTCTTTTAGTGGCTGAAGAATTGGTCTTCTAATAAGTCATGTAAACAAAGAGTGGGTGGTTAATCATGGGACTCGTATCTTACTGCTTTGATTTATGTAATATCTAACTCTTTAACAATTAATTAATGTTCTCAAATAATTTTCAATAATATAGACTTTGACTATGAATAATATGTTAATCGTAAACAACTACCATTAGTGTCCATCGACCTGTTGTTTTGATACGTTTAAAGAAAAATAGTTAATTTCAAAAATGGTCCCTATAATCGATCGGGTTTAACACTTTTAGTCCTCATAACTTTTTTTAACGGATCTGCTCCCCAAACTTGTGACCCATAACGGGTTTAGTCCCTTGACCAAATATTTCGTCTGTTTGACCGTGAACCCTGATTAAGTGACTAAAACTTGAGGGGTAATTAGGTCAATTTGTCCAAAATTCAAGTACCACCTTCATCTTCTTGGTTAAGTGACTAAAAACCATGATCAAACAACCAGATTTCAAGATCCACATTCAGATTCATTTACCCATATTTTTAAAGATCCACATTCATTTACCCAGATTTCAAGATCCAAATTCAAGTAATTAACTCATTAACATGAACACTTCAACCAAAAAACCACTTCATCTTCATCTAAATTGACGTTTCAACAAAAAAAACTCACAAACAAAAAATACACTAATTCACAAGTCTTCATTTACCCGGATTTCACAAACAAAAAATACACTTCATCTTCATCTTCATTTACCCAGTATAAACCTTAACTTTTTGTTTTATCACTAATTTAAGGTTATATCATAGTATTATCAAAAGAAGATAAAGGTCATATCCTTGATTGCATTCTAATTGACAGCTCGTTACTAACTAACCCCTGTTCTTTTGAAAATGCTTGTGAGAATGGAAAAACATGGGCCGAATCTGAAACAGTAAATGGTGGCAGTTTTTGTTCAACCTCAATCATTTTGCGAAAAGATATGATGGCTCAAAAGTCATTTGCTCTTACATTTCATCACATAATTAATTGATAAGTCAATACTAGATATCACATTTAAAACCTTGGTATATTTATCCAACTTGTTTTTTAAACATCTAACCAATTCAACATTTGATAAAACAAAAAGTTAAGGTTTATCATTGATTTAACAAACACAATTAGATCTTACCAAAAAATGAATGGAAATTTAACAACACAATACCCTCCACCTAAACCCTCACCACAGCTCACCGCCGCCGCCTACCTCCACCACTACCACCACACCGCCGCCGCCTACCAACATCACTACCACCAAATTATAAACTCAAACACCAGATCATCGAGTATGCATCTTCAAATTCTTTTAGGAATCATGGAAACCACAATAACATCCAGCTCATTTTATGAAGAATCTGTGATTCTCTTTTGTAGATCGATTGGGTTTTCCTTTTTTGATTGAGAGTTTTTTTTTTTTTTTTTTTTTTTTTTTTTTTTTGATGATAGATCGATTTGGATTTGGTAGTGGTAAGGTTTTTTGAGTGGTGATTAGGTACTGGTTTTTATATTTGGGTTTGTGTTAATAATAATAATAATATGAGGGTAATTTGGTCATTTCATTCTTTTAACCGGTCAAATAGACGAAAGATTTGGTCAAGGGACTAAACCCGTTATGGGTCGCAAGTTTGGGAAGCAGATCCGTTAAAAAAAAGTTATGGGGACTAAAAGTGTTAAACCCGATCGAGTATGTGGACCATTTTTGAAATTAACTCAATAATGAGCAACAATACTAGAACTGAGTATACATGCGGGTAACCTTTTTAATAACCCCAAATAGTGGTAGAAGTATGGCAAATGAATAAAAAGACAGAAGTCACTTTTACCATTGTCTTTAGAAGAAAGATAATTGCTAAAGGAGTGAAAAACTTAGGTCCTACACGCATGGGATAGCATTTAAGAAGGTTGTATTTTGAAATTTTGAAGGGTAAGGGTGGCCAGATATGTCACGCTTAATAGGATCACTGCAATAATTGAAGTCATGCTTGCTTTGATGATGATACAAGTGTGTACAAATAAAAAAACAAAGTGACATTTATACCACCACCAACCAAACTCTTCTTGACCTTCCTATAATATTTTTCTAAAGTAGATATTTATGGGATTTAAAGTAATACGAGTACTAATTTAAGTTAGGTTTGACATTAGTTGATATGACAATCATATATGCCGCCGCTTGTACTGTCTGCTTTACCGCTTATATCTTTTGACCAAAATAGGGGAGCCCCACCCACTAGGGGGTGTTACCCTAGTAGATCCCATGTTGCAGTTAAACATTTATCTTTTCAATAATATGTCATCAGAAAGGGAGCTACTACGGTAACACCCCCTACTGGGTGGGCCACCCCTTATTTTTGAAAAATGTACAATCCGACAAGCAGACAGTACAAGCGGCGGCAGCAGTAAAAAAGTCAACACACCCCCTATGGGGGTCTCAGCGTATCATGTCCCCATCAGAAATTATCGGATATTTTGACAAAGATGCAATAATAAAAGGAGGTACAAGCTTGCGGATGACATGTAAATGAAGGCTGTGAATTCAAATCATGATCTTATGTAAAATCTTACTCACAAATACACGAACATGATATATCATGTTCAAAATGAACTTTAGAGGATCTTGATCCTTCTTTTAATCATGTATAAAAGACAAGGTACTTCTTTTTTGTTAGACGTGTAGCCAATCGGCAAAAAGCACCAGATGACCGGCTTCCCTCTAAGGTTGATTGTAATAGTCATCCGATCATCACCTACACCTCATCGACACATCAATTTTTTAACACACCAACTTACCATTACTTTCATAGGCGTAATGGTCACCACATAAAAAAACATATAAAAATTCCTTACTTTATACAAACACACCTTTCAATATACCCGACACACACTCACAAACAAAAAAAGAGAGCGTGTTTCGTTATGTGGTGCAGACCACCGACCAACTTCAAAACCTCCGCTTGGCACGCCAACCTTATACCTTCGTCATGAGGGACCGCGTGTGAGGGTGGTCTTTCACGTGTGAAGGGTGGTGACACCATAATGACTGGTCTAACACAAAATGTTTGTGTTTAACACTTTGTTTTATCTATAGTTCATCAGTATCTTTGCCACGCCTTTGATCATTCGATTTTGTCACGTATTGTATTAATCTGTGCAATTGTGCTAACTCATAAGTCATTTTATGTGTTGAAATTATCCTCTAAGGGTGTTGGCAATGGAGGATTGAGAAAAAAAAGAGGATTCGGAATCCTAAAGTGTTGGCAGTGGAGGATTATGGAGGATTCGGAATCATCCCTTATTTTATTTATTTATTATTTATATATAATGTTATAAATAATAAAAATTATATGTAAACAATTTATTATTTATATATAATTTTATATAAGTTAAACTAATAAAAGATAAAAACAAACAATTTATTTCATTAAAAAAAACGATAACCTACTACTCATCCTCCCAATATTTGTCCCACCCGTAGGTGTCTGCGATTTCGGTTTGTTGTTCAATCAACACCTTCAACAACCGAGGGTTTGTGACATGGTCGTGTGGTTCGACGTAAATCTTGAAGTCGCGCGCCTTGGTTTTCTTCCTTAAATCGTACATTTGAAGCTCGTCTTTTTCCTTTTTTCGTTCGGCTTGTTCGTTTTTTTTTCAATCAACGCCTTCTTCGAAATAGTGTATTCGGCGAATGTCTTCTCAAGATCCCCGACACTTCCCGATTCGGTGCGGCTTTTCTTGCTTCGACGCGATTGGGTTGGAGTATTATCTTCGTTCAAGTTTGGTTTCACGAACGACTCGTCCCCGTCGTTCAAGTTCATCCCCTCGTCATTGCTCCCCATTTGGTACGCGGGCGGGTCGATGTTCTTCCTCTTTGACGTATTCTCGCCAAGTAGCGCAACTTGTTGCCACTTATCATAATCTTTTACCACCTCCCACGCCTTCGCGTGAGGCAAACTTTTCTTCTTGAGTTTTTGATAATCGTAGTTAGCCCTCTTAGCTACATCGTGATCGTTGAGCCCACTATCCTTCAAGCGCGTCTAAAATAAATATATAATAAACAACAATTTTAAAAATAATTATAAACAAAATATAACGTAAAAAAGTATAACATAAAAAATAAATTTTACCGCTTGGATAAAGAGACCGTTGTAAATCGACATTTGTTCCATCAACTTTCGCCACTTTGAGTTTAGACTATGAAAAGTGCGTGTAGCGTCGCCTCCGTTTGCGATGAAAAGTGCTTGACACAATCGCACTTCATCGTCTTCATCCCAATCGACCTTGCTTTTTCCCTTCGGATCATCTTCCTCCATTTCGTCGACTTCTTGTTCGGTAGACGAAGCTTGTACTTCAACCGGCTCCGACTCGGTTTGTTGAGTGGGAAGTTGTTGGTTGTTGACAATATGGGAAGCCAAAAGATTAGCATACGCCAACACGTTCGGTTCGTTGAGAAAATCAAGATTTTGTGGTTGGTTTTGTTGACCCAAAGCTTGAATCGAACGTTGCAACCTAGCCTTTTTCGTAGATTTCGTGTTCTTACGGGGAGGAACAAATTCGGAAAGTTGTTTTTTTGGTGCCATTGTGAGTGAAAGAGTAGAGATTTTTTATAAAAAATGAGAGAGAAATGAAGTTATGTGTGTAAAAGTGTAAATATAGTGTGATATATATAGGTATAAATTGTGTATAAAAAAAATTCAAAACCCCCCCCCCCCCAACGGTCATTTTTTTGTTTTTGTCGTTTCCTACGCCGCGTCGGCTTCCCCAAGATTCCAAAGCCCCAGCCGCTGGCGGCAAGGGGGTTGGCAGCGCAACTTGTATAAAAGACTTGACAAATTACAAGCTTTTATTAAAAGCTTTATTTTTTTTTTGAACGGAGAATTTATTAAAAAAAAAGTAGCAAGGAGCTAGAAGAGATTACAAATGAATGGAACTAGGACATTTCAACCAAGAGTTTGAATCAATTTTAAATTTACATCTATTAGAACACCAAGAGAAAGACAAACGGACAATGTCATCAAAGATAATATCCAAATGCGGATGATTGGCTCCAAACACCACTTGATTACGAAAATTCCAAATAGCCCACCACATGACGTAACAGGTGCCTTCCAAGATTTCCTTTAGCTTCAAAGCTAAACGGATATTGTTGAACCAAGTAAACCAATCACCATACGAATTAAAGGTGTGAACTCCCAATTCCCACAAACGAGCCACCTTAAGCATCAATGATCGAGCCAAATGACAAGAAAAAAGGAGATGCCAAGAAGAATCCACCGCAATGCTACAAATGGGGCAAAGGATCGAGGGGACGTCAAGACCTCGCAAAGAAAGAGACAACCTTGTCGGAAACTTATCCAAGCAAGCACGCCAACCAAAAATATTAATCTTAATTGGAACCGATTTAACCTATCTAGTAGGGGCATCCGCCTTAGGCAACAACGAATCATCTATAAAAGAGCAAGCCGATTTTACCGAAAAGTCAGCCGACGACTCTAAATTCCAGAACCATCGATCATTGATCTGAGGAAGAAGAATATGTTCTACACTATCACATAGAAGGCGAAACTGGTCCTCTTCAATACTACCTCGGGGAGCTCTTCTAAAGGACGAACATAAGGACATGTCCCTCAACTTAGAAGCAACACTAACATGCTTCTCCAACTCCAACATGAACATTCTTGGGTATAAGTGTTTTAATGGTAAACTAGAAACCCAACGATCCTCCCAAAAAGAAGTACCTTCCCCATTACCTTTTTTTTTCAAAAAAGAAAAAAGATCAGCACCTTTATGTGAGAGTCTTCTGAATTCACGAAGGATATTTAACCAAGGAGAGCAGTGAGAAGGTAAACTAATGGAGTTATCAACAGCGCCTTTCGTATCATAAATGGCCTTTATGAACCGAGTCAATAAGGAGGAGTCCTGGGAGATGAAATGCCATATCTAATTGAAAAGAAGAGCGCGGTTAAGAGCATAAAAACTTGAGCTATCAAGCCCTCCATTTTTCTTGGAATCCAAAATATTTTTCTAGCCAATCAACGATAACTTCTTATCATAATTTTCCACACCGTTCTTGATGAGGAATGTCTTATGGAACTTGATTTCTCTTGTTCCTTAATGGGGAAAATCAAAGATATCAATGCTCTTCCAAACCTCTACTTAATCCTTTCTAATGAAGGTTTTGAGGATGTTAAACTTACACACCTGGGTGGTTTGTAGGTCCTTTTAGACATGGATTCAATAGAATCTAAAGAGAAGGTTTCTAAACACGTTGGTGTTGGTTCGTGGTTCAATAGGTTGCAACCTGCTTGTGACTCGTTTGTATGTGATGAGCGAATCATTTGGATCTCTATTGATGGCTTACCAATTAAAGCGATGACCCATAACACATTTGTCAGAATTGTATCTTCATGGGGTGAATTAACTGAAATTGAAGATCCTGAAAGTAATACATTGTCATACAAAAGGTTGTGTGTGAAAGTTAAATCCAATGTGACTATAAACGATACAATTATAGTCATCGTGAAAGGCAAAAAATTTTGGATTCGTGTCAAGGAACTAGAAACATGGTCTCCCAAATTCATTGAAGTAAAGGATGAGGATTTGGAATCTAGTGATGAATCGGATGGTGAAGAGAAGGAAATTAACAATGGAAATTCAGTGAATGATTCGCAGTCTGATAATGAAAATGAGCTCGATTATGTTTCTGAATCTACTTGTATGCATGTAAATAATCATGAGTACAATCTTGCCTCCAAATGTACTGAGCATCCTAGCAATTCTGATGATCTGTTTGAAATTTATAAAATCTTGGAAAAGAACAAGGATAAGGCTGGGTTGGAAATGAACATAGACAAGGTTGTGTCGGAAAGTACTGATCCTCAATTTCCTCCAGGTTTCACACCTGATGTTGGTCAGACAAATGTTGAGGAAGCCACGTTAACTCGTGATTCCCAGCCTAAAGAAGATTTGATTGGAATAAACGAGGATGTAGCTTTTGTCACCAGTGGAATAAAAGGTTTTTCAACACTTAAATCAGGAGGTTCGATTTTGGATGTGATTGATGAATTGATTAAAGTAGGCTAGGCTATGGGCTACAACATGGATGGATGTATGCAGAACTTAGAAACCATTATCGGCTATCAAGGAGATCATCAGGTTTTTAGATGAACTTATTGTCTTTAAATATACATGGTCTTGGCCTTAAGGCTAAGAAAGGTTGGATTCAGGAGTTGAATACGAAACATCGTGTTAGTTTTGTAGCTTTATAAGAAACGAAGATGGGGAGAATTAATCTTTTTTCTATCAATGCGCTTCGGGAAACTTTTCCTTCGATTATGTATTTAATCCCTCTGTGGTCTATTCTGGAGGTATTCTATGTGTGTGGGACCCGAGTTTATTTCTTAAAGATAGTTCTACGATCTCTGATTCATTTGTAGCTATAAGGGGTACATGGATTCCATCATCTACTAAGATTCTTATTATTTCTGTTTATTCCCCGCAAGAGATAACAGAAAAAAGAATTTTATGGGATTATCTTCGTCATATGATTGATGCTTGGGATGGTGAGTGTGTCATTCTGGGAGATTTACTAAAAGCTTTATAATAAGTCTTTCACTATAATGGTAAAAGTCTTTTGGAAAGCTTTTGCAAATAGTAAAAAGTCTTTCAAAAACCAACCATTGCATGATAAAAGTGTAGCATCCTGTAAAATTTCTCAGTCATTTGTAAATGTTAATCAAGAAGTAATCTATCAATACAGTTTACCTAACCATTTTTACGAGCAATTTTTTTTTTTTTTTTTCTTTTTTTTTTTTTTTTTTTTTTTTTTGGTTTCTATTATGCTACAATGAATCAGAACGTTGTTACGTGATTCACATTACTTTGGAACGAGCTCACATACGTACCACGATATTCCAATTCGCGAATAAAACCAAACCGGATTCTTGTTATTTATTTTTAAGCCCAACAGGCTAAAACCAAGCCCATTAAATTTAAGCCCATTAACCCTTATTCTTATAATTCTAACCGATCCACATGCCACCACTTGGCCTCATTTATTTGAGTTTTCGACATACAAGTCATGCCACAAAATACATGACTCGATTCACCATGCAACAAGGATTCAGGAATGACAAAACATATAATTTGGTTCGATCGTTTAATAGGAAAACGAACCCCAAAGCTGAGCTAGGTTCGACCATTGTGCAAACATACTTAAGTGTTAACCAAATTCACTAAAACTTATACTTTCCTAAGCCTTTGCTTCGTTACTTAGCCAAGAGGCTTTTACAAGTCTCAACACATGTTTACTAAATGATTTGGTCACATATATAAGTCGGTTGGACTTATAGAAGGTCGAACACTGATGCGCGTGATGTGTCGTTGCGGTTTAGCAGTTTTAATGCCTACTCAAGTTTTAAATTTATATTTAGCCGACTTATCAATAACACACACACTTAACGAGCAGTGTACCCGGTCAGTATGAAGATAATGGTAAGTAGAGTGTCGATCACTAAGAGTGGAACGTATAATCTCGTTAATCTAATCAGTATTTTAATATCCTAACGCAAGGGGGTTTCAGCCTGAGAGACTGGCACAGTTTTGTTTGCAATTAAATAATAAAATAAACAAATAGGCACGAATCAGCAAGTAGCACACACGTACACAGATAGATACTTGAGACAATAAGAGGGCTGTCCTTATGATTAAGTAGATTGTCACTTGTTTTATTGATAGCTTTATATGAAGTGTATGTAATTAACCCTTTCTCGTTGGTCCTATTCTCATCGGCGAGTAAACCCTTAATGACGACTTATGTCTAAAAGTTATTCCTAAGTGATCAATTTAGAAACAACCGTGGGAGCCACACCTTGTCCCGCAGTCGGGTGCCCGCAAGCCACTAATAAACACAGAGGTTATCAATGCACTAATAAGTAGTAACCAAAGACATCAACATATAAACTTTAATTGATGGGAAAGCAAGTATTAAAGGGAGTGCAATCTTTCCGTTGTCACATTACACAAGCCACCAATCCTGATGAATTAAAGTTTGCTAAAACAATAAAACAAAACTACTTAATGAATTAAATACATGCAGCACCTTCTTACAGCTCTTGTATCTTCGATTTGGGTGTGTCTTGTGCTGCCTCTTGACTGAATTCGTCCTTCTCTTCTGTTCGGTCTTTAGGTTTTCGAACTTCCGAATCTGTGGAACGCGTCTGGTCTACGGGGTATTTATAGTTTGTGTCTGAGGGAAGATGCGGCGCATCTACTTAAGTAGATGCGGCGCATGTACTTAACTTCGCGTGGGGTCCAAGATTATAATATTCAGGAATATTCGTACACCGCCAGAAGATGCGGCGTAACTCTTTATTAGATGCGGCGCATGTCCTCTTGTATCTTGGATCGTATCTGGTGATATCTTGATAGAGATGCGGCGCATGTTGATAGTGAGATGCGGCGCATCTGGAGCAGAATTGACTTGATCTTGTCCATGTCAGTAGACTTCCACTTTATGTACGTTTTGCTCCATTATTAGTCCAAAATCGCCAAGTTTCACCAAATGCTTGTTTTTACCTGAGAATTACAAAAGTAAACGATTAAGTATCAATCCTCATACATAATATAGTAAAACAAGTCAAATTAATAGGATAAATGATAGTAATAAAATGTACTTATTTGAGTTCATCAAATATCCCCCCACTTGAACTTTACTTGTCCCCAAGTAAACCTTAGATTAAATCTCATGAAAATGTATCCTAAAAGAAGTTAGGATTTATTTTTATATTTAAGCATGTATTCGTTTATTTCGTAATCACACAACTAAACACTTAACGAATTAGAAGTAAAATAAAATAAGTCGATAAAAGCAAACCTAATCGTTTAACTGTCCAGTCGCGACGAATATTCTATCATAGGCTTGGCAAGTATACACATCTCCACCACTAAAGCTAAGGAATAACAAGTCTAAAGCGGTAAAAAGGGTTTTTAGGCTTAAGGGTTAATTATTCTTATTTACACTATCGATCTCAAATTCCAGAAAAGGCGACAAAATCACAAATACATGATCGAATCCACGAACACGATACTTGCAATTGCTCAAATCCTTAACTCGAATAGGCTAAAGATAGGTCCAAACTTCACCAATAATAATATATCAAAAAGGGCGACAAAATCATAAATACATAATCGAATCCACGACTACGATACTTAAGATTGCTCAAATCCCTAATCTCAATAAATCAAAGGTTCGGTTGGATAAAGAACAATACAGGGTATGGATAACATTTGGGATATAAATTGGTGTAAAAATAAAAATAAACAAAACAAATAAATTAAAATCCTAAGTGTGGTTAATCACTATCCCAACCATCCCATGAATAAGACTCATATCATTGAATAACTCACGCTTTAACACTTGAAACGCACGCTTTAGGTAGACACGAATTATACTCAACAAAATCTTAATCAAAGAATAAACCTTAATTGGCATTCCCATAACTGCCAATTCCCATTCAATCCATAGATATAGTACAACAAATAGTGGTGATATCGACCACTTACATAACTTTACATCGTTGGCTTAAAATAAACATCCAACTCTTTTTTCTTTCTTTTTTCTTTTCTCATTTTTTCGATTTTTTTTTTTTTTTTTTTTTTTTTTTTTTTTTTTTTTTTTTTTTTTTTTTTTTGACTTGAAACATAAACATAGATGTGTAAAATTTCACCACATCACTATAACTTTCTTTCCGGATAATTTTTCCATACTTTTCATAACTTCAGAAATAATGGTAAATAGTGAAAGTAGTAAACACACGAAAAATAAACTCTAAAATATACAATATTTACTTTCACTTCAATTGCATTGTGCAATTTCCCGACCTAACCATATATAATGAATTACGCACGCGAACACAGGTAATGTAAGGAAACACACTCTGCCTATAGCAATTAACCAACCACGGATTCTAATCTACAGGGTAGGCTAAGGTTTAAGGTGTAACGAAACATTTTAAACATAGGTGTAAGAAACGAAAGGAATGGCTCTGAGTGTTTTTCTAGGGGTATCTTACTCTAAAAGTGAGAGTAACAAAAGGGTTTGTACGGGGGTTAACTAACCAGTGTAGCTAGTTAATAACACATAACATATAAAGGCTATTTGGGTGTAATCCTAGAATTTTACCAAGTTAGACAAGTCATTCCAATTAAATAAATAATACTCATTATGGTGGTCTCGAATAGTATACAAGCCAAGTTCTAAAGTTTACAAGTCACCGGCACACTCATAGATTTGTGAATTTTGAGAAATCACAATTTTTGAAAATAACGTCATGTGTGCAGTTATGCAACTTAGATCTTAAACAAAAACATGCTAAAAAAAAATTTTTAAGTTTAATATATTAAGCACAGTTTAAGCATAATTTTTTGAAAAAGTTTAGGACAAGTAAGTGTTAAGTGTTCTAATTCTCCTATCCCCCCACTTAAGTTAAACAACGTCCTCGTTGTTTGTATAAAAGGTTAAAAACTGGAAATAAAAGAATTAGAACGGAAAAACTCCCCTGAGATTTGCTCGGTATGATCCTCCATTTGTATATGAGCAAAAATCATCTTTCTTGTGGATTAGAACGTTAAAGCTTCATGCTTGATGTATCCACAGGAAATTCAGGAAACTATAATACCACCAACACTTTAAAACACACCTAAGATAAGAAAGGTTCAACTTGCATAATACATTAGTAGTTAGGTAAAAATAAAACTTAAAAATTAAAACTGAAAATCATCAGGTCAGTCGATGCGCCGTATCCTATTGAAGAAGATACGCCGTATCGAGCCTGGAATAAATACGGATCAGAATAAAGATGCGCCGCATCCTTAACCAGGGATGCGCCGCATTAAAATAACTGATAAAAAGTTTTAAAGTGGAAAATAAAAATGCAGAAAAATAAAATAAGATATGACCATTGCAGGAGATGCGTCGCATCTCAGGACTGAGATGCGCCGTATCTTCGTGCGGCCTGGACTGACTCGACATAGAAAACAGAATAATAAAAGATAAATCCGGGTTGTCTCCCGGTCAGCACTTGTCTTTATTCCAGAGTCTTCAAGTTAGACTCACGTTCAGCTCTTTAGTATCGATCATTGAAGGAGTCGGAAACATCACGCTCCTTCATCCCCAATTTAGTAATATTGAACACTCCTTGCTCGTCCTTATTTCCACGCCGTTTTTCTTTAATATCTGTATAAACAAAGTCCTGTCCCTTTCGGGCAGAGATGACAAAATGATAGACGGGAAATTCTTATTATCATACAGGCACAAATAAGCAAGGTGGGGTGGTAGTTCAATAAACACATCATTATTCAAATTTGTTTTCTCAACTATTCTCCTACGTTTATTAATTACTACACAATCATACCACTCATCATCAGAATCACTAACAATATCGCGTCTAAGTTCGGTAGGTACATTAAGGTCAATGAATTCCTCAAAGTATTCATGATTAGGATTAGTTGAGTTGTTTTGAATCAATGTTTCTCCCATAAGTCTAGCTTCAAGATCGAGGTCCATACGCTCTCTTAATCCTAGCACATAAACACCTCTAATAATGCTTTTAACTGGATCTTGGCACTTATAGACTAGTTTATTATTCCCTACCCTTAATGAAATTTTTCTCTTAAACACATCAATCTTAGCATGGGCAGTAGACAAGAAAGGTCTTCCGAGGATTAAAGGAATCTTAACATCCTCGGGCATGTCTAGTATAATAAAGTCTACGGGAAAAATAAACTGCTCAATCTTAACTAACACGTTATTAGCAATCCCTTCAGGTCGTTTTACTGTTTTATCAGCCAATTCAATAAGTAATTTAGTTGGTGCTAATTTTCCTAGTCCTAGGGTAGCGAATGTCTTAAGAGGCATAACACTAACACTAGCTCCTAAGTCAGCCAACACATTATTGAAAGATATATTATTAATAGAACAAGGTAGAGTAAAACTTCCTGGGTCTCTTTCTTTATGAGGCAAGGCATTTGAATCGGTTGCAGGGCTCTCTTCTTTCATTGTTGCCTTGATCTCCTCTTCAATTTTTGTCTTCTCTTTTAGTAGTCTCCTTAAGCTGATTGAAGAGTTAAAGAAAAATTCGGGTCTTGCACCATCATCACCATTCATCGATCTTCTAGGTATATTAGGAGTGACTTCTTCAGTGGTGCTTATGGCCTTGACATGATCTCTTGGATTTGTTTCAGTCGAGCTCGGTAAGCTTCCATATCCCCTTTCTTGAAGAACTTTGCTCATTTGACCAATTTGTTGTTCCAATGCTTTGATCGAAGCTCCTTGATTTCTTGTAGTAGTGTCCGTTGAAGCTCTAATTTCCTTGATCATAGCAGTATTCTCTTCATGTCTTTTAGCAGCATCGGCCATAATTTGCTTTAAAGTATCATCTAAAGTCTGCCTCCTCTCTTGATAAGCGGGATTGAAGTTGTTCTTTTGATAGAATCCCGGACTAGCTTCCCTAAATCTTGCTGAAGGTCGGAATGGTTGTCCAAATTGGGTGTAATAAGCTTCTTCAAACGTCTCACTTTCATTCTTGCTCGAGCAATCCTTAGTGTAGTGCGGTCCTTCACACTTTTCACATCCAACTTGGGCAGCATATGCTCTTTCATCGCGCTTCTTCATTTCTCTACTGATTTTATCCAATTGAGCTTGAATAGCAGCAATCCCGTCAAAATTAGTGCTGCTCTTAGATCTAGTAGAGGTCCCATCGTGCCATTTCTGAGAATGATCAGCAGCTTCTTGGATCGCTTTCCTAGCATTAGTTGCACTCATCTGAGGTACAGCTCCCTTAGCATCCAAAATCTGTCTTGTAGGCACGTCCAATCCCTGATAAAACAATATTATTTCCTGCATAGGGGTTAGATAGTGTTGAGGACATTTTATCAATAAATCTTTAAATCGTTCCCAAGCTTGATAAAGGGTTTCATCAGGCTCTTGCTTGAAACTATTGATAGCCTCCATCTTCTTAGCAGTCTTAGCAGGTGGACAATATCTCTTCAGGAATTTGCTCTTCAAATCTTCCCATGTAGTGATTGAACTAGCAGGTTCATTCCTTAGCCACTTGTTAGCAGCTCCTTTTAGTGAGATTGGGAAGATTCTTAGCATGAGTTGATCGGTATTGACACTTTCTGTAGTAAACAAATCTGCAATCTCCAGGACTTTTTCAACATGCTCGTTAGCATCCTCTTGTTCCGTCCCACTGAAAGCATTCTCTCTGAGCTCTTTGAGAAACTGACCTTTCAACTCAAATTTTGACTTGTCATCAAACTTAGGTCTAGCAACTCCTGAAGTGTAATCAGCACGGGTACTGTTCATGTATTCCTCCATAGTAGTGTTTTCGCCCATTGTTTCAGTTTCAACTTCCTCTTTTTCTTCAGAAAAATAATCAAGCTCGAGTGAACTTGAAAGATCAAAACTTCTTGTGTTGAAAAGCCTTTTAAGCGAATGTAGGGCTCGTTCAGGATCTTCGAAAGGTTGAATTAAGTTCTTAGTCGAACTCCTGGTCATGCACTTCCTGAAATCAATCACAAAAGCATCAGTAGGGTATGCCCAAGAAAGTAGTATATCAGAAAATCAACAACGAAAACGGAATACGAAAAATTTAAAGTTACTGATATCTGCAGACGATGCGCCGTATCCAAAAAGTTGGATACGCCGTATCTTATAATCGTTAAAAATTTAATCAGATTTTTATTCAGAAAATAGATACGCCGCTTAGAATTTATGAATGCGCCGTATCGAATTAATTAATCAAAAATCAGTTTATCTAATTAAAATTAAATGCGTCGTATTAACGAAAGTTAATGCGCCGTATTTTCGTTACGTTTAAAAATAAAAGATTTTTGATTCAGTATGATGCGCCGTATCGACGGAAATCGATACGCCGTATTTGTTTAATAATTCGCAAACTGTTTTTAATTAAAATAATAGATACGCCGTATCTTCAAAAGAAGATGCGTCGTATGGCGTTAACGTTTTAGAAAAGTTTTTATCAAAAACAGATACGCCGTATCTACAAAAGCAGATGCGTCGTATTACTTTATCGCTTAGAAAAATTTTCTTATTAAAAACAGATACGCCGTATCTTGGGGAAAAGATGCGTCGTATCGAATTAATTAAACGCGTTGTATTAAAAAAAATTAAACGCAATACGCCGTATCTGAGAGATCAGATGCGCCGTATCGTTTGATTTAGCACAGTACAACGATAGCAGAACAGAAAAATACGAAAAATAAAAATAAAAATTAAACACACCAAACAAAAAATAAAACACACAAAAATAAAAACAAAAGCAAACAAATAACACACAATACAACAAATATGCAAAATAGTACAATGATGCAATTAATCTAATAAAAAGAAAAACCTAATTAAAATACTAATCAAATTAACAGAAAATAACAATTCACTCCCGGCAGCGGCGCCAAAAAACTTGATGCGCGTGATGTGTCGTTGCGGTTTAGCAGTTTTAATGCCTACTCAAGTTTTAAATTTATATTTAGCCGACTTATCAATAACACACACACTTAACGAGCAGTGTACCCGGTCAGTATGAAGATAATGGTAAGTAGAGTGTCGATCACTAAGAGTGGAACGTATAATCTCGTTAATCTAATCAGTATTTTAATATCCTAACGCAAGGGGGTTTCAGCCTGAGAGACTGGCACAGTTTTGTTTGCAATTAAATAATAAAATAAACAAATAGGCACGAATCAGCAAGTAGCACACACGTACACAGATAGATACTTGAGACAATAAGAGGGCTGTCCTTATGATTAAGTAGATTGTCACTTGTTTTATTGATAGCTTTATATGAAGTGTATGTAATTAACCCTTTCTCGTTGGTCCTATTCTCATCGGCGAGTAAACCCTTAATGACGACTTATGTCTAAAAGTTATTCCTAAGTGATCAATTTAGAAACAACCGTGGGAGCCACACCTTGTCCCGCAGTCGGGTGCCCGCAAGCCACTAATAAACACAGAGGTTATCAATGCACTAATAAGTAGTAACCAAAGACATCAACATATAAACTTTAATTGATGGGAAAGCAAGTATTAAAGGGAGTGCAATCTTTCCGTTGTCACATTACACAAGCCACCAATCCTGATGAATTAAAGTTTGCTAAAACAATAAAACAAAACTACTTAATGAATTAAATACATGCAGCACCTTCTTACAGCTCTTGTATCTTCGATTTGGGTGTGTCTTGTGCTGCCTCTTGACTGAATTCGTCCTTCTCTTCTGTTCGGTCTTTAGGTTTTCGAACTTCCGAATCTGTGGAACGCGTCTGGTCTACGGGGTATTTATAGTTTGTGTCTGAGGGAAGATGCGGCGCATCTACTTAAGTAGATGCGGCGCATGTACTTAACTTCGCGTGGGGTCCAAGATTATAATATTCAGGAATATTCGTACACCGCCAGAAGATGCGGCGTAACTCTTTATTAGATGCGGCGCATGTCCTCTTGTATCTTGGATCGTATCTGGTGATATCTTGATAGAGATGCGGCGCATGTTGATAGTGAGATGCGGCGCATCTGGAGCAGAATTGACTTGATCTTGTCCATGTCAGTAGACTTCCACTTTATGTACGTTTTGCTCCATTATTAGTCCAAAATCGCCAAGTTTCACCAAATGCTTGTTTTTACCTGAGAATTACAAAAGTAAACGATTAAGTATCAATCCTCATACATAATATAGTAAAACAAGTCAAATTAATAGGATAAATGATAGTAATAAAATGTACTTATTTGAGTTCATCGAACACACATAAAACCAATCCACTTGACTTATTATTTAACTAAAACCGATCAACACACTTGCAACTCTCCTAAACTAATTTCAAGTTCACTCAAGTACTCTAGGCTAGCTGTGGATTCCCAATCCCCTTATCCTAAACCCTTCGTGTAACACCCGTATCCCAGGTGTTGGGACCCCACCCTAGATGAAAATGGATAAAGACCTAATGTGGTTGGTTGGTCAACAAAGTTACGTGCAAGTCAAACCCGATAGTCAAACTAATAGTCAAAGTATGACTAATGTAGTAATATAAAATATGATGTATAACTAAAGGGACCTAAGTTGTCATTGTAGTGAAGTGTTATATTAAGTTAGTTTTGGCCAAAGTAAGAAGAAATAGACTTGAGGGACCATTCTTGGCAAAAGACCAAAGATGCAATCTAACTAGATATATCCTGGATATTCTAGATAATTCCTCAATTATTGAGATAGAGAGAGAGAGTGAGGCCGGTTTTGGAGAAGAAAGAAAAGAGATGGGAAGCTAGTTGTTGGCTTAGGAGGAAGAAGATGAAGAACAAGTGACCATAGTCTCCCTTAGCTATGATCATCACAAGTAAGTATCCATGTTCTTGATGATTAATGAAGTGTTAGATTATGGGCTAAGTGGGTTTCATCATATGATCAAGAGATTATCATATGGTGATGTAGAAAGATAGATGAGTATGTCTTATGGGTTATGTTAACCCTTGTTATGTTATTGATTGTTATGTTATTAGAGTTTGATATGTTGTAGAAGATTTATGATGATGATGGATGATAGTGGTGATGATGATGACTTTGATGTTGTTAGCTTGGACTAAGGTAAGTAACTCTCCCTAAAACATGTGTTATGTATGTATAATCATGTATGTATTGTGGTTATATGCGAGTATAGGAGTTGGACTTAAGATGGTTGTAAGCTAAGGATAGATGGCTAGTGATCTTGACTAAGGGTATGTAACTTGTTGGAGTTGGACTAGTTAAGGTATGATTGTTGGTTATGGTTGTGAATGAATAGATGTAATTATGATTTGAGAATATGTATGATGTGAGTGGTATGACGTAGTTTAGAGGCTTTTATGTGATTATGATGCTTATGTGAAAGTATGTATATGATATATGTTTTATGTTGGGTTACTTACTAAGCGTAAGCTTATTTCTTTAGTTGTCAATGTTTTGTAGGTCCAGGTGCGGCAGGAGGAAGGTTTACGTATTATAGCATAAGGATTTGGAAGTGAAATTGGAAGATAATAAGTATTAGGAGCTAGGTAGAATACCGAGCTCGAGACAAGGTTGAACCCCCGAGAGTCTTTCTTTTGGTTTGTATAACGTGTGTCGAGGTCGTCGTAAAGTTTGGATAGTCAACGGTGCGTCTAAGTGTGTTAAATGGTTTATGGTTCATGTTTAAAGGGGCGTTTGGTTTAGTTGTAAATATACCCATTTTGGGGAGTGAACGGGTCAAGTGTCATTAGAACACGTTTGATATGCTAAGTTATTGATGTTGGTCAAGTTTGGTGTAAAACGGAAGTCGTATGGGTCGGTTATAGCGAAAACGAAATGTAAACGAAGTGTAATTTGAAAGTTGCAGGCCTCGGCCGGAGGTCTGGAGGCCAAACCCGCGGCCGGGAAGAGTTGGGAAAATTCCCAAATGACCAGAATGTCTGGGCCGCTGGGTCGGGGCTGAGGCCGGCGGCCAGACTTCCTTTTTTGGGGCTGGGCCGGCGGTTCGGGCCATTTTCCAGATTTTGCCAATTTTCAAAAATTCATATCTTTTAATCCGTAAGTCGTCATGGGTCGTACCACCTATCATTTCGAAGGTAATTGAGTGTACTTTCATTTAAAAATAGCCTCAAGGGCTGAATGTTGATACATTTTTTTCAGTCATCAAAAGAGTGGTCGTATGTCCATAAAGGTCAATCGTTTTTGCGTAAAAAGTTTTAAATTTTAGTCTAAACGGGAACGGGGCGTTACAACTTGGTATCAGAGCTTCGGTTTAAGTGAATTAGGTTTCCACTATAGGTTTCCTAGACTTAAACCACTCGTAGACGCGTTAAGTTTAAGTTTAAGAAATGCGGGCAAATATTATGTAAGTTATAGAATGTGAATGTTGAGTTTTGAAATGAATTATGTGATTGCTATATGAGTAGAATGATGAGGACTTATGGATGTGTTTTATGTGATATATGACTTGGTGTGTGAGTGATAGGATTACCGTGCACCTCGGGTTGTGTCGGTAATTATTACGTGATGTGGTTTTAGTGGAATATAGAAGTAATGAGTTAGAAATGGGATATGGATTGTTTAGATTATGAGACGAAATACATGTTATGTATATGTATGCTACGTAAGTGAATGATAGTTTTGTATAGTATAGACTCAAGATTTAGTTATGTACTTGCGTACTATAGGAAGATAATAATGGTAAGACGTGAAAGGAAGTAATGAGGTATTAGAGATGGGTTAGTGGAAAGTCAAAGTATTAGGAGCATAATTATGAACGTGTGGTAATGTTGAATGAGTGTTATAGCATAGTGTGGTGAAGAAATGATATAAATATATGCATAATGAGTCCGTGATGAACTTAGTAAAGTTACAAAATGAGAAAAGGGCATAGGGATTGAGTAAATGATGAAATAGAGCAAAATTTCTTAAGTACTAATAGCTATAATGAGATGGACATGTATGAGGTTAAGGTATTGCCATGAAATAATTATATTACGGCTAAGGCGATTAGTTGTAATTATTAATAATGAATGAATGTGTTATAGTTGACGATCTATGTAAGGTCTACATGTAAAGGAAGCGAGTGAGACTAATAGAAGAGAGATAAGATACGAGAATAAGAATGTAGTGGATTCAAAACGTAAGAAAGAATGAGAGGAGTGTGTATGAGATAAAGGCGTTGTCCTGAAATTATCATATTACGGATAAGGCGATTAGCGGTAATTACTATAAAAAATGCAGTGGCGGAGCCAGGATTTTGGCATATGGGGGGCAAAAAAATATTGTCGTAAAAATTTTTTTTAACAAAGAAATAATAGTGAACTTAACCGATTTAATATTGCATAAAAGAACTTATATAGTGCTAAAATAACAACAAAACACACCTTATGTTGCATGAAAACACCCTAATTACAGCCTAATTACAGCAGCATCCAAACCGCCCAAAAAACAGCAAAATCAGCCCAAAAATCACCAATTCAGCAGCAAAAACAGCCCAAAAAACAGCTTTTGGCGTGCAAAAAAATATCGAAAACCTGTTTATAAAGTGCAAAAAAGAATATATATTAACAAGAAAATATGTATATCTTGTTTGAGCATAAAAATAACAACAAAAAATGCTTACCTTGAGCAAACAAACATGTTAAAGTTGTCCTTTACGATCTGTCATATTTTGGAACCGATTCATCACATCTTCATCAGTAATACTTCATCCATGAGAAACATTACTTTCAATAGTTATAACTTATAAGTCACAATCATAATTCACAAAATCTAGTTACCTAAGTGCCTAACTGCCTAAGTGGGCAAATGGCTAAGTATTACATCTTAATAGGTTTAATTGTTTAAATGGGTAATAAAAACTAGCAATTAATCAATAACACAAACACAATCATAATTCACGAATTTATAAAAGTAAAAGAAAAGTTAGGGTTTTGAGTAATTGAGTTTCACTTACCAAGTTTTAAGGTAGAAGATGGAGAAACAAAAGACGAAATTATTGTTGTTGATGATTGATGAATGAATGAATCATTGAATGCCTGATTGTTTAGGGCATGAATGACTGATGTCTGATTCTTTTTCCCTCTTTGTTCTGATGTTCTGATCGATTGTTAATTTTACAAAAGAAAAGGAATAGATGTTGGGCTAAATTTTTGTTGAGGGCAATTCAATATTTGGGCTGAGGGCATGACATTTAGAAGTCCATTAAAACCCAAAAGTTTGCACTATATAAAATTTTTTTGGGCCAAGTTGTTGAGGGCACCGCCCCCCCCCCCTCTTTGTGAAGTCCCTCCGCCCCTGAAAAAATGCATGAGTTACGGTTGGCAATATGTGCAAAGTCTAGATGTAAATGAGTTGAGTGGACTAAAATGAAATGTAAGAATGTGGAGATGATTAATGAAGGCTAAGAATGAAAGAGGTAAAGTAAAGATGTGAAAATAACTAACGCGGATTAAGAATGTAGGATGGTAAAACACATAGAGGTGTGTAATTATAATAAGCAGGCTCATATGCTCTATGCGCTTGCGTTCACTAAAATAAACGAATGTAATAATGTGTGTGTGGTGCTTATGACTTGGATCCATTGTTAAGGTGATAAAGTGTGAATGTAATGATCCTTCGGGATGAATGTTAAATGTGGTATCCCTCAGGATGACCAAGTAAATGAATGATAAGGAATCCTTCGGGATGAATGTTAAAGATCCCTCGGGATGAAAACGTGTTGCCTTTATCAACAAATGGGGTTGCCTACATCCTTGGCAATCAAAATATCCCCAGAATGAACGTGTTAATGATATGGATCCAAGTCTAAAAAGGAAATATGAAGTATAAACAGGATGAAATAATAAAAGTTAGATTGGAAATTAGGAGTAGTAGTGTTATGTCGGGAGTACATAACCATGAGTTTATATTTCTTGATTTACATCGATTGGGACGCCTCTCCATGTAAATGAGGAATTATAAATGAGTGGGCTTATGTATTGCCGACACGACATGAGTAAGGTTAGAGAAGTAGAAAGCGGGATTTTAGAATTAGTTAGAAATTATAAGGACTAAAATAGGAGGGTTAGAATTTGACCAAGGCTTTTAGTTGAGACATAGGAGAAACCTTGAGGGGATGGAGAAGTTGTAACAATGATATGATGTGCCTTGCGGCGTGGTACAAATATGATGAATGAAAATAATAGAATGTGAACGTATTAGTCGAGTGTAATTATGCAAAGTCAAATAGTATAGGTTTCTTAAGTATCAAGTAGTCAAAGAATGAAAGTAGAGGATAAAGCGATTGAGATGGTGATGTAACGGTAATAGGGCGGATTAGAATGAGGACTAGTGATAATAAGCAAGTCTTGTATTATGTAAAATCTAAGCAAGAGTTATGCAGCATAGAAGTAAGTGGGAAGTAATGGGAATTGAGGGTATGTGATGTGATGTAAGTATAGTGGACTTAGAGTTGCAAGATCACTAAGATCATTGCACTAAACAAACTAGGAATTAAGGTGCTAGGAACGAGATGAGTTGTGAGACTAAGTTTTGGTTAGAAATAGACGAAAGATTTCGGGGAGGAAATCTAAATAAGGGGGATAGAATTGTAACACCCGTATCCCAGGTGTTGGGACCCCACCCTAGATGAAAATGGATAAAGATCTAATGTGATTGGTTGGTCAACAAAGTTACGTGGAAGTCAAACCTGATAGTCAAACTAATAGTCAAAGTATGAGTAATGTAGTAATAAAAAATATGATGTATAACTAAAGGGACCTAAGTTGTCATTGTAGTGAAGTGTTATATTAAGTTAGTTGTGGCCAAAGTAAGAAGAAATAGATTTGAGGGACCATTCTTGCCAAAAGACCAAAGATGCAATCTAACTAGATATATCCTGGATATTCTAGATAATTCCTCAATTATTGAGATAGAGAGAGAGTGAGGCCGGTTTTGGAGAAGAAAGAAAAGAGAGGGAAAGCTAGTTGTTGGCTTAGGAGGAAGAAGATGAAGAACAAGTGACCATAGTCTCCCTTAGCTATGATCATCACAAGTAAGTATCCATGTTCTTGATGATTAATGAAGTGTTAGATTATGGGTTAAGTGGGTTTCATCATATGATCAAGATATGATCATATGGTGATGTAGAAAGATAGATGAGTATGTCTTATGGGTTATGTTAACCCTTGTTATGTTATTGATTGTTATGTTATTAGGGTTTGATATGTTGTAGAAGATTTATGATGATGATGATGGATGATAGTGGTGATGATGATGAATTTGATGTTGTTAGCTTGGACTAAGGTAAGTAACTCTCCCTAAAACATGTGTTATGTATGTATTATCATGTATGTATTGTGGTTATATGCGAGTAGAGGAGTTGGATTTAGGATGGTTGTAAGCTAAGGATGGATGGCTAGTGATCTTGACTAAGGGTATGTACCTTGTTGGAGTTGGACTAGTTAAGGTATGATTGTTGGTTATGGTTGTGAATGAATAGATGTAATTATGTTATGAGAATATGTATGATGTGAGTGGTATGACGTAGTTTAGAGGCTTTTATGTGATTATGATGCTTATGTGAAAGTATGTGTATGATATATGTTTTATGTTGGGTTACCTACTAAGCGTAAGCTTATTCCTTTAGTTGTCAATGTTTTGTAGGTCCAGGTGCGGCAGGAGGAAGGTTTACGTATTATAGCATAAGGATTTGGAAGTGAAATTAGAAGATAATAAGTATTAGGAGCTAGGTAGAATACCGAGCTCGAGACAAGGTTGCACCCCTGAGAGTCTTTCTTTTGGTTTGTATAATGTGTGTCGAGGTCGTCGTAAAGTTTGGATAGTCAACAGTGCTTCTAAGTGTGTTAAATGGTTTATGGTTAATGTTTAAAGGGGCGTTTGGTTTAGTTGTAAATATACCCATTGTGGGTAGTGAATGGGTCAAGTGTCGTTGGAACACGTTTGATATGCTAAGTTATTGATGTTGGTCAAGTTTGGTGTAAAACGGTAGTCGTATGGGTCGGTTATAGCGAAAACGGAATGTAAACGAAGTGTAATTTGAAAGTTGCAGGCCTCGGCCGGAGGTCTGGACGCCAAACCCACGGCCGTGAAGAGTTGGGAAAATTCCCAAATGACCAGAATGTCTGGGCCGCTGGGTCGGGGCTGAGGCCGGCGGCCAGACTTCCCTTTTTTGGGGCTGGGCTGGCGGCCAGGGCCCTTGGGCGGCGGTCCGGGCCATTTTCCAGATTTTGCCGATTTTCAAAAATTCATATCTTTTAATCCGTAAGTCGTCACGGGTCGTACCACCTATCATTTCGAAGGTAATTGAGTGTACTTTCATTTAAAAATAGCCTCAAGGGCTGAATGTTGATACATTTATGTCAGTCATCAAAAGAGTGGTCGTATTTCCGTGAAGGTCAATCGTTTTTTCGTAAAAAGTTTTAAATTTTAGTATAAACGGGCACGGGGTGTTACACTTCGACATCCCATCAACACAAGTTGTGTTTAAAGAAAGCTTATAACTAGTCCCATGCATAACCCTTTATATGTACACTTACACATATTCACTATCAAATATATTTCAAGTATTCTTCCATTGAGATGCATACGAGAGGTAAGGGCCAACATTCCAAGGGTTTGTTCCATCTTCCAACTCACTAAGCATTGATCTCGACACGTTTTTGGGTGCTTAGACGAGCCACGTTGTTACCCTCTTGATCCCTAGTCCATATTTGGTGTCCTCCCCACCATTGTTGGTGTAGTAAGTCATTCATCCTAGTTCCATGCGTACACATACTTATTCATACTACCTGCACGTTTAAAACTTCCATCGTAACCCTTCCTAGCTTTCACCATATATATTGTACTCTCGTAAATCATTTTCATTTATAAAATGGCGTCATCAATTCCTTGTGTGGCCATGCATGAAGTAGCATAACCATTTATAACTTATATCAACATTTACTAAGTTTTCGAGACTTGTTTTATAACCATGTTACCATTCGAACGATAATTAAGCTATATAACCAAAATCTGGACCACTTCATTTTGTCGCTTAGAAAACATGCTGTATAATCATTTTTGTACTTGTACCATGTCAGTCTAACGACCCAGCCCACTTCTCCATAAGTTAAACAAATAAGTTGTGCTAATAAGCTACCTAGATAAGCTTACGTATTACCTTTTCAAACCAATAAGCTAAGTGCACTCGAAACAGTTTATTAAACCTTAAATCTTATCGAGTGGGCCTTAAAAGCCCAAAAAGCTCAATAAGCAATTTTACAAATAAGCAGTTTAAAAGCAGTTTTGTTTAGTTCAATATGATCTATTTTGAGCCCACATTCAAGCCCAATCGATTTCGAACCCAATGGACCTTTTAAAATGTTAACGGGCTGTTAATGGACCTTAAGGCCCAATAACTCAACAATAAGCTATTTTCAGGAAATAAGCTGTCTTGTAGACTTTAACAAGCTGTTAGAAACTTATTTAGTAAACGGAAATGATAAACTCTAAAAATTATGGTTTTTGGACTAGAAATGCAAAAGTTATGTGAAAAGGGTTAAAAGTGTAACTTTCCTATGAGTTAGTGTCAAAACCATCATTTTTGTAATCTAAGGGTGGAAAATGAATATTTGGAAACCAGGTTTGTTAAAATGTTATAATTGAATAGTATAAACCTAAAATGCAAATATATTATAACTTTGGACAAAAAATATAAAAGTTTCACCGTTAGGGTTAAAAGTGTAAATTTCAAATAACTCGAAGGTTTATTCAGTAAATTTATTTTTATATATTCACACTAATGTTTTATCAATTTATATCCTAAGAAAACATTTAGACATTGCGTAAGAATTATTTAAATGACTTTACGTATATAAATATATATAGCGAAGCTTTTTAACTAATAACATAACTTATCATCCACTAACTTTTGAAGAGATGATATTTACGGATACAATAAACATAAAAACAGGATAATATTGTATATAATATTATTTTTGAACTTTAAGCATACCAACCGTCCTCGTCACGAACAAATTCGTTATCCCATACTATTTCCATAATCATTATTCGCGTTAAGTCAAGCTTAAACTATCGAAATCTCAGACTTCCGTATTATTCAGGTCGTGTGTTGGAGCCGTTCACATTTTACATTTGACGTCACATTACTTTGTCTACTACAGCTGAGGTGAGCTAATAAGCTATTTTTAGGAAATAACTCGTGGGAGATACATGCTACAAAACAGAACACAAATATTTTATGTATGTTATACCTGATTGATATTGCCTAAGTTACCGCTATTGCCAAAAGTCCCTCACATCATGAACCATTAATCACTTGCGAGTGAACGCGAATATAGTGAATTGATCTATTGGCAGTTGACGCCCCATTTGAGTTAGATTGAATGGTGACCAAATGCACTTTATTTGAGTAGACAATAGGAATATGGCAATCTCCTACACGAGGGCCTCATACTTACACCATTTTATGGTGTATTTTATTTATATCATATCTATGATATCACACATGTTAACGTTTGAGTGTCATGAGACTTAGGGCAATATACTACACTGCAATATTATTGTTTCTACTATGATTGTGTTTCTATACAATTATACAAATTGAGACTTGTGTTCAACTGATTATTAAATATAAACGCTATGGATTCACTCTACAATTTTGTTTTCTTTTAGCATGTTTATCTCAGGTAACTGATGGAGCTTTGTGGCGCGGAGTGGGCAATAAACTGTTGGTTTTGGTGTCAAATAAACTCTATCATTCATTTTAAACTATTATATCTTTTGTGAGATACTAAACTATGGAATCCCTTTTGTACTCGAATGTTTAAATGAATGATAATAACTTTCAAAATGCCTCTTTTGAGTCATTTTCTATGATTATGACTGTGATCCTCGAAGTAATACCCCTATTAGTCTTCCGCTGTTAAGTTGAAATTTAGGGGGTGTTACAGATTGGCATCAGAGCCATGGTTATAGAGAACCAATTGTATTTTAAACACTGGACTATAACTATGCTTTCAAAATGGACAATTTTACACCATACCACCTTACGCCCTCCGTGCCTACATATTTACGACACCATGTATAGAATGTTACTTCACAGATTATTTCATGTCAACTTTAATATACTTGATTATATATTGATGACTTACATTTATTATTTCCGGGATTACTACAGTACCATGTCTTCAGCTTCTCACCCAATCACCCTACCATCTGACGTGGAGACTGAGGATACTCTATCATCCATTATTTCACCAGTGTTTCCTGGTACCCCGACTACTACAGTGTCAAGTGTCTGATCTGGTGAAATGGAGCCCTTCGAGGAGGTCGAAGTTGTTCCTACCCCACCAATGACACCTGTTGTACCGGCAGGCAACCCTAATTCACCTCTATCAGATGACCCGTATGTGCAAGCTAGGCGAGCACATATTTCTTCAGGATACGAGGCAGATACTCCACCACATCCTCCGGAGAACCATCCAGCTTCTCCCACCTACACCCCACTATCATACAACCAGTACATGTAGTCACAGCAGTGGCTACCTGCATCTGACACAGAGACTTCCCTTCCTACACCACCACCACCACCTGCACCGATTATCCGGCGCAGGCGAGTCAGAGTTTTATAGCCTTATGAGCCTGAGCCTTTCATGAGACCATTTAGGAGTCACCCAAATGGTCCCATCAGGATTCACACTGCCCGTAAGAGGGTACGATTACCATTGGTTCCTATTATACCACCACCATTACCACCTCTATCCCCGACATCACCATTAGATATGATCATGCTGACACCACCTCTATCTCCTGAGCACTCCATACCACCACTACTATCATCACCCCCTCTACCTTCAGTTAGACCTGACTATCTTTTTGACTTACTTACTCAGTCATACCTATTTTCACCTCATCGTCGGGAGTCGACACCTGAGGAGGACTTACCCCCTCAGAACCAGGCCCGCACATCAGATCCTAGTGATTCGTCTTCCCATACTTCCTCATCCTTACTGTTTCCTCCAGGCTTTACCCCACCAGCTCGAGTCTTCGAGACTGGGGAGACCTCCAGGGCAGCAGCTACCCGTACACCCACTTCATCCACTATCATGACGCCACTGGAGCGCCATGAGGAGCAGATAGACACCCTAATGAGTTTCACTAATGAGGTGTCTCTCGACCGCCCCGAGACGGTCGATGGTACTTTCCATGACCTCATGACAGAGAGGATGGATTTGCAGAGGGTTTGACTAGGATACAGACAGAGACGGTCGAGACACGCACTCAGATGACAGTTTTTCAGTAGGAGAGACAGAGACAGATAGAAGAGGTTCTGCAAGCTCGCCACAGGATCATTACCCTAGAGACCCTCATTGAGGACATACAGGTCAGGCAGCGGACAGAGATACAGGGACTTCTGGATCAGATCACTGAGCTTAAGGGACGCATGGAAGAGACATCTAGGAGCTAGACATATATTACATCAGTGATAGTTTAGAGGCATCTTAGCCTGCCGCATGTGGCATTAATAAAGGACCTTGTATCGTTTTGTTTTTTAAAACAACTGATCAAGTTATTAATATTATGTGGTTGATTATAGATTTGCTATATATTGATGTTGATTTATGTTGCCATGGTTGTTTCCTTATATTCATGTGTTGTGATTGTATTCAGACATGTCGTGATGTTATGTATGATTGTTATGGTTCTTTATATGTTATAACTGGGCTATAATCATAGACTTTTAACAATGAAAATTTTTGGAAGAAAACTTGACGAATGTAGAGAAAGTTGCAGAACTTCAGCCTTTATAGATGATGAATCAGTTTGTTCTTTAGCAATCCTATACCGAGAGTTTATCACTTATTATAAATACATGTACGATACTATCCGGACATGTCGTGATTATATGATTCTCATAGACTTAGTTGGTTGTGATTTTCTATTGTGACAGTATTGTTATGACTTGTATGCAATTACCTTGTTACTAGAATTATTCTAACATGGTCATTATGTGAATTTTAAATCTGTGTTTTTTTGTGGTGTTAATAGAAGTATGGCTCGCACAAAAAAAGCAACTACAACACCAACACCAACACCAGCCATGACTCCAGCAACTATCTAGAATTGGTAGCCGACAGCGTTGCTGCAGCACTCGAAACTCAAGCGGCTACAATAGCTCGTTCGAGTAGCAACAATAGGGCAATGGGAGAAAGCGATACATCTGCATCTCGCAAATGTACCTACAAGGACTTCATGAGTTGCAAGCCAACTTACTTTAAGGGTACAGAGGGAGTGATTGAACTTGCTTATTGGTTTGAGCGTACCGAAACAGTCTTCATGAGAAGCAGTTGTCCTGACAACTGCAAAGTCACTTATGCCACAGGGACTCTCTTGGAGGATGCACTGTCATGGTGGAATGCTACTGCCCAAACCATGGGTATTGAGGAAGCTTATCAAATCACCTGGGCCGAGTTTAAACAGAAAATGCTAAGGAAGTACTGTCCACGTACTGAAATTAGGAAACTAGAAGAGGAATTCCACCATCTGGTTGTGAAGGAAAATGATATGAAAACTTATAACAGGAGGTTTCAAGAACTTTTTTCACTGTGCCCATCCATGGTGCCAGATCTTGAAAAGATGTTGGAAAAGTATATCGAGGGACTGCCTCGAAGCATTGAGGGGAATGTTACCTCATCAAAACCACCGACTCTTGAAGAAGCCATCACCATTGCCCAAAGATTACTGGACCGAGAAATTAAACAGGGTACTACATCAGGGAATAATGATCATAAAAAAAAGTTTGATAATAGAAGAACCACTTCTCACAACAACAACAGGCACCACAACAACAACAACCGTAACCATAATTATCAGCAGAATCGCAACAACTATCACCACCAACAAAATCGCAGGCAGGAAGCTGCTAGAGCTTATGTTGCTGCACCAGCTAACAGAAGTGCTTATATCGGAAGACAAACCCAGTGTAACCGATGCAGAATGCATCATACTGGGCCTTGTATTGCCAAATGCGGAAAGTGCCAAAAAGCAGGCCACAAAACTAACGACTGCTGGGCCACTGGTGCAAATTTACAACCAATAACAGTAGTATGCCACGGGTTTGGCGAGAAGGGGCACTACAGGAACCGATGCCCAAGTCAGAATGCTAACCAAAACAACACTGCCCGTGGGAGAGCATATGTACTAGGTGACGGGAATGCACCGCAAGACCCTGGCGTATTCATGGGTACATTCTTACTTAACTAACGAAATGCTAAAATTTTATTTGATTCCGGAGCCGATAAGAGCTTTGTGTCTACTTCATTTGCTTCTCTGCTTAACATTGCCCCAATAAAACTAAACACTACATATGAAATTGAAATGGCTAACGGGAACCTAATAGGCACCAATACGGTAATCCGAGGTTGCACCATAACCTTACTAAACAAACCTTTTCACATCGACCTCATGCCTATTCAACTTGGTAGTCTTGACGTAGTCGTTGGCATGGATTGGTTGTCCAAGCACCATGCTAGAATCATCTGTAACGAGAAAGTCATCAACATTCCACTCGATGGTGAAACTCTTATTGTCTGTGGCGATCAAAGTAAAACTCGACTTAGCATTATCTCATATATCAAGACGGTGAAGTATATGAATAAGGGATGCCACGTGTTATTGGTTCAAGTGACGAAAAATGAATCGAAAGAGAAGCGACTAGAAGATGTGCTAGTCGTCAAAGATTTTTCTGAAGTGTTCCCTGAAGATTTGCCCGGTATTCCACCCGTCCGTCAAGTAGAATTTCAGATCGATTTAGTGCCTGGGGCGGCACCAGTTGCGAGAGCACACTATAGGTTGGCACCGTCTGAAATGAAGGAGTTATCTGAACAATTGAAAGAGCTATCAGATAAGGGATTCATCCGACCGAGTTCATCACCTTGGGGAGCTCCGGTCTTATTCGTCAAGAAGAAAGACTGATCATTCCGAATGTGTATTGATTATAGAGAGTTGAACAAACTCACCGTGAAAAATCGATATCCATTGCCCAGGATCGATGATTTGTTTGATTAGTTACAAGGATCGAGTGTCTACTCGAAAATTGATCTAAGGTCAGGATATCACCAACTAAGAGTCCGAGAAGAAGACATTCCCAAAACAGCTTTCAGAACGCGGTACGGACATTACAAATTTTAGGTGATGCCATTTGGTCTAACCAGTGCACCTGCAGTATTCATGGACTTAATGAATCGAGTATGCAAACCAAGCTTGGAAAAATTCGTGATCGTGTTCATAGACGATATTCTAATCTACTCCCGCAACAATAAAGAACATGCTGAACATTTGAGAACAATCTTAGAGTTACTCAAAGAGGAGAAATTGTATGCTAAGTTCTCCAAATGTGAATTTTGGATTCCAACAGTACAATTTCTTGGGCATATTATCAACAGTCAAGGTATCCATGTAGACCCTGCCAAGATCGAGGCAGTTAAAGATTGGGCATCTCCTACAAACCCAACAGAGATACGCTAATTTTTAGGTCTTTCCGGGTACTACAGAAGATTCATAGAAGATTTCTCAAAAATGGCCAAGCCTTTGACAAAACTGACCCAGAAGAACAAGAAATATAACTGGGAGGAAAAACAAGAGTTAGCTTTCCAACTCTTGAAACAAAAACTTTGTGAAGCACCAATCTTAGCGCTACCCGAAGGAAGTGAAGACTTCGTAGTGTATTGTGATGCATCACACCATGGCTTAGGCGCAGTACTGATGCAAAGGAGCAAAGTAATAGCCTATGCTTCTCGACAACTCAAGAAGAATGAAGAGAGCTATACAACTCATGATCTAGAATTAGGAGCAGTAGTCTTTTCTCTTAAGATATGGAGACATTACCTGTACGGCACCAAGTGCACGGTATTCACCGATCACAAAAGTCTTCAACACATTCTGGATCAAAATGAGTTGAACATGAGACAGCGTCGATGGTTAGAGTTTCTCAATGACTATGATTGTGAAATTCACTATCACCAAGGGAAGGCAAATGTTGTGGCAGATGCCTTGAGTAGAAAGGAGCGAATAAACCTCTCAGAGTCCGATCTTTGGGAATGACCATTTGTTCACCTCTTCCATCTCAGATCCTCAAAGCTCAATCTGAAGCTCTCAGGGAGGAGAACAAACCCAGTGAAAGAATCTACGGTATGCCAGAAAATGAGAATGGTTTTGTGAAAAGATCAGACGGAATGCTTTGTTTCAAGGAAAGAAGTTGGGTCCCACTCTGCAGAGGTATACGTGACCTCATTATGCATGAATCCCACAAATCCAAATACTCCATTCACCCGGGTTCTGACAAGATGTATCAGGATCTCAAGAAACTCTATTGGTGGCCAAACATAAAGGCCGACATCGCCGAGTATGTCAGGAAATGTTTGACCTGCTCAAGAGTAAAAGCGGTATGTCAAAAGCCGTCAGGATTGCTAGTACAACCCGAACTTCCAGTATGGAAATGGGAACGGATTACTATGGACTTTATCACCAAATTACCAAGGACATCAACCGGATTGGACACCATCTGGGTCATCATTGACCGTCTCACCTAGTCCGCTCATTTCCTACCAATCAGGAAAACTGACGAGGTGAGTACTCTCGCACAGTTGTATTTGAAGGAAATAGTGTCCCAAAATGGAGTGCCAATCTCCATTATTTCAGATAGAGATAGCCGATTCACATCTAGGTTTTGGCAGACTCTGCAGAAAGCCCTTGGTACCTGCTTAGATATGAGCATTGCATATCACCCCCAAACTGATGGGCAAAGCGAAAGGATAATTCAAACCCTAGAAGACATGCTTCGGGCATGTGTAATTGACTTCGGAAAAGGTTAGGACAAACACTTGCCGTTGGCAGATTTTTCCTACAACAACAGTTATCACGCCAGTATCAAGGCGGCGCCGTTTGAAGCACTTTATGCCGAAAGTGCAGATCACCTGTTTGTTGGACTGAAGTGGGAGATGTACAACTCACAGGACCTGAACTTATTCACAAAATGACTGAAAAGATATTCAAAATCAGACAACGACAGCAAGCTGCGAGAGACAGATAAAAGAGTTACGCCGATGTGAGGCGAAAACCAATGGAATTCTAGGTTGGAGACAGGGTTATGTTAAAAGTATCCCCCTGGAAAGGAATGGTACGCTTCGGAAAGCGTGGAAAGTTAAACCCTGGGTACATTGGACCATTCAAAATCCTGGAAAGGGTTGGTCCAGTGGCATATAAACTTGAGCTCTCAGAGGAACTCACCAGAGTGCACAATACATTTCACGTATCAAACTTAAAGAAATGCCTATCAGAAGAGTCTCTTGTCATCCCACTGAAAGAGATCCGACTTGACGACTAACTCATCTTTACAGAAAAACAAGTGGAAATTATGGACAGAGAGGTAAAATAATTGAAGCAAAACCGTATCCCCATTCTCAAGGTTCGATGGACTCTAAACGAGGACCAGAATATACTTGGGAACGTGAAGACCAAATTCGCGACAAGTACCCACACTTATTTCCCTAGACAACCCTGACAACTACCTTAGACTTAAATTCCGCAACGAAATTCTGTTTGACGGGTAGGTACTGTAGCATCCTGTAAAATTTCCCAGTCATTTGTAAATGTTAATCAAGAAGTAATCTATCATTACAGTTTACCTAACCATTTTTACGAGCAATGGATCAGAACGTTGTTACGTGATTCACATTACTTTAGAATGAGCTCACACACGTACCACGATATTCCAATTCGCGAATAAAACCAAACCGGATCATTGTTATTTATTTTTAAGCCCAACAGGCTAAAACCAAACCCATTAAATTTAAGCCCATTAACCCTTATTCTTATAATTCTAACCGATTCACATGCCATCACATGGCCTCATTTATTTGAGTTTTCGACATACAAGTCATGCCACAAAATACATGACTCGATTCACCATAGAACAAGGATTCAGGAATGACAAAACATATAATTTGGTTCAATCGTTTAATAGGAAAGCGAACCCCAAAGCTGAGCTAGGTTCGACCATTGTGCAAACATACTTAAGTGTTAACCAAATTCACTAAAACTTATATTTTCCTAAGCCTTTGCTTCGTTACTTAGCCAAGAGGCTTTTACAAGTCTCAACACATGTTTACTAAATGATTTGGTCACATATATAAGTCGGTTGGACTTATAGAAGGTCGAACACACATAAAACCAATCCACTTGACTTATTATTTAACTAAAACCGATCAACACACTTGCAACTCTCCTAAACTAATTTCAAGTTCACTCAAGTAGCTGTGGATTCCCAATCCCCTTATCATAATCCATTCGACATCCCATCAGCACAAGTTGTGTTTAAAGAAATCCTATAGCTAGTCCCATGCATAACCCTTCATACGTACACTCACACACATTCACTATCAAATATATTTCAAGTATTCTTCCACTGAGGTGCATACGAGAGGCAAGGGCCAACATTCCAAGGGTTTGTTCCATCTTCCAACTCACTAAGCATTGATCTCGACACGTTTTTTGGTGCTTAGACGAGCCACGTAGTTACCCTCTTGATCCCTAGTCCATATTTGGCGTCCTCCCCACCCTTGTTGGTGTAGTAAGTTCCATACGTACACATACTTATTCATACTACTTGCACGTTTAAAACTTCCATCGTAACCCTTCCTAGCTTTCACCATATATAATGTACTCTCGTAAATCATTTTCATTTATAAAATGGCGTCCTCAATTCCTTGTGTGGCCATGCATGAAGTAGCATAACCATTTATAACTTATATCAACATTTACTAAGTTTTCGAGACTTGTTTTATAACCATGTTGCCATTCGAATCATAATTAAGCTATACAACCAAAAACTGGACTTGTACTGTCACACCCCCAAATTTCGTGACTTGCAGTGGAATAAGTCATTCAGGGGCACGACTGGTCATAGCACCAAAGTTGCAGTTATATTGAACGACCTAAAGTGTCGTTTAGAAAATACAACGTTTGATTATATAAAAACATTCAGAGTTTTAAAGCTAGGTCCCAAAAGGTGAAACAAGTTTTCATAAAACAAGTTCATACAATTCAAACGATGGATAAGTGCATAAAATATAAAGTGAGATGCGTCGACTCCGCGACTCCATGATATCCACATGCAAGCCAACATGCGATACCTTAATTACCTGAAAATACATTGCTAAAAATGGTCAACAAAAATGTTGGTGAGATCATAGGTTTATGTAAATGAAATGTTGTACGGATACTACAAGTATAAAGTGTATGACAAAACAATGCCACATAAAAATGATACATTAGCTCTTAAGCTCATGACCCCGAAGCTAGACTGAATGAAATGCCCCAACTGAGTGTTTGCCAATCACTCTAATATGACAGAAATGAAATGCGTTCATTTGACAAGTTGGCGCTACCAACCCGAACGGGGGAGTCACCCTCAATAGATCTATTCACTCACCCTCGCTTGCTAACAATTAATGGTTCATGATACTAAAAGGGGACTTTAATCTGGGCAATGATGTAACTTAAGCAATGTAATGAGTTTGTATACTTTGGTTCGCATATAAAAATGGTGCAATGTATTCTCCCCCGAGAGTTTAGAAATCAATAAACAATTTAAAACGGGGCTATGAAAACTCACCTGATATGATATAGCAACAATGAGAATGATGGATATAATGAAATAAAGCTCGGTCTTTAACCGTGACCTATTATGAATGATGTGATTCAATGTAAGCAATGATACAATGCAACACATGCAAATACGTATGTTAACGATACCACTTGTTAGTTTTGAAAATAACATTTATCAACGAAAAATACACTTTTGACGTCTCGTTAAGTTATAAACTACTTTTCGTGTAAACATGTTGAAACGGTACTCCACGATCCTCGTTTGGTGTTCTATCGGCAAAATGTAGCGTTTTCATCGCAATTTAATATTTTCCTTAACTTGTGAAAATATGTCCAAAATGGCTTCGTGAAACTAGTCGCGAAATATTGCACGTTAAGTGTTAGTTGATCAAACTCGACGTTTTTGAAAACCTTGTAACAATGTATAAATGTCGTTTCATTTAACTTTTGATTGTACACGCCTCGATCAATTAGAAAATCGGCTAACAACGTTATGTTTCGTAAAAACACTAGTTTTTATACTTAAAACACTTCTAATAGTGGCTGTCAAAATAAACATGGTACGTCGGGCTTCAAACGTGAATAACTTGGCCGTTATAAGCTCGTTTTCTACGTTCTTTACATCCACGGCTTCGTATAATCATGAACTAACATAATCTCAGTAGGTCGGGTTGTCTAGATCACGTCTAATGCCTCGTTTTGTCCTTTGAATCTCGGCGATCAGCAACTAAATTTTCAGAAAATTAGTTTTCGTCGTCTAAGTTTGAAAAAGCATATCTCCTTCGTTATAAGTCGGTTTTTAGTGATTCTTGCGGCCACGGTTTCGTTTTTGAAAGAAATTTCTGAATATGAAGGCCAAAATATACCAAAAGTTACTGAGTTTTCCAGTTTACACGTTTTTGGACAGTAGCTATTTTAGATTGTTAAAAACTCACTTCCTTGGTTCTAAACTTGATCATACCACCTCAAATCAACTCCACAAGTTCGCAAATCCTACCATACACCTTCTTAGGGTGTCATGGGGTCCTAAACATCACCAACCTTGGTGGATTTCACGAGATCATTAGTGAAACTTATAGATCTAGTGATTAAGAGAGTTTATGTTCAAAAGTGGTATGTAAAACATAAATAACTTGCATGGATAATTAATATAACTTGAAAATACATGAACATATAAATCAAATGAAAGTATAAAATGATCAAAACATGTTCTTGAAACTTACTTGATGACTTGATGAGTTTTGGTAAGAAATGAGTAATAAACTTGAGATTTGATCACAAAATCATAACTAGGAAGGTAAATGGAGTGTGATTATGACTTGATCTTGAAAAATTTATGGATTTTGGTTGGTGTTCTTGGTTGGGCCGATCCTAGGAGATGGGGTGGGAGAGGTTTTGATCTTTCTTTTAGCTAAATGGTTTATGTGTATGTGTTATTGTTAGTGGATTAGGATGAAATAAAATGTGTACTAATTCATTAATGAGATTTGTATTATAATCAAGTGCTAAAGAGAATTAGGGGGGCTTTGGGGGGGGGGGGGGGGTGGGCGGCACATGGGGTAATTTAGATGAGATTTGATGTAATTAAAGCTTGTGTCTCCCATTTATTTAGAGTTTAGCTAGTTTAGTGTATACATTGAGTGTTATCGGTACCGAGTTAACTAGAAATAACCCGTGACGAGGTGAAATGAGATACGCGAAGTTGTAAAAATTGTAAAATCATGTTCCTTGCAAGAATCGGGTGTTAGAATGATTATCGATTGAAATTTCGAAAACCGACGGAGTTATAAGCGTCAAACGAAAAATATAGCGATTGATTTAAAAACACCGGGTAAAGTAATAATATAATCTCTATATCATTATAATTAGCTTGAAAATGTATTAGGATCATAGTCAGGAGTATTGGGTATATTGTTAGTAGAAATGACTGAGTGGTAACGTTAATTAAATAATTAAGCATACATTAATGAAAATCACACAAACACATGTATGAACTGATATGGAAATGATGTTACTGATGATATGCAGACTACCCTAGTCTGTATGATGTGCCTTTACTGATGATACATGAATACGCAGCTAAACCTAACTGGTTACGCGCATTTGAATACCCGTAAACCCAGTTTACGACATGATGAATGATGCCCATGAATAGTGATTTCCCTCCGGGAATGAATAGTGTCATGTGAATAGTAAAATTTTTACGACTTCTCAAAGTCTCAAACTGACTTCAAAAATGATGAATAGTGAAATGATGAATAGTGATTGGTGAATAGTGATTGATGAATAGTAACTCATGACTAGTAAATTGTCGGGGTTTGGGAAAATGACCTGAAATTATGAGTTGTGACATGTACCATGTTAGTCTAACGACCCAGCCCACTTCTCCATAAGCTAAACAAATAAGTTGTGCTAATAAGCTACCTAGATAAGCTTACGTATTACCTTTTCAAACCTATAAGCTAAGTGCACTCGAAACAGTTTCTTAAACCTTAAATCTTATCGAGTGGGCCTTAAAAGCCCAATAAGCTCAATAAGAAATTTTACGATTAAGCAGTTTAAAAGCAGTTTTGTTAAGTTCAATATGATCTATTTTAAGCCCACATTCAAGCCCAATCGATTTCGAACCCAATGGACCTTTTAAAATGTTAACGGGCTGTTAATGGACCTTAAGGCCCAATAACTCGACAATAAGCTATTTTCAGGAAATAAGCTGTTTTGTAGACTTTAATAAGCTGTTAGAAACTTATTTAGTAAACGGAAATGATAAACTCTAAAAATTATGATTTTTGGACTAGAAATGCAAAAGTTATGCGAAATGGGTTAAAAGTGTAACTTTCCTATGAGTTAGTGTCAAAACCGTCATTTTTGTAAAAATATATTATTATAACTTTTGACTAAAATGTTATAATTGAATAGTATAAACCTAAAATGCAAATATATTATAACTTTGGACTAAAAATGTAAAAGTTTCACCGTTAGGGTTAAAAGTGTAAATTTCATATAACTTGAAGGTTTATTCAGTAACTTTATTTTTATATATTCACACTAATGTTTTATCAATTTATATCCTAAGAAAACATTTAGACATTGCGTAAGAATTATTTAAATGACGTTACGTATATAAATATATATAACGAAGCTTTTTAACTAATAACATAACTTATCATCCACTAACTTTTGAAGATATGATATCTACGGATACAATAAACATAAAAACAAGATAATATTGTATATAATATTATTTTTGAACTTTAAGCATACCAACCATCCTTGTCACGAACAAATTCGTTATCCCATACTATTTCCATAATCATTATTCACGTTAAGTCAAGCTTAAACTATCGAAATCTCAGACTTCAGTATTATTCAGGTCGTGTGTTGGAGCCGTTCCCATATTACATTTGACGTCACATTACTTTGTCTACTACAGCTTAGGTGAGCTCATAGTCCCACTTTTATATGTATTTTAAACTCGTGGGGAGATAAATGCTACAAAACAGAACACAAGTATTTTCTGTATGCTATATCTGATTGATATTGCCTAAGTTACCGCTATTGCCAAAAAGTCCCTCATATCATGAACCATTAATCACTTGCGAGTGAATGCGAATATAGTGAATAGATCTATTGGCAGTTGACGCCCCATTTGAGTTTGCCGGAATGGTGACCAAATGCACTTTATTTGAGTAGACAATAGGAAGATGGCAATCTCCTACACGAGGGCCTCATACTTACACCATTTTATGGTGTATTTTATTTATATCATTTCTATGATATCACACATGTTAACGTTTGAGTGTCATGAGACTTAGGGCAATATACTACACTGCAATATTACTGTTTCTACTATAATTGTGTTTCTATACAAATTGAGACGTGTGTTCAACTGATTATTAAATATAAACGCTATGGATTCACTCAACGATTTTGTTGACTTTTAGCATGTTTATCTCAGGTAACTGATGGAGCTTTGAGGCACGAAGTGGGCAATAAACTGTTGGTTTTGGTGTCAAATAAACTCTATCATTCATTTTAAACTATTATATCTTTTGTGAGATACTAAACTATGGAATCCCTTTTGTACTCGAATTATTAAATGAATGATAATAACTTTCAAAACGCCTCTTTTGAGTCATTTTCTATGATTATGACTGTGATCCTCGAAGTAATACCCCTATTAGTCTTCCGCTGTTAAGTTGAAATCTAGGGGGTGTTACAAAAAGTGAGTTAGATGGGTACAAATAAGATCACCCTTCTTCAAGGGAGGTGATTTGCACAATCTTTATTTTAATCAATGTTTTGAAAACCGGGTTTTTAATCGACCCGGTCGAACCACCGGGTTACCAGTTCAACCTGGTTTTCTATTAAAAGATAATTTTTTTTCAACCGGGTCAACCTGGTTTTCTTTAAAAAAGAGTTGGAAAAACCCAAACCCTGCCGGATTTCGAGAACCGAGTTGACCCGGGTCACTTAAAACCCGAAAGGTCTAACCTGTTAACCCGTTTTTAAAGAACCTCTTTTTCTTACATTTTTTTTTTGCCGGAACCGGTTAACCCGGGTTTCAAAACATTGATTTTAATTGGCACACTCACCGTAGAAGTTTACAGAACACATTGTAAAAACTATACAACTATGTCATGCACAAAATAGAGTGTACCAATCAAAAGCTTAATTGTACAAATCAATTCTCTTCTTCAAGTGGTGACCAATGATGGTGCAATAATTGAGTTCTCACTAAATGGTATAACGAGATTTTGTGTGGCATGTAGTAGTAGTATAATGGTAATATGGTGATGATAGGTTTGTATGGACATCATAAAAGACCCGTGGTTCTAGGTAAGTCAAGGTATATCTCATTGGCATTCATTTGTGTTTGGTTTGACTTGGTAGATTATACTTCGTATGAATTTATCTTTTGTTAAGGCCAGTCTAGTTGATTAGGTTTCAATGGCAATGTTTAGAATTTTTTTTATTTTTTTTTAAACGGCAGCAATGTATGGATTGTATATGCATTTTGTCACACGCTTACTACAAAGGTATTAGTTTAAGAAACAACTTAACCATTAATCAAAATGAATCTACGTATTTAATTACAAGACAAATACTTGCATAAAGTATTAGTGTATAATCGCAAATAATTATACTTCCGAACTTGTATTTTGGTGTGACCCTTGATCAAAGACTTACGAATTCAATATATAGTCATTGCGATAAAAAAAATCTATGGATTATAAATTAAAAATTATAAAAGTTTGAGGATTAAGTAATATTTAAATTATTAATTTAGTGGTTGATTTTGTTACCATCTTTTATCAAGGGTATTTAAAATTTGCCATAAGTATAACTAAAGGGTAATTTTTAAGCAAAACACTCATTTTAAGTCATTTTATATTTCAAGAATTAAATATACGTTCTTTATAAGTAGTATAGATTTCCAATAACCATATTATTAGAATCGTTAAGATTTTTTTACCAATTTCTTCTGTAAGACTGGTGTTATGGTTATCAAAACCACTACTACTACGACAGTGCCACATCACCATTCAACACACTACCAAACCCACCACCAAACAAGTTACGCGCATTTGTTATGGTTATCATCAAACCAAAAATATAAACCTACCCCACTTTATACAAATATGCCCCACAAACACACACAAAAAAAACATTGAAAATTGTTTGGTGGTCTACACCGCCGAACGAATGCAAAAAGAGAGGTTTTGACATGTGGTCTTGGGCCTTTGCTATGGTCTATACACGTGGTGGGTGGCACCACCAGGTGGTCAACCACCACCATAGTGTTCAGTCTAACAAACCATAAATGATATCACATACATATTATGAGATGAGGTAAAGAAAAATTGCATAGTAGTACATTAATTTTTTGAAAAATATCAAAGTAGATCGGATGTATGGTCGTCGTGCCTTCTTACATGTATAATTAGTTGCACACTGTTTGTCCCTAATTATGTCAGTTTTATAGAACACAAGTTAAATTTAAGTAACAACTCACAATGTAACTTTTCAACGTATAACTCTTTATTGATATAAATCAAATAATTACAAAGTGTGGTGCGGAAAACACTTAATTGAATGACAATGTATAACTCGGCTCCCTAAACATGTAAACTTAGAATACTAAGTTTTCAAGTGAACTTATGAGTCTCTGAGAGACTCCCTGTAAGTTCAACAATGAGAATAAATGCACTTCACTAAATTCAACAATTAGAATGTAAAGCAACAAGCATTTACTTTTGACCAACATTCCTTTATATACTATGTACGAGGTAGTTGAAAGTGGGGTTAGGTAAATACGTGTCAAGAATATTATGAAAGAAGTACAATAAAGTACATCTTTCATTTAATGCTTCTATTCATTGAAGCGCTCATTGCTTGATATAGTAAACAGTTCTGCCAACTGTTCACTGCTTTTCACTAACTCATATCTTGTTTTACTTTTCACCAAATACACTTTATCCCGCTCAATTGTATCTTTGAAAAGTCCTGCCAAAACTTCAAAGACTAAGAGCCAAACTTTGTTGGTTGTTAGGGAGTTGACTGGTTCATCAGGGTATTGCCAACCCATGATGAATCTTAATCCTTCAACATGAGTTCCTTTTACATGCTAGCTGACCCGCATCAGCTAGTGAATATGTCTTCAGGTAAGCTTCGACTTCCTTGACGATGTCTATGACTTGAACTCTACTAAGGTTGATCGTTGATTTCATTATCAGGAATCTTCTTTACGTAGACTAATTTATGTTCAAATTCTAGTGAGATAACATTAGGCACTAAATTGGCCAAACACACATGACTTTTATTTAGAACTATCCGTTGGATTTTGTCACAACCCCTAAATTTCGTGACTTGCAGCGGAATGAAGCATTCAGGGGCGCGACTGGTCATAGCACCAAAGTTGCAGTTATATTGAATGACCTAAAGTGTCGTTTAAAAAATACATCGTTTGATTATTTAAAAACATTCAGAGTTACAAAGCTAGGTCCCAAAAGGTGAAACAGGTTTTCATAAAACAAGTTTATACAATTCAAACGATGGATAAGTGCATAAAATATAAAGTGAGACGCGTCGACTCCGCGACTCCATGATGTCCATATGCAAGCCAACATGCGATACCTTAATTATCTGAAAATACATTGCTAAAAATGGTCAACAAAAATGTTGGTGAGATCATAGGTTTATGTAAAGGAAATGTTGTACGGATACCGCAAGTATAAAGTGTATGACAAAACCATGCCACATAAAAATGATACATTAGCTCTAAGCTCATGACCCCGAAGCTAGACTGAATGAAATGCCCCAACCGAGTGTTTGCCAATCACTCTAATATGACAAAAATGAAATGCGTTCGTTTGACCAGTTGGTGCTACCAACCCGAACGGAGGAGTCACCCTCAATAGATCTATTCACTCACTCTCGCTTGCTAACAATTAATGGTTCATGATAATAAAAGGGGACTTTAATCTAGGCAATGATGTAACTTAAGCAATGTAATGAGTTTGTATACTTTGGTCCGCATATGAAAATGGTGCAATGTATTCTCCCCCGAGAGTTTAGAAATCAATAAACAATTTAAAACGGGGCTATGAAAACTCACCTGATATGATATAGCAACAATAACAATGATGGATATGATGAAATAAAGCTCGGACTCTAACCGCGACCTATTATGAATGATGTGATCCAATGTAAGCAATAATACAATGCAACACATGCAAATACGTATGTTAACGATACCAGTTGTTAGTTTTGAAAATAACGTTTATCGACGAAAAATACACTTTTGACGTCTCGTTAAGTTATAAACTACTTTTCGTATAAATATGTTGAAACGGTACTCCACGATCCTCGTTTGGTGTTCTATCAGTAAAATGTAGCGTTTTCATCGCAATTTAATATTTTCCTTAACTTATGAAAATATGTCCAAAATGGCTTCGTGAAACTAGTTGCGAAATATAGCACGTTAAGTGTTAGTTGATCAAACTCGACGTTTTTGAAAACCTTGCAACAATGTATAAATGTCGTTTCATTTAACTTTTGATTATACACGCCTTGATCAATTAGAAAATTGGCTACCAATGTTATGTTTCGCAAAAACACTAGTTTTTATACTTAAAACACTTTCTATTAGTGGGCTGTCAAAATGAATATGGTACATCGGGCTTCAAACGTGAATAACTCGGCCGTTATAAGCTCGTTTTCTAAGTTCTTTACATCCACGGCTTCGTATAAACATGAACTAACATAATCTCAGTAGGTCGGGTCATCTAGATCACGTCTAACGCCTCGTTTTTTCCTTTGAATCTCGGCGATCAGCAACTAAATTTTCAGAAAATTAGTTTTCGTCGTCTAACTTTGAAAAATCATATCTCCTTCGTTATAAGTCGGTTTTTAGTGATTCTTGCGGCCACGGTTTCGTTTTTGAAAGAAATTTCTGAATATGAAAGCCAAAATAGTTCAAAAGTATCTGAGTTTTCCATACTTTGCATTTTTGGACCGAACCTTATTTATACTTGTTAAAACTCATTTTCTTGGTTCTAAACTTGATCATACTACTTCAAATCAACTCCACAAGTTCGCAAATCCTACCATACACCTTCTTAGGGTGTCATGGGGTCCTAAACATCACCAACCTTGGTGGATTTCATGAGATCATTAGTGAATCTTATAAATCTAGTGTTAAAGATAGTTTATGTGCAAAAGTGGTATCTAAAACATAAGTAACTTGCATGAATAACTAATATAACTTGAAAATACATAAACATATGAATCAAATGAAAGTATAAGATGATCAAAATGTGTTCTTGAAACTTACTTGATGATTTGATGAGTTTTGATAAGAAATGAGTAAGAAACTTGAGATTTAATCACAAAACCATAACTAGGAAGGTAAATGGAGTTTGATTATGACTTGAACTTGGAAAATTTATGGATTTGTGGTGGTGTTCTTGAACTGGCCGAATGGAGAAATTGCTTGGTTTAGCTAATATGATCTTGTGTTATGTGATGATGTTAGTGGAATGGAAATAAAATGACACAAAATTCATTAATGGTTTTTGGAGCATTAGGCTAAATGGGGGGGGGGGGGGGTTAGGGGGGCGGCACATGTGGGTAATATGGAAGGGATTTGATGTTTAAGTAAGGCTTTGTCCCCCATTTAAATGAGTATTGATAGTTTAGTGTATACATTGAGTGTTATCGGGTACCGAGTTAACTAGAAATGAATCATGACGAGGTGAAATGAAATACGACGAAGTTGTAAAAATTGTAAAATCATATTCCTTGCAAGAATCGGGTGTTAGAATGATTATCGGATTGAAATTTCGTAAACCGATGGAGTTATAAGCGTCAAACGAATAATATAGCGATTGGTTTAAAAACACCGGGTAAAGTAATAATATAATCTCTATATCATTATAATTACTTTGAAAATTTATTAGGATCATTGTCGGGAGTATTGGGTATAATGTTAGTAGAAATGACTGAGTGGTAACGTTAATTAAACAATTTAACATACGTTAATGAAAATCACACAAACCCATGCATGAACTGATATGATAATGATGTTACTGATCATATGCAGACTACTCTAGTCTGTATGATGTGTCTTTACTGATGATGCATGAATACGCAGCTAAACTTAACTGGTTACGCGCATTTGAATACCCGTAAACCAAGTTTACAACATGATGAATGATCCCCATGAATAGTAATTTCCCTCCGGGAATGAATAGTGTCACGTGAATAGTAAAATTTTTGATGACTTCTCAAAGTCTTAAACTGACTTCAAAAATGATGAATATTGAAATCATGAATAGTGATCGGTGAATAGTAATTTGTCGGGGTTTGAAAAATGACCTGAAATTACGAGTTGTGACAGTCGACCACCCTAAAAGGAATTCAGTCCCTGAATTCAGCTGATGTTGGTCTCTGGAGTGGTCTCGGTAAAAAGATGTGGGTATTTGAGTCGCATCTGGTCTTCCCGTTCCCAAGTAAACTCAGGACCTCTGCGAGAATTCCTGCGAACTTTGACAATCGGAATTCGACTTTGTTTCAACTGTTTGACCTCTCGGTCCATGATTTCTGCTGGTTCTTCCACGAAGTTAAGCTTATCATCGATCTGAATTTCTTCCAATGGGATTACGAGCGTTTCGTCTGAAAGATATTTCTTGAGGTTTAAGACATGAAACGTGTTATGTACATTGCTGAGCTCTGATGGAAGTTCAAGCCTGTATGCCACCGGACCAATCCTTTCCAGAATCTTGAATGGCCCAATGTATCTCGGGTTCAACTTCCCGCGTTTCCCGAATCGTATCACGCCCATCCAAGGCGAGACCTTCAACATGACTTTGACTCCAACCTGAAATTCTAATGGTTTGCGTCGAACATCGGCGTAACTTTTCTGTCTGCTTCTGGCTGTTTGGAGTCTTTCCCTAATCTGGACTATCATTTCTGTTGTTTCTCTGACTAATTCTGGACCAGTTAGTAGTACATCACCAACTTCGGCCCAACAAACTGGGGACCTGCACTTACGACCGTAGAGTGCCTCGAATGGTGCGGCTTTTATGCTCGAATGATAATTGTTATTGTAAGAGAACTCGATCAATGGCAAATGGTTAGCCCAACCATTTCCAAAGTCAATGACACATGCCCTGAGCATGTCTTCCAATGTCTGAATCGTTCTCTCGCTCTGACCATCGGTCTGAGGATGATAGGCGGTACTCATGTCTAGTTTAGTCCCAAATGAATCTTGCAATGACTCCCAAAAAGTTTGAAGTAAAGTGACTCTCTCTATCGGAAATGATGGAAATTGGTGCTCCGTGCCTTGAGACTATTTCCTTGACATAAAGTCTGGTGAGCTGATCCATAGTATAAGTCTCTTTGGTTGGAATGAAATGGGTTGACTTGGTGAGACGATCAACTATTACCCAAATAGCATCGTAACCTCCTGATGTTTTGGGAAGTTTAGTGACAAAGTCCATTGTAATGCGTTCCCATTTCCACTGTGGAATTTCTGGTTGCTGAAGTAATCCTGATGGTTTCTGGTACTCGGCTTTTACTTTAGCACAAGTAAGGCATTTACTGACATACGTAGCTATCTCTGCTTTCATATTCGGCCACCAATAAAGCTTCTTGAGATCCTGATACATCTTATCAGAACCTGGATGAATGGAGTACTTCGACTTGTGTGATTCGTGCATGATCAACTCTCGTATTCCACCATAGAGAGGTATCCAGCTTCTATCCTTGAAGCATAATGTTCCATCTGATCTCCTTACTAAACCGTTTGCATTATCTTGCATTCCTTTGAGTGTTTCACTTGGTAGATTTTCTTCCTTGAGTGCCTCGACTTGGGCCTCGAGGATCTTTGATGGTAGTGGTGAAATGATTGTCATTCCCAATGATCTGACTCTCAAAGGCTTGAGTCTCTCTTTCCGACTGAGTGCATCTGCCACAACATTGGCTTTTCCTGGGTGATATCTAATTTCACAGTCGTAATCACTAAGTAGTTCCAACCAACGACGTTGCCTCATGTTAAGTTCCTTCTGATCAAGAATGTACTGTAAGCTTTTGTGGTCTGTAAATACTACACACTTTGTTCCATAAAGATAATGCCTCCAAATCTTGAGTGCGAAAACCACGGCACCCAACTCTAAGTCGTGAGTAGTGTATTTCTTCTCATGCTTCTTAAGCTGTCGAGATGCATAAGCTATCACTTTCTCGTTTTGCATTAGCACTGCTCCAAGTCCTTTGTGTGAAGCATCGCAATATACCACGAAGTTTTCAATCCCTTCTGGCAATGAAAAAATTGGCGCGCTGCAAAGTTTCTGTTTCAATAACTGAAAAGCGGTCTCTTGCTTTTCTCCCCAATCGCACTTCTGGTTCTTTTGTGTCAACTTGGTCAGTGGCTTAGCTATCTTGGAAAAAACCTTCAATGAACCTTCTGTAATATCCGGCAAGTCCTAAGAATTGACGAATTTCTGTGGGAGTTTTTGGTGTTGCCCAATCTTTAACTGCCTCAATCTTTGCTGGATCAACCTGTAGTCCCTGACTATCAATGACGTGACCAAGAAATTGTACTCTTCTGATCCAAAAATCACACTCAAAATTTTGGCGTACAGTTTCTCTTTCTTGAGCAGTTCTAAGATTATTCTAAGGTGTTCTCGGTGCTCTTCTTCACTCCTTGAGTAAATCAAGATATCGTCAATGAATACGATCACAAACTTGTCTAGATATGGCTTGCACACCCTGTTCATGAGATCCATGAACACAGCCGATGCGTTGGTTAGTCCGAATGGCATTACTTGAAATTCATAATGGCCATAGCGTGTTCTGAATGTTGTCTTCGGGATATCTCCCTCCCGAACCCTAAGCTGATGGTAACCCGATCTCAAGTCGATCTTGGAGTAATAACTGGAACCTTGCAACTGATCAAACAAATCGTCGATCCTGGGAAGTGGATTACGATTCTTCACCGTTAATTTGTTTAGCTCTCGATAATAAATGCACATTCTGAAAGATCCATCTTTCTTCTTTACAAACAAAACTGGTGCTCCCAAAGGCGAGGAACTCGGCCTAATGAATCCTTTATCCAAGAGCTCTTGCAATTGGTTCGACAACTCTTGCATTTCTGAAGGTGCAAGTCGATAAGGTGCTCGCGCAACTGGTGCGGCTCCCGGCACTAAGTCAATCTGAAATTCGACTTGGCGAGTAGGTGGAAGTCCTGGTAAGTCTTATGGAAAGACTTCTGGAAAATATTTAACCGTTGGCACATCCTCAAGTCGCTTCTCCTTCGACTTCTTTTCTGTGATATGAGCCAAGAATGCATAACAGCCCTTCTTTATGTATTTCTCTGTTTTAATGCACAAGATGATGCTGAGTCTAGTCCCACTGCGTTCTCCGCGAACGACCAATGTTTCGCCATCATAATGAAGATGAACAACTTTTTCATCACAGATGATTCTGGCATGATGTTGAGATAACCAATCCATTCCGATGACAATGTCGAAACTTCCAAGTTATACTGGCATGAGATCTATATTGAACGGATGATTGAGAAAATTGAGAGTGCAACCACGAATGATCGTGTCGGTGCCAACTAAACTACCGTTAGCTAGTTCAATGTGATATGGAGTGTCTAATGCGGTTGGTTCAATGTTGAGTAATGGTGCAAATGCAGTAGAAACAAAACTTCTATTAGCTCCTGAATCAAATAGTATGGATGCATAACGATTATTAATGAGGAACGTACCCGTAACGACATTCGGGTCCTCCCTGACATCTTCTCCTCCAAGGACATAAGCTCTTCCTCTAGCTGTTCCACCTTGGTTATTGTTTCCCTGATTCTTTCCTTTTGGACATTCCTTCTTGAAGTGTCCAACTTCTCCACAACCAAAGCATGTTACTGGGGGCTTCTGATTATCAACCACAATCGGAGCCTTGCAATCCCAGGTCGAATGACCAACCTTTTTACAGTTCCCACACGGATTCGGTCAATTTCCAGGGTTATGATGGGTTTGACATTTGTTGCACTTGGGTAAAGTACCGTTGTAACCTCTTTTCTCAGCTTGACCTGCAACATAGGCCTTTACAGTTTCCTGTCTCTTGGGTGGTGGTTAAGTAACATTGCTACTCTGGTTGTTATCCCGATTTCTTTTGTTGTTGTTGTTATTGGAATTGTTTCGGTTGCTGTTATAGTTGTTGTTGTTTCGGTAGTTGTTGGAATTGTTGTTGTAGTTACGGTTACTGTTGGTGTTATTGTTGTTGTTTGAAGTAGTTCCTTTCTTCACTATCTGAGCCATGAGTTTCTGAGACATTCTGATTGCCTCATCCAATGTTTCCGGGTCAAAAGAAATCACATCTCCACGGATGCTGTGAGGTAATCGTCCAATGAAATTCTCTAATAACTTCTCAGTGTCCGGAACCATTGTCGGACAAAATGCTGCCAATTCCTGAAACCTCCTGATATATGCCTCAATATCATTTCCTGCTGTCACTAGCTCATAAAACTCTGTTTCCATCTTTTTCACTTCTGTTCGTGGGCAAAACTTCTTTGTCAGCAACTTCTTGAATTCGTCCATGTAAGCTTGTGAGCATTCTCCATTCCCATGGGCTTTGCATACGAATTCCACCATGACATAGCTTCCCCAACGAGTGTACTAGTAGCAAACTTAACCTTGCTGTCCTCCGGACAGTTGCATAGAAGGAATACTAATTCTGTCTTTTCAAACCATCAGATCATGGCAGTGGCCCCTTCAGTACCTTTGAATTTTTCCAGATCACCACTCTTGAAATCTCTGTACGTACATTTACGTCCATTAGTTCCATTAGTATTTGGTCCTGCGGCTTCCGCGGTTTCTGCCCGCGAAGCGGCTTCAGCAGCAGCTGCAGCTACAGCAGCTCTTTCTGTAACCAATGCTGCCTCAATACTGTCGGTAACAAGCTTTCTGACTTCAGTTGGGGTCATAGTAGTAGTGGCTCTTTTGGGTGGCATAATTCTTCACAATCACAAAAGATAACAACAATGAGAATCCACAATAGAAAACGATCATCATACACAATATATACAACCACAACATGTATATACATCCACAACACGTATAAATACAACCACAGCATGTATAAATACAATGAAACCACAACGAAACATCATAAATATAATCACAACGCACATGAATATAATACATGAAAATTTCGATTACGCAGACCGATATCATAAAATAGCACAACAAAAATCCTGCATAGTAGAGTCACACTTGATATATTTGTTTGTACCACAAGCAAAAGACAACAAGTCCTAACTATGTCCCATACCCCGGGACTAGGATAATAATGTACAAGCTACATGATAACAGTCTAACACTAGGCACCTCCTCCGGGTGCTCCATCTAGCCTGCAGAAAATCCTCTGAAGATCCCTAGGCATAGCAACAGCGATCTCCTCTAGGTGCTGAACTCGAAGCTGAAGATCAGTCTCCCTAGTCTCTGATGTAGACATCCTAGCCTGAACTGAAGATAACTATCCGTCCTGGCGATGATGCTCATCCTGGGACATCTGTGCTCTATCGACTAACCCCGGCATCTCCTGCCTCAGCTGGGTGATATGCTCTGAACTCTCTAACTGACGAGCCTCTAGACCCTGGTGTGACACATCAATGGCAACCCTGCCCTGGATCAATCCCTCGACCTCCTCCTCTATAGCCTCAATACGGCTCACTAGGGTCTCATCTAAATGAGCTAATGCCCTGTCAATCTCTCCCTGAAGCTGATCTAGTCGCGAGTCAAATGTAATAGCAGTAAGCAGTCTGTCAGCAGCAGCCCTCGAGCTCTCACCAACCTCGAATCTGCTGGGTGGTGCTGTCTTTGTGGCATCTGAAGTACCTGGTGATGGAATATCAAGACGTGCCCGCTTTTTGAGCGGTAGGTCTAACATAGGAGCAGGATCTCTGGTGTGAACTGGTGCTAATAGGGATGGCAATGGTGGAGACAATGATGATAAGGATGGTAAGGGTGATAATGGTAATGGTGTACTGAATGCCACACTCCTCCTCGCTGTCAAGCGGCGACGGAGTGGATGAAATGAAGTAAGTGATGATGGTGGTGGTAGGGATACAAATGCAGCTGGTGACCTGACAGTGAGATGATGAACCCGCTTAGCAGTAGTGCGCTTCATGCGCGGCCCACCTGGATATGTACGGTAAACTCGACCATAGGATACAAACTCTCCTTGCTGGATAATTGGAACAACTCTGGGACCACAACGGATCACAGGTGACAGTGGTGGGGTAGGCACGACTTCCCCCTCCTCAAAGGGTTCTGTCTCAGCCTCTGACATCACAGGTGAAGACTGTGGAGTAGGCTCCACTGATGACAAAATGATAGTGGGTAGTGGGGATGATGTAACCGACTCTGGTATGATGGAGGGTAGTGAGGAAGTATCATCTGACTCAGAGTCCGATGAGATAACAATAGGGTGTGAATCCGAAGACATCACTGAGACAATAGATGTGAAATAAAAGTAAATAAACATTTACACAATGTGAGTTATGATGAAATGATATATGTATGAAATCGCAATCACTACATGTGATATAATAAATATGCACTTATGCTACAATGATGAGATGCTATGATGGTGCAGTTATAGTCTAGGATATAATGGACAACCTAGTTCGCTATAACCTTTGCTCTGGTACCAATCTGTCACACCCCCAAATTTCGTGACTTGCAGCGGAATGAAGCATTCAGGGGCGCGACTGGTCATAGCACCAAAATTGCAGTTATATTGAACGACCTAAAGTGTCGTTTAAAAAATACATCGTTTGATTATTTAAAAACATTCAGAGTTACAAAGCTAGGTCCAAAAAGGTGAAACAGGTTTTCATAAAACAAGTTGATACAATTCAAACGATGGATAAGTGCATAAAATATAAAGTGAGACGTGTCGACTCCGCGACTCCATGATGTCCAAATGCAAGCCAACATGCGATACCTTAATTACCTGAAAATACATTGCTAAAAATGGTCAACAAAAATATTGGTGAGATCATAGGTTTATGTAAAGCAAATGTTCTACGGATACCACAAGTATAAAGTATATGACAAAACCATGCCACATAAAAATGATACATTAGCTCTAAGCTCATGACCCCGAAGCTAGACTGAATGAAATGCACCAACCGAGTGTTTTCCAATCACTCTAATATGACAGAAATGAAATGCGTTCGTTTGACCAGTTGGTGCTACCAACCCGAACGGAGGAGTCACCCTCAATAGATCTATTCACTCACTCTCGCTTGCTAACAATTAACGGTTCATGATAATAAAAGAGGACTTTAATCTGGGCAATGATGTAACTTAAGCAATGTAATGAGTTTGTATACTTTGGTCCGCATATGAAAATGGTGCAATGTATTCTCCCCCGAGAGTTTAGAAATTAATAAACAATTTAAAACGGGGCTATAAAAACTCACCTGATATGATATAGCAACAATGACAATGATGGATATGATGAAATAAAGCTCGGACTCTAACCGCGACCTATTATGAATGATGTGATCCAATGTAAGCAATAATACAATGCATCACATGCAAATACGTATGTTAACGATACCACTTGTTAGTTTTGAAAATAACGTTTACCGACGAAAAATACACTTTTGACGTGTCGTTAAGTTATAAACTACTTTTCGTATAAATATGTTGAAACGGTACTCCACGATCCTCGTTTGGTGTTCTATCGGCAAAATATAGCGTTTTCATCGCAATTTAATATTTTCCTTAACTTGTGAAAATATGTCCAAAATGGCTTCGTGAAACTAGTTGCGAAATATTGCGCGTTAAGTGTTAGTTGATCAAACTCGACGTTTTTGAAAACCTTGCAACAATGTATAAATGTCGTTTCATTTAACTTTTAATTATATACGACTTGATCAATTAGAAAATCGGCTATCAATGTTATGTTTCGCAAAAATACTAGTTTTTATACTTAAAACATTTTCTATTAGTGGGCTGTCAAAATGAATATGGTACGTCGGGCTTCAAACGTGAATAACTCGGCCGTTATAAGCTCGTTTTCTACGTTCTTTACATCCACGGCTTCGTATAAACATGAACTAACATAATATCAGTTGGTCGGGTTGTCTAGATCACATCTAACACCTCGTTTTGTCCTTTGAATCTCGGCGATCAACAACTAAATTTTCAGAAAATTAGTTTTCGTCGTCTAACTTTGAAAAATCATATCTCCTTCGTTATAAATCGGTTTTAAGTGATTCTTGCGGCCACGGTTTCGTTTTTGAAAGAACTTTCTTAATATGAAGGCCAAAATAGTTCAAAAGTTTCTGAGTTTTCCAGACTTTCTTATACTTGTTAAAACTTATTTTCTTGGTTCTAAACTTGATCATACTACTTCAAATCAACTCCACAAGTTCGCAAATCCTACCATACACCTTCTTAGGTTGTCATGGGGTCCTAAACATCACCAACCTTGGTAGATTTCATGAGATCATTAGTGAATCTTATAGATCTAGTGTTAAAGATAGTTTATATGCAAAAGTGGTATCTAAAACATAAGTAACTTGCATGAATAACTAATATAACTTGAAAATACATAAACATATGAATCAAATGAAAGTATAAGATGATCAAAATGTGTTCTTGAAACTTACTTGAATATTTGATGAGTTTTGATAAGAAATGAGTAAGAAACTTGAGATTTAATCACAAAACCATAACTAGGAAGGTAAATGGAGTTTGATTATGACTTGAACTTGGAAAATTTATGGATTTGTGGTGGTGTTCTTGGTTTGGCCGAATGGGGAAGAAGAAAAAGAAGAGAGAAATTGCTTGGTTTAGCTAATTTGATCTTGTGTTATGTGATGATGTTAGTGGAATGGAAATAAAATGACACAAAATTCACTAATGGTTTTTGGAGCATTAGGCTAAATGGTGGGGTTAGGGGGCGGCACATGTGGGTAATATGGAAGGGATTTGATGTTTAAGTAAGGCTTTGTCCCCCATTTAAATGAGTATTGATAGTTTAGTGTATACATTGAGTGTTATCGGGTACCGAGTTAACTAGAAATGAATCATGACGAGGTGAAATGAAATACGGCGAAGTTGTAAAAATTGTAAAATCATATTCCTTGCAAGAATCGGGTGTTAGAATGATTATCGGATTGATATTTCGTAAACCGACGGAGTTATAAGCGTCAAACGAATAATATAGCGATTGGTTTAAAAACACCGGGTAAAGTAATAATATAATCTCTATATCATTATAATTAGTTTGAAAATGTATTAGGATAATTGTCGGGAGTATTGGGTATAATGTTAGTAGAAATGACTGAGTGGTAACGTTAATTAAACAATTAAGCATACGTTAATGAAAATCACACAAACCCATGCATGAACTGATATGATAATGATGTTACTGATCATATGCAGACTACTCTAGTCTGTATGATGTGTCTTTACTGATGATGCATGAATACGCAGCTAAACCTAACTGGTTACGCGCATTTGAATACCCGTAAACCAAGTTTACAACATGATGAATGATGCCCATGAATAGTGATTTCTCTCCGGGAATGAATAGTGTCACGTGAATAGTAAAATTTTTGACGACTTCTCAAAGTCTCAAACTGACTTCAAAAACGAGGAATAGTGAAATGATGAATAGTGATCGGTAAATAGTGATTGATGAATAGTAACTCATGAATAGTAATTTGTCGGGGTTTGGAAAATGACCTGAAATTACGAGTTGTGACAGATTTCTACTTTGTAATTAGAGATCATCATTACGCATATTATCCAAGTTAAATTGCACCCAATGGTTTTGTTTCAAGTCATGCATTTCGTGCTTAAATCATGGTCTACGCATGAGGTCAAGGATGCCTAATATGGTAGTGCTAAGTGCTTGGGACCTTTTTACGGTTATTGCAAGCAAAGGTTCGGGGTAATAATTCTAGACCAGTTATCGTAGTTTTAAGTGTCTTCTACACCAGTTTCAAGAGTGTTTGTGGAAGGTTATTTTATTAAAGATAAACACGCATCATAGGTCATGGATATTTTAGCTTGTGGTACTTCTACAATGTTGGAAATTTCCTACGTCACACATGTATACATTTTGTCGTGCAAGACAGTAAGGTTCATACTATAGCTGGAAATGTTTCGTTTGAGTTTCTAACGGTTTTTTCTCAGTTATCAAGGTATTTGTCAACGTTTTCACTCTTTTCATGCTTATATCGAGCGATTGTCGTCAAGTTGTTATTTTTATGCTTTTTTTGTTGGGGTAACATTGACTAGGTCTCTTTTATGTTTTAATGATAACAAATAAACCTTCGCAACACATATAATCACAAACGTAAGCCAAAAGCCAACCGGTTCCATATCTGGAACTAGCGCGCTAGTGACGTATCGGAGCGCCAGCAGCGCGCCAGCTTTCTGTTTGAATTGGCTCGGTTTTTGAAAGTCGGCTTTCCCCCTACTTTACAAATGTGGATCTTGCATTACATGTATGAATATGATAATAGAGTTATTTGAAACACTCGAAACGAGGTTTAGACTTAGAGGGATATAAAATCATGACCTCCTGTTTTTGACAAAAATGCCAACTCAAGTATTTTATCAAACACCTCTATCCAAGGCTTTTCCAAACCTAGGAGACTCTGTAACACCCCCATCCGAGAACGGGTAAAATGTCACATTTATGGCAACAACAGAACTAAATGCAAGAGGAAGTCTTTATTTAAATAAAAAGATAAGTCATGAAACAAAATAAATTCCAAAAGGGAATTACGAATCCAACCAAGTCTAAAATGAAATGAAATATCCAAAGTCATAAGTCTTAAACAAAATCCAAAGACAATGGGAAAGCTATCAATGGGTTGGTCCTCTAAGAGCTCCTACTCTCTTCACTCAAATCCCAGCATCTCTCTTATTAACTGCCGCAGAGAAAAGAAAATGCGGCTAAGCTTAAAAAGCCCAGTGAACAGATATAAACAAACGAATAACTAAACATGAAATAAGCATATGGAAATAGAATCATAAGGAATTGCCTACGAGCTCAAAACATATGTCTAAGGCATGATATGTTAGGAACACATTTTATTTACATTACAAGTCTTGTTCATTTAGTTTAAAATGTTGCACGATTAAGGACTTTAAGTTAGAATTAAGGTCCGGTCAATTAGAAGTCCATGGGCCGGCCTTCTTATCATTTTTCCTTCTAGAAACTTTCATGTAAGTGTTGCCCTAATCTTCGCCTATAAATAGAAGGTTAGGGAGATCATTTTAGGCGTTGGTTATTCATTTGTATGCGGAAGCTATGTCAAAGTCTTAAGTGAATGATAATCATCTGACTATTCTTCTTCTTAATCTTTTCTCTATTGTTATCTTATCTCTCGTAATTCTCTTATAGTTGTTTATTTCATTTCGTAGCTTATAGTTAAGTAGTAGTCGTGGTTTATCTAGTATAGATTAGCTTGTGTTACGTTAATTAAGAGGACCTACAAGTGGTATCATTCGCCTAAGGATAGTTAACGTGTGTGTTTAATAGTAGATTACATCGTTATTAACTTTGGTTTTGTCATTTACGTTTGGTTTTCATTGAGTTTTTTGTTCGAAGTTGCGTTAAAAAACAAGTGGTTTAATCGTTGTTAGTTGTAGATCTTCACAAAAATCTTAGTTTTTCACCTTAAAAGTTGCAAAAATCTTCGTATTTACGTAGCTTTAATCGTTAAAAACCATTGTTATCGACTAATCATCATTGTGGAAAGTTCTATATGAAATTCGAAAAAAGTCGGGGAAAAGAGGGTTTTTCGGAATTGGCAGAAAGAGGGTTTCTCGCAATTGACAGTCTTTCTCGCAAATCACAAGAATCTTCGGAATTGGTACTCAGTATTTTCTAGCTTGTAGAAGTTAGTGAAAATACTTCGACTTGGCTTTAATTCCCACCTCTTGTATGAGAGATTGAGAAAGTGATCGAAATTGTAATTTTGATAATCTTTCGAAATTGCTTGATCTTTCGCAATTCTAAATAATTTATCGAAATTGCCTTTTCATATCGCAATTCAGATAATTTTTTCGCAATTGCTAAAGTTCTTTCGCAAATTAGATAGTTTATCGCAATTATCAATTCTCTTTCGCAATTGGGAGTTTCTTTCGCAATTGCTAGTTTCTCTCGCAATTGGACGTTTCTTTCGCAATTCGCAGGATCTTTCGCAATTGGCAGTGTGAACAGTGTTTTTCGCAATTGGAGTGAACAGTAATATTTCTTCGAAATTGGACAAAAACCTCAATTAACCAAAACCAAACCTCATAACTCATAACACACATCTTAATTATCTTAACGATCAACAAAAACACAAGAATGTCTCAACCACCACATTTCAATTACTACTACCAGCTACAGCAATATCCACAGCAACAATATCATCAGCAACAACAACAATTTCATCCTCAATATCCACAACAACATGCTTTTGTGCAACAACATCAGTTTTTCCCTCAACAATCAGTACCTCAGCAACAAATCCTTCCACAAACTCAAATGCAGATGCGAAATTACCAACCTTCATCAAGAGAACCTCATTGGTTTACAAAAATGTGTGAAGCTATCAGTAGTCAGCAATCAAGGCATGAAGCAGGATCGTTTGAAACTCCACCAATGCTGACTCCTGGAAACTATGTGCAATGGTCTAGCCGGTTTCTTCGATTTGTTGAACTAAGGAAACCTCATGGTCCATATCTCAAAAAGGTCATAATGGAAGGACCTTATCCACTTCCTTCAACATTGGTTCCGGGTGATCCAACTGCTATACCTCCACGGGATGACACTACAACTCCCATTCCAGTATCTCAATATTCCACTGAACAAACTCTTCAGCAAGAAGCCAATGAGATGGCCATGGCTTACATACTCCAGGGAATTAACGAGACAATGATTATCTTTCTTTTAGCACGCAAACGAAACACATGAAATCATAAACCCAAAACCCTACCCCTCGTTAAAACCATATACGCCCCCCCTCCCCCATTAATTATTTCTATGGTTTCCATCTTTTACGTCCCATATTAAATGTGTATTGATTACAACTAGGGCTGGAAAATTGGGATAGGTCGACATAAAAAGAAAACAGATTCGACACACACAATATTACCACACTCTTACCCAATCTAAGTGGCGTTAATCTTATATATACATGTATTCAGATTTGCGAAGCATAGCTTGCTTGATTTAGATTAGGTTTCATATTTATCTTAATGAATCGTATGACAAAGGGTGTTGATGATTGTACCTTAGGGCTGGATTAACAAAGGGATCGAATGGAACAAAAAAAACAATATTCGGATCACAACACAAAACTCCAACGACTTGCTACAAATTCTTGGTCACCAAGGTTGCTACACTTCGACTCTTGTAGAGAGAACGATTTGGAATTGCTTATGTTTCTTCTTGCTTCGGTTTGAGAGAGATATCAAAAGAATATGTTATACGGTTTGTTATGAAGGAAGAAGGAAAAGCGTGTGATATAAGAGGGAAAAGATTGCCGTGTGTTTTGAGATAGGGCAACAGTAAATGGATCGTATCTTTTAAAAGGTTAAGAAGATATGGGCTTGTTTTCTTGTCTCATCAAAACGTATGGATTAAACAAGGAGAGGGAATTTCGGTGCTTATCCTCTCAAGAAAAACGTGTGATGTCTAGTTCTAATTCAAAGAGAAAACGTGTAGGATATAAAAGAAAAGTGTGTGTGTGTCGTTTATAATTTAACTTAGGAAAGGGATTTAGTAATTTGTATTTTATTTCTTAACCTAAAGTATTAATACTAATTATATTACTTATGAGCTTTAGGTTATAATCATAAAATGTTAATAAAAATCTAGGGTATTTTAATTTTTCCCTCTAAAAAGAAAATTTCGTCCTCGAAATTGAAGTTGAAAAATTAAACGGATACGTACCAAATCACAAAAAGAAATGAGGATAACTTGCTCGCATGGATTCTTCAGTCTCCCAAGTAACCTCGCGCTCGGGATGATTCTTCCAAATAATGTTAACGAACGGAATAGTTTTGTTTCTCATGACTCGATCCTGACGGTCTAAAATAGCCTCAGGCTCCTCAACAAAAGACAAATCATCACGAATTTGATCCAACGGATACGTAACAACACGCAACGGATGATAATTGTAACCTCTCAAAAGAGACACATGGAACACATTATGAACATGAGATAGTTGCGGAGGTAGTGCCAAACGATACGAAACTTCACCAACACGATCTAAGATTTCGAACGGACCAATAAATCACGGACTTAATTTCCCCTTAATACCAAAACGTCTAACACCTCTGCACGGAGACACCTTAAGAAATACACGATCCCCGGGATTAAATTCCAACGCTCTTCTATGATGATCAACATAGCTTTTTAGTCGTGCTCTTGCTTCCTTAAGCTTCTCTTTAGCAACCTTTTATTATTCACCTCAATCAATTTTGGTCCCTCAATAAGCCGTTCTACGACTTCATTCCAACAAATAGGTGCTCTACACTTTCGCACATACAAAGTTCAAATGGAGCCCCTTTGATACTTGCATGCCATCTGTTTTTGTAAGCAAATTCAACAAAACACAAATACTCGTCCCAATTTCCCGTCCATTCAAGAGCACATGATCTCAACATATCCTCCAAAGTCTGAATAGTATGTTCCATCTGTCCATCAGTCTGAGGGTGAAAAGCAGTACTAAACTTGAGTCTAGTTCCCTAAGCCTTCTGTAAACCTTTCTAGAAACGTGAAGTAAAACGCTGGTCCCTATCAGACACGATCGCTCCAGGTGTGCCATGTAATCGAACAATCTCTTGCTGAAAGATCTCTGCCAACTTACTAACTGAATACCCTTTTTGAATAGGTAAAAAGTCAGCTGATTTAGACAAACGATCTACCACAACCGAAATTGCATCATTCTTCTTAAGTGTGCGAGGCAATCCCGTTACAAAGTCCATAGAAATCTGATCCCACTCCCAAGTAGGAATATCCAAAGGCTGAAGAAGACCACTTGCACGTTGATGTTCAATCTTAACCTGCTGACACCTCAAACACTTCGCCACAAAGGTAGCTACATCTTGCTTCATACCATTCCACCAGAAATTTTGCTTCAAGTCTCTATACATCTTAGTAGAACCAGGATGAATAGTGAAAGAAGAATTGTGAGCCTCAGTCAACACATCTTCTCGAAGAGTGGAATCATTAGGAACACATAATCTATTACGGTACCATATCACACCATCATCGTCCACCCAAAATTCTATCTGTTTACCTTCTTCCAAGTTCTGTATCACAGACCATAGTTCACCATCCTCCTTCTGAGCTTCCTTAATCTGTAGTATAAGGTTTGGTTCAATCTTCAGACTTGCCCAATAACCGTCAGACCCATGAACACACAGTTCAACTTCCCTGAGTTCCAAGTCTTTGATTATCTTAGGTTCAATATCGAGACTACCCAACATTCCAGACTTCCTACTAAGTGCATCTGCCACCACATTAGCCTTGCCAGGATGATACTGAATGTTTGCGTCATAATCCTTGAGAAGTTCCAACCAACGTCTTTTCCTCATATTCAACTCTTTCTGGGTAAAGATATATTTGAGGCTTTTATGATCGGTAAAAATATCATAATTTTCACCATGCAAGTAATGTCTCCAAATCTTAAGAGCAAACACCACTGCTTCCAACTCCAAGTCATGTGTCGGCTAATTTGCCTCATACGGTTTTAGTTGTCTTGATGCATAAGCAATAACCTTCTCGTGTTTCATAAGGATGTAACCAAGGCCTTTCTTCGAAGCATCAGTGTAAATTTGATAACCACCTGATCAAGAAGGAAGAGTAAGTACGAGAGCAGAGACTAATCTCTTTTTCAGTTCTTCAAAACTCTTTTCCTGTTCTCCATCCCAGACAAACTTCTCTCCTTTTCTCATAAGCTTCGTCAATGGTAAAGCCAAACGTGAGAACCCTTCCACAAATCTTCTATAGTACCCTACAAGACCCAAGAAGCTTCTAACCTCGGTCACTGTCGTCGATCTTGGCCATTTAGTGATAGCCTCAACCTTTGCAGGATCCATGGTAATACCATCAGCTGATACAACATGACCTAAGAACACCACTTGTCCCAACCAGAATTCACACTTCGAAATTTTTTCATAAAGCTTCTTCTGACGCAAAATTTCTAACATAATACGAAGATGATCTTCATGTTCCTCCTTCGTTTTCCAATACACCAAGATGTCATCAATGAACACTATGACAAATTTTTCTAAGTACTCATGAAAGACACGATTCATCAAGTCCATAAAAACAGCCGGAGCATTAGTCAATCCAAACGGCATTACTAAGAACTCATAGTGACCATAACGAGTACGGAAAGCAGTTTTAGGAACATCCTGCTCCTTTACACGTAACTTATGATAAACAGACCTTAAATCAATCTTTGAGAAAAACTTCACACCCTGAAGTTGATCAAACAAATCGTCAATTCGAGGTAGTGGATAACGGTTTCTAACTGTAATACGATTCAGTTCCCGGTAATCAATACATAACATCATGCTACCATCCTTCTTCTTCACGAATAAAACTGGAGCACCCCACGGAGAGACACTCGGACGAATAAAACCATGCTCAAAAAGTTCCTGAAGTTGCTCCTTCAGTTCTTTCAATTCAATCAGTGCCACACGATTCGGAGCTTTAGAAATAGGTTCAGCACCAGGAATCAAATCAATACCAAATTCGACTTCGCGTTCAGTTGGAATTCCCGAAAGTTCTTCAGGAAATACATCAAGAAAATTTTGAACCACTGGATGACTCTCGAGGCGGGGCCCATCCAGCGAAGTATCCTTAATAGAAGCCAAGAAACCTTCACAACTGTGTGAGATTAACGTTCGAGCTTTCAAAGCAGAAATGATCTTAATAGGCTTACCAGGTTGAGAACCATGGTAAATGAATTCAGGATTACTCAGATCACCAAAGATGACACGTTTGGTATGACAGTCAATAGTAGCTCGATGTTCAGTTAACCAATCCATACCCAGAATAATATCAAAGTCACACATTTCCAAAGGAAACAGATTAGCAGAACGAATCTTATCATCAAAACGTAGTGGACAATTCTGATTCTCGTGACTAATAATCACAAAAATTTTCATAGGCATCGAAATAGATAAGGCATAATCTAATAGGGTAGAAGGGATGTTAATGTGTTTAGCAAACGAAAGAGAAACCATAGAATGTGTTGCACCAGTATCGAATAAAACAAACACAGCACAATCATACATGTAAAGAGTTCCCACAACGGTACCTAAAGCATTAGCTGCCTAACCCTTGGTCAAAGAAAACACTAGACCCTTCGAAGCAGGCTGTTTGTTGTTCCCATTTCCCTTACTGTTGTTACCACCATTCTTACCACAATCCCTAGCCATATGTCCAGTCAGACCACACGAACAGCAAGCACCAGTAGCCCTATTACATGGCTTCCCTGGATGGAGTTTCCCACAAGTGTCACACGGGGGAGATGAGGCATAGTCCGGGTATCCCTTCTGGATTGATGACCCAGAAGAACAGTTGTATTGTTGGCCTCGAGCCTGCTGATCTCGATCACGCCACGATTTCTGATTATTGTTACCCTGTCTATCATAACCACGCCTATCATAACCCCTCTGGTCACACCCTTTCTGATCATACCCCATCTGATTGTTACCCTGAGTTGCCGGTCATATACGGTCCCCATCACGGTTCCTCTTGTTATTCTGTCCTTCCCTCTCCCTCAAGATCTATATGTTGCGGGAGCATTTAAACTGGCCACATCATAACTCATTTCACAATCTGTCCGTATCATGTTTAGTGCCCACCTGAAGTTCTTGGCCTGCTCTTCCTGAGTACCTGATCTTACTTCCAAGAAACATGCCAACCTGAGAAACCTCTTCATAAACTCCGAGCTAATTTCTCTCTCCATCTGACGAATCGAGTGGTACTCTAAAAAAGAAGATGTCACGGAAATCATTCCATGACAGTGTTGCCACATAAGCATCACCTCCTTTGGCTTGTTTGTAGGCTTTCCACCAGCTGAGGGCATCACCTTCCAACTTATAACTTGCCAACCTAGCCTTGAATTGATCAGTACATCCCAACACCTCAAAGATTTTCTCAATGTGAATAATCCAGTTTTTTGCCTCAACTGGTGTGGTTACTGAGCTAAAAGATCGAGGTTTCTACTTCCCAAACCTCTCCAACCAGACATGAATGTTGGTAGGCAGTGCATCACCACATTGACTGTCGTTATTCGTATTAGTGTTCTGACGGAACTCATCGGTTATCCGGGCAGTAAAATCAGGTAACAACGCTGCAACTTCCTGCGCTACTCCCGCAGCAAAAGCAGGGTCTGAACCAAGGTCGTTAGTCCTACGAGTGTTTACTATATGAATAATCAACAAACGAATCAGCGAAGACAAATTAGAGATTAAGATCGAAATTCGAAAGGAAGATATTAGATCAAAAGTGAAGCCTAATGTCTACCCAATCCTCACAGGTCATAACCTAAGCTCTACAAGACGAACCTAGGGCTCTAATACCATAATTGTAACACAACCATCCGAGAACGGGTAAAATGTCACATTTATGGCATCAACGGAACTAAACGCAAGCGAAAGACTTTATTTAAATAAAAGATAAGTCATGAAACAAAATGACTTCCAAAATGGAATTACAAATCCAACCAACTCTAAAATGAAATGAAATATCCAAAATCATAAGTCTTAAGCAAAATCCAAAGAAAATGGGAAAGCTATCAATAGGTTGGTCCTCTAAGAGCTCCTGCCTTCTTCACTCAAATCCCAGCATCCCTCTTATTACCTGCCGCAGAGAAAAGAAAATGCCGCTGAGCTTAAAAAGCCCAGTGAACAGATATAAACAAACGAATAACTAAACATGAAATAAGCATATGGAAATAGAATCAAAAGGAAATGCCAACAAGCTCAAAACATATGTCTAAGGCATGATACATGCCTTAAACCAAATATCCAAACACATATCATATCCTGTCATAGCAAATGTGTACATGGGAGCTGCAGACTCCAGATGTACCTAAACAAAAGTGAAATGGGTGCATGGCACACAAAAGTCCATTCACATAATCTGAACTAAACAAAGTACCTAGGATGCATCCATACGCTCCCTGCAAAACAAATCATATATATACAAGTACTAGACAAGCATATATCTACATATCAAAATGGCCAAGTGTGCAATATACAAATATAGGAATGTCATGGATCAATCACACCTCCATAGAAAGTGTCATGCCATTGGTGCCTCAATGACTTGGTCATTGTACCTCCATGACTAGTTAATAGCTCGGGCAACAGATCAAACAAAGAATATCCAAAGCATAACGAATCGAATATGTCCAAACAAAGATATAACTAATTGAACTGAATATCATATCAAATGGGATAGCAAAATGAATATCATATCAAATGGGATAGAAATAAGGGATAATGATAACAATGAGCTAATGATACGGATCAAGATAACAAAGGTGCAAAAGTCAAGGATCAAGAATCATGAGAAAATTCTTATAAGAAAGGGTAGAATATCTGTACCTTAACGTAAATGAAAGGATCATGAGGAAACACACGTTACTCCTTCTTGAACGAATCTACATTAATTAATAACCATTTATCATTTAAGAGTCCATTTAATGTCATAACTGATTCTTCATTTAATACTTATAGTTATTAATGTGTTTAGGGTTTCACATGTGAAATTAGGTTTAACTTAAGTATTCATAACATAGGTTTTAAGCGTATCCCGGATTATAATTTTAACCTAATTAGAGACAAAACAAGTTTAACGAGGCTAGGTTAAAACACAAACATTATTTTCACCTTCTGGTTCATTTCTTTATAATTTTTATGACACATCAAACAAGCTCCTGTGGTTCTATAATTTTAACCAGTGACACCTATATATGTTTAGTACTTCCCAGAATTTTTATTATCTCCTAGTGTAAGTATTTTCATATTTAACAACCAAACTCGGAATACATATTATTAATGAGACCATTTTCGGTGACAACCATACAAACACACTCAACCCTCTCTTGGTACAAACCCTAGCGAGAAAACTCTCACACCAAAACCCTTTTCGGTATAACTAAATCCGAGACAAAATACAAAGCGAGACCAAAAATATACCACAACCTTTATCCTTTATCCAGATTTTATATACATGTTATACATATGTTTTAGACAAGATACAACATCAAAACTCACACACACAACACCAAACTAACGACACAATGATTATCTTTCTTTTAGCATGCAAACAAAACACATGAAATCATAAACCCAAAACCCTACCCCTCGTTAAAACCATATACACCCCTCATTAATTATTTCTAGGGTTTCCATCTTTTACGCCCCATATTAAATGTGTATTGATTAAAACTAGGGTTGGAAAATTGGGATAGGTTGACATAAAAAGAAAACAGATTCGACCCACACAAGATTACCACACTCTTACCCAATCTAAGTGGCGTTAATCTTATATATACATGTATTCAGATTTGTGAAGCATAGCTTGCATGATTTAGATTAGGTCTCATATGTATCTTAATGAATCGTATGACAAAGGGTGTTGATGATTGTACCTTAGGGCTGGATTAACAAAGGGATCAAATGGAACAAAAAAAAAACAATATTCGGATCACAACACAAAACTCCAACGACTTGCTACAAATTCTTGGTCACCAAGGCTGCTACACTTCGACTCTTGTTGAGAGAATTATTTGAAATTGCTTATGTTTCTTCTTGCTTCAGTTTGAGAGAAAGAAAGATCAAAAGAATATGTTATACGGTTTGTTATAAAGGAAGAAGGAAAAGCGTGTGATATAAGAGGGAAAAGATTGCCATGTGTTTTGAGATAGGGCAAGAGTAAATGGATCGTATCTTCTAAAAGGTTAAGAAGATATGGGCTTGTTTTCTTGTCTCATCAAAACGTATGGATTAAACAAGGATAGGAAATTTTGGTGCTTATCCTCTCTAGAAAAACGTGTGATGTCTAGCTCTAATTCAAAGAGAAAACATGTGGGATATAAAAGAAAAGTGTGTGTGTGTGTCATTTATAATTTATCTTAGGATAGGGATTTAGTAATTTGTATTTTATTTCTTAACCTAAAGTATTAATACTAATTATATTACTTATAAACTTTAGGTTATAATCATAAAATGTTAATAAAAATCTAGGGTGTTATAGACTCATACTTTCCACAAAACATCAAACGAAAGTATTCATATGACCATAATACGTGCGTATGTCTTCTCTAATCATGTAACGGGTCTACTCCTTTATTGGTCAAAAAAATTCAAAGGTCTTTTTAAGTAAACGCATCTTTTCCCGTTATGGGATATGGTTTACGTCAATTGTTGGTTAATCATGGATTATGTTATTTTGAATACTTGACATTGGGCTATTTGGAATTGTGACTATCCTTTGAATATTTTCACCCTACAACATTAAATGATTTACAAACTCTCACACAACCTCATTTACTCCCAATCATTCTTTCTTACATTCCTTAATCATCCCTTCTTACACAATCCCAACATTCTTACAAACATTCTTCTCATTTCCCAAATACATTCCTTAATCATGATTGCCCAAGTCTTTTCTCTCTAAATGGCAATATGATTATCTCATAATCAACCATTTAATTATTCCATCTTCATTACTTAAGAACTTCAAATCTTAAACCTTTCTCATTTAATCCTTCTTCAATCTTATCCTCACAAATGGCAACTCACATCTCCAACATTCTCTTTTTATTCCCTTACACATTGTACTTCTTGTCTTCCTCATTCCCACACACAATCTTCTACACACTCTCTTTTCTACATTCTCATCCAACCACTATTATTCAACCACATCACCTTCCTTCTTCATCCTCACCATTGGTTCTGAAATCAAATAAACCTTCACCACACTCAACCTTCCTCACCTCTTCTCTTATTTATAACATTCAAATTTCAAATTTTAATTCTCATATAGGGTCCCCATCACATCACCATCCCATCCTTATAACCCATTCTCTATTTCAAGCACATGTGTATTGGATTTGAATTTCAAACTACACCCACACACACTCAATCCTTCCTTTCAAAGAAATAACATATTCTTTGGAATATCCCCTCTACCTTAACCCATACCAACTCATCTTAACTCAACTATGGTTAGTTCCTAACCACACAACACATATGAATTTGAATTTGAAATGGGAGGCTCCTATCCATCACATCATGCCAACTCACACAATCTTATCCCACATGTGCTAATTCAATTTGAATATGAAAATCAAATCTTCCCTCTCTTAACATTCACACTTCCTCTCCAAGCAAATGAATATTCTCTTGGCATATTCTTCTATTTCTAACTATGCCAACTCGCCATGGTTAGTTTCCAACTAAGCCATTTACATGTGAGAAATTCTCTAATATACCCTTTGTCCAATTGTTCTTTACTATCTCTTTGATATTTGACAAATATCCCCAAAACTTCTTTTAAACACTTTTCCAAATATTCTTTCTAAAATGGCTATTGGAGTTGGTTAACCTTATCACACTACAAGTGTTGAAATGATATTGGAAAGGTCAAAATGTAAAGTGCACTTGGGGGCTTAACAAGTCGGGATAAATATAAACCAAGCTCGGACCAAGTCGTTGGCGCTCCAGCGCGCCAGGTGACTGTTGTCCCATGGATTGGTCTATAAATACCCCCACTTGTCTTGGACATTTCTCACCCTTTGCCATTCATTCTTTCCTCCTCACTTCTTTTCTCACTACCCTCTGACTCTATCTTATGTTCTTAATTCTTCTCCTCTCTTATCATTCTTGAAAGAACACATCTCTGTAAGGGAAGATTCACAAGAACCTAATCCAATCTTATGAATTTTGTCGAGGGTCTTTTTCTCTATACCCTTTCTATTAGAATCGAGTCTCTAGGATAGGTTAGGACTTGATCTGAACAATCAAACATTCTATCATTCGATTTGGTTGTAAGAGAAGTCTTGTGTCTTGGTGACCAATCCTAGATCGGTGAAGATTTAGTTGGGGTTTGATACTTCTTGAAAAAGTTTTTTGTGGGCTTAGTGGTCTTTGTGGTCTTAGTGGTAAGTCGAATCGCGAGATTCTATTGGGTGGTTTCCGAGGGCGGAATACCTTTGGGTTTAGCTCTTCTTTGTGAGCGCCAATCTTTGTGCATATCAGTGGAGTGAAGTTGTAACGGTTTATAGTCTACTAAAAGGATTATAATTAGTAATAGTATCGGAGTCGTGGATTCGCAACTGGATGTACGGATGGTGTAAACCCCCATCCCGAACCAGCATATATCGTGGTGTCTCTTTACTTGCTTTATATACTTTGGTTGTGATTGTGATTGTTGTACAATCACTTGTTGATCTTTGAGGCTTGAAGTCAATAAACTTCGAAGAAGCCGGAAAGACCGTATTCACCTCCCCTTTACGGTTCTACATTTTTTTCTGGCGAAGTTTCTCTTTTAGTAATTTAAACTTTCACGGTTGTAAGCAAGTCCGCCTGAAGACAGGTGCGAACGATGCAGTTGTCCGGGGCCTTACTTTTTTGGGGCTCCTAGTTCATAGCCGAATACAATGTGATATATATATATATATATATATATATATATATATATATATATATATATATATATATATATATATATATATATATATATATATATATAACAGGATAAACATGACTATATAAAACCACATCAATCACAAATAAGTCCATGTCATCATCATTAAGTCCACGTCAAATTTCACGTCATCTCAATAAAGGCCACGTAGGCAATAATTCGGTTGTTAATTTATTTGTCAAAAAATCATTTGCATAATGACCATGGTGAGATTCGAACTTGGGTTGTTTGCAAGATTAGCAAACGAGATTACCACTAGACCAACATATTTTTTTGATTATATCTTGCAAAACCAAATCTATAAACCCCTGCAACCAAATATTGACCATCTTAATTAGATAAGTATCAAATCTTTTACAATAATAATCCCATACAAAACATTTTATCCATTATTAAAATAACCCGGACATATATTTTTTCACAAAAAAAACCCTATAGTCATCAAAATTTTCTCCATGAAGAAAACTCCATCACGATTTTAGGGTTTTAATGATTTTAATGTGTTTTTTGAAGGTTATAATAAAGATAGTTGTTTTGCTGTTCTTGAAGCTTTCATAACGTATGTTTTTGTTTTACTGAACCTTTGTTATTGTCATGCATAAACTGTATTTGAGTTTAATAGGTTCTTTATTTTTTTCACAGGCACCCTAATCCCTAATCATCAAAACTCTCACCATGAAGAAAACTCCATCATGATTTTAGGGTTTTAATGATTTTCAATTTGTTTTTTTGCAGGTTACAACACCAACATCATCAGTGACAACCCTCAAAAATGATAGGGTTTTGATTGTAAGGTATGTTTGATAATCACAATTTTTATTAATTCAATTTTAACTGTTTTCAATTAACTTCTTTGATATTATACTGGAATTAACTACTTTGATATTATCCTCGAATTTATCATCAAGATATAAAAAAGGATATTGTGAAAATGTAAACATACACATATCTGTTTCCTGGGATTGATTGCTTTTTCATTGTTATCAATTTCAGTTTCTCATTCTATTATGGTTATAAAGAAAATGGCACCGGCATGTAATTGGCTTAATTTTTAGTCTGATTTTTTAGTATAGGTTTATAGTTTTATGATGATGATGATGATTTGGTCTCAAGATAATTATGTTTATATTACCAAGTATGCGCATTGCAACTGACAAGTGTTTTTGAAACTGTGTGTCAACAATCAATCGAATGTGACTTTATTTGTATACATCTTCTATTTGCTTTGTATTTTACGTAGTAATTAAATCTTAATCGCCCTTTTCTCATTAGAAAACGCTAATGTCCTTCTTTTTCATTCGTGCACCATTCTATCCCTCCCAAATTCCTAAAACCCTAATTACTTGCAGGGAAAAGTATCGTTTATGTCTAATGATGGTGTTCACCAGCTACATATACTCATGGTGATTTGATGTACATCTTTTACTTTACTTTCATTCAAATAAGTACATTCAAATCTGTAATTATATTCTATCCTACATATTCGTCTGGATTTCTTCAACAGATTCTTAAACTTAGATAAAAAAAAAGAAGATGATTGTTAGTGCAATGCCAGACAACCTCTATTGTATTTGTAATAAATATTGAATTTTAAATGCAATGCCAAACACCCCGTATTTTTCTTGGTAAAAGTTTGATTTTTGTTCTTAAAAAGTGTTTAATCAGCAATCCCAAACACGCCCATACTAATCTTGGGAAAAAATTTGAAATGTGCAATTTATTTGCAGCTCCGCACCTCAGAAACTGTGGAGGCAGACTTATTTTGCTATCGTCTGCCACGTCTTGGATTCCAGTTCTAATAATGAGCATTTACAATGTAATTTCTTCTTATATATGTACTTTTTATTTATTTATTAGAGAGTCTACATCAGAATTATTATGCTGATGTAGAAGTTGAGAAAACTGTTGATTACTTTCTATTAACTGTTACTTGCTGATTATTTCTAATTAATATCATCAGTCACATGAAAGGAACCGTTTGTTTAGTTTATTTGGCAGTCCGATTAGGAGTTGAAAAACAGTGTGTCAACGAGGTAGCATCTTAACTTAGTTATACAAGTTTTTGTTAACTTAACAGAATCTTGATGTCATTAGTAGTATTTATATACACCTTTTAAGTACTCTTTTATTAGAGAGTCTACATCAGAATTATTATGCGGTTGTAGAAGTTGAGAAAACTGTTGATTACTTTTTATTAACTGTTACTTGCTGATTATTTTTAATTAGTAGCATCAGTCACATGAAAGGATCCGTTTGTTTAGTTTATTTGACAGTCCGGTTCAAATGAAGCTAATTTGATGATTGGTCTTTGTAACAGCTGTATGAATACCAATATAACATGGGCCTTCTCATCATTGAGAAAAAAGAGTGGATCTCTAAGAATGAACAATTTGAAAAAAAAATTATCCGAAACCAAGGAGCTCCTTAAGCGAGAGCAAACCGCGCATCTTATTGCAATTTCGGAAGTGGAGAAGCAAGAGAAGTTGAGGAAAGCAATAGTAGTTGAAAAACAATGTGTATCTATAAATCTATTATACATATTGGTAACAGATTTTTTTTTAATATATTTGCAGATGACGTCACTTCCAAGTTCTTTCTTCTATTTAGACTGTTCCAGAAGTTACAATGGAAGCAGGAACGGGTAGGAAGAAATATTGCAGGTTCAAAGTGTGGATGTAAAGGAAGCGCAACGATTTCAGCCACATAACAACTACATGATTCTTAATGGGTGACCACGAACAGGATAAAGAACATTGATATAGAGCTGATGGCAATGTATATTAATATGCAACTATAGGTAATTGTTTGTTTTCTTTAGATACATGGCTAAAAAGCACAATGCTTAATATTGAATGTAGCGTAATGGGTCAAAACAAATTATTTTTGTATGGGGATTGACATAAATAGGTTTTATAGGGCCTGTTTGGACATAACCTGTTTCAGGGCTCTTCGGACATATTAGGTTTTGTAGGGCCTGTATGGACGTTGACTATTTTTGTATCCCTAGTGCAGCAATCAAACACCCTGTTACAGCAACCATCCAAACACCCCTGCCAGCAACCAAACACCCTATTTCAGCAGTCATCCAAACACCCCTTGACAGCAACAAAATAACCCCTTAAGCTACTACTTTTTAATGGCAGTGAGTACGATGTGATCTTATTCCTTTTAACATTCCATTACCGAATACTTCCTTGCTTACATGACAATTTTTATCTGTATTTTTTGATATTTACAGGTTGAGACAATAAAATATCAAACACAGCGTAAAAATCCGTAATGGGTTCCACAACATTTCCCCATATGAAGACACCACAGGAGCACATCCCGGTGACGATAAAATTCATGAAACATGTTAGTGGGTGTTTCCAGTGGCGGACGGGTGAGTTACTTTTATTCCATCTCATAATACCAAATGCATGAGCAGATATTCACGGTCTACATAATTTAGAAGTGCAAGTCTAGCTGTTACTGAGTTATTTGAGTTGGACTCATTCACTTGCCTGAATTATCCATTTTAACTGTATTTTTCACTAACGTAAATGTTAAGCTTATTGATAATGTGTGAGATGTGTTTGCCTATTTTAGGACGACCAAAAATGGGTTTGGGAAGGCACGGGAGGCCGTAAGTGGTTCGAATGATTTTAGGTTCGTTTTACATTGGAGGCCACACATCATGGTACTCTAACTGATTCTCCCACAATGTTTGTAGAAATTGGTATGTATATTATAAAAGAACACTCAGTTTTACAGTTTCCATATAATCTCCAAAAGGACACCATTTGCTCATTTGTTATTTATGCCAAAGAAAAGTTTATAAAACTAATCGAAAAGCATTAATACTTTAATTTTAATTTCATATCATCTCAGGCAGCACTGAAGAGTATTGGAAGAGGCAGGATGCAGCACAAGCAATTGCTTTAGTTTGGTATCTCTTTTCAGCATAATCTTAACTGTACCATAAAATAGTGTTTTACCTCTTTCAGCCATGAAAAATATCCCTTATGAAGAATAAAACATAACGAAAACATTTTCTATTTCATTTGAGTTCTTTAACATTGTTTCCAATGCCCGAGCTTAACAAAGCATATTAAATAACACTTTACGACTTGTACACGCATTACAGTGTGCAACTCGGGTTTCAAAGAAAGGAAAGTGCCTTGCTAAACCATTCTTTAAAACCAAGCGTGCACTTATCCTAAAAACTTCTTAATCTTGAGCAAAATTTACTCAAAATTTTGCAAAAGGTTTTTCAAAACTTTTCAAAAATTTTGCTCAAAGATTTTTCAATTCTTTACTCCCCAATTCGCTCCAAAGTTTAAAAAATGTCAAAACATATGCTAGTTTTGAGGGGGAGTATTTCAGTGTATAACGTTTTAGTTACCTTGAAGCAAAATTTATTCAAGAATTTTTCAAACTGAAATTTCTAAATCTTTTAGAATTTTGCTTCAAGAAGACTCCTTCCCTCAAACTTTAAAAAGTTTAAAATTCTCAAAACAAATGCGAGTTTTGAGGGGGAGTATTTCCAAAACAAAAAAAGTTCCATCAAAATCATGCTTAATGGCTTGTGCACAGATCACAGTGCACAACCCGTACTTGTAATGAAAGGACCCTGTGGTACGCCTCAGTGCCACAATCCTCATATAAGGAGTGAAAGCTTCTTACTATTCTTTGGATCAAATTCGTATTGTTTGGATCAGATTCGTTATGATTTATTTTGCTGGAAAGCTGAGGCTATCCTAGTTTGTTTGAATCAAGTCATGAGAAAACCTTTCCGTTCATTAAAATCTTTTAGAAGAGTCAATCCGAGTGAGTTAATCATTTTCATTTCTTTTGTGATTTGGTACACTTCTGTTTGACCTATCTACTTCCATTTCAAGGATGAATTTTTTTTTTTAGATGGAAAGAGTTGTAAAACCCTAAATATTTGAACCATCAATTTTGCACCATTTTGAAATTTTATCATTAGTATGATTTAATAATTATTTGACAATATAAAACTATAGGTTATAAATTATATAATATTAATAAGCCCTAACTAAGGTTACCAAAAATCTAAATTTATCCTAAGCTAGCTATATCCTAAACTAATCAAGCACAACATATTTACATGTCCTAAATGTTTCATTATATTGTTTCCTAAATTCAAGAAACGATTTTCTAGTCCTATCTTCAATGTGAGTCGTTTGAAAATTGTGAGATGAGAACACATGATATATACCTACTCAAAATAGAAGATACTAGTTGCCTAATAACCTTAATCACAAAAACACGGCATTCTTATTTCATGAACACACACGTATTTCTTTTCTTAAAAAAGATATGATCTTATCAATTCCACAGAAATATATGCAATAGTCCTTGTCTTGAAGGAGAAAATAAAGAAGTTTCAAATCTAAAACTCTCTCTGCATAATAAGCGAGTATGGAAGGATAGCAAGACTGGTTGGTTCACATTTTTGTCCTGATCATGTTACGGTTGCATGTGTGTATCGATTGTGCTTTAAGCTTGTTGATTCAATATCAAGTCGTGTGGGGTTAAGCTTTTGATTTAGGTGATCAAGTTGTTACTTATGGTCGTATTACGTAGCAACCTTTGGGTTCATAGCAGCCTTGGTGATCGGTTTCTTTTCCTCTTTAATCGTCTTAAGTCCGGCCCTAAGGTAAACCAAATCTAATCATGTTGTGATGTATAGTATCGTTATAATATTGCATGCTGTCATTTCGAACCCATATATAAAAGGGTTAATGAAACCTAAAAACAATAAGAGGTCTTGCCTTATAATAAGGTCAAGTGCCTAGTTTTCTTTTCTGTAAATCTTCTTGTGATCAGCCTAGGTTGTACTCGTTAAGCTTTCATGGTCATGCGTTTTTCACTAAGGTCGACCTACATATTGTCGGGGTTAAGGTTTTGGTTTGGGTTGTACGTGCATGCATGGTTATGGGGATTTTTCATGCCCCGCTATTCTTGCGTTCATGTTTATGTTGCGTTGTCAACCTATAGCTATACGAGACTCATCTAAAATCTGAATATGTGATGTGCTGCGTGTGTCGTTGCGGTTTAGCAGTTTTAATGCCTACTCAAGTTTTAAATTTATATTTAGCCGACTTATCAGTAACACACACACTTAACGAGCAGTGTACCCGGTCAGTATGAATATAATGGTAAGTAGAGTGTCGATCACTAAGAGTGGAACGTATTATCTAGTTATTCTAATCAGTATTTTAATATATTAAGTTAGCTGTACAATCTATCTAACGCAAGGGGGTTCAGCCTGAGAGACTGGCACGATTTGGTTGCAATTAAATAATAAACTAAACCAATAGGCACGAATCAGCAAGTAGCACACACGTACACAGATAAATACTCGAGACAATAAGAGGGCTGTCCTTATGATAAGTAGTTTGTCACTTGTTTTATTGCTAGTGTTATATGAAGTGTATAGTTCGATGCAACGCACCGAGATTAAGTCCTTTCTCGTTGGTTCTAATCTTATCGGCGAGTAAACCCTTAATGATTACTTATGACTATCCTTTTTATCTTTCTCCTACTTTTCTACAGACCATAGAATGCATAGGCGATCTAATAAACAGGCGAGGGCAGAGGCATGGCGACCCGATCAACGCTCAGCTAGCCACAGAGGTTATCAATGCACTAATAAAAGTCACCAATGACACTAACATATAAACTTTAATTGATGAGAAAGCAGTTTTAAAGGAGTGCAATCTTTCCGTTGTCACATTACACAAGCCACCAATCTTGATGAATTAAAGTTTACTAACACAATAAAACAAAACTACTTAATGAATTAAACACATGCAGCACCTTCTTACAGCTCTTGTATCTTTGATTTGGGTGTGTCTTGTGCTGCTGCCTTGACTGAATTCGTCCTTGGTTTCTGGTCTTCGGTCTTCTGTTAAAACTTCGGAACTCGGAACTAACCCCTTAATTCGTCTGGTCTTTGGGGTATTTATAGTTTCTGTCTGAGGGTAAGATGCGGCGCATCTAGTAAGTAGATGCGGCGCATGTACTTAACTTCGCGTGGGGTCCAAGATTATAATATTCAGGAATATTCGTACACCGTCAGAAGATGCGGCGTATCTTCGTCATTGGATGCGGCGCATGTCCTCTTGTATCTTGGATCGTAGCTGGTGAAATATTGATAGTGATGCGGCGCATGTAATGAGTGAGATGCGGCGCATCTGGAGCAGATTAGTCTTGATCTTGTACATTTCAGTAGACTCTTAACTTCTTGCATGTTTTGCTCCATAATTAGTCCAAAATCGCCAAGTTTCACCAAATGCTTGTTTTCAACTGAGAATTACAAAAGTAAACGATTAAGTATCAATCCTCATACATAATATAGTAAAACAAGTCAAATTAATAGGATAAATGATAGTAATAAAATGTACTTATTTGAGTTCATCAAATATCCCCCCACTTGAACTTTACTTGTCCCCAAGTAAACCTTAGAATTAATCTTATGAAAATGTATCCTAAAAGATATTAGGATTTATTTTTATATTTAAGCATGTATTCATTTTTTGTCATAATCACACAACTAAACACTTAACGAATTAGAAGTAGAATAAAATATTTCGATAAAAGCAAATCTAATCGTTTAACTGTCCAGTCGCGACGAATATTCTATCATAAGCTTGGCAAGTATACACATCTCCCCCACTAAAGCTAAGGAATAACAAGTCTAAAGCGGTAAAAGGGTTTTTAGGCTTAAGGGTTAATTATTCTTAATCTCTATCGATCTCAAATTCCAGAAAAGGCGACAAAATCACAAATACATGATCGAATCCACGAACACGATACTTGCAATTGCTCAAATCCTTAACTCGAACAGGCTAAAGATAGGTCCAAACTTCACCAATAATAATATATCAAAAAGGGCGACAAAATCATAAATACATAGCCGAATCCACGACTACGATACTTAAGATTGCTCAAATCCCTAATCTCAATAAATCAAAGGTTTGGTTGGATAAAGAATAATACAGGGTATGGATAATATTTGGGATATAAATTGGTGTAAAAATAAAAAACAAACAAAACAAATAAATTAAAATCCTAAGCGTGGTTAATCACTATCCCAACCATCCCATGAATAAGACTCATATCATTGAATAACTCACGCTTTAACACTTGAAACACACGCTTTAGGTAGACACGAATTATACTCAATAAGATCTTAATCAAAGAATAAACCTTAGTTGACGTTCCCATAACTGCCAACTCCCATTCAATCCATAAATATATAACAACTAGTGGTGATATCGACCACTTACATAACTTTACATAAGTTGGTTTAATCAAACATCCAACTCTTCTTTTTCTTTTTCTTTTCTCATTTTTTCGATTTTTTTTTTTTTTTTTTTCATAACATAAACATAGATGTGTAAAATTTCACCACATCACCAAAACAATAATTCTGGATAATTTTTCCATACTTTTCATGACTTCAGAAATAACGGTAATAGTGAAAGTAGTAAACACACGAAAAATAAACACAAAGATATACAATATTTACTTTCACTCCAATTGCATTGTGCAATTTCCCGACCTAACCATAGATAATGAATTACGCACACGAACACAGGTAATGTAAGGAAACACACTTTGCCTATAGCAATTAACCAACCACGGATTCTAATCTACAGGGTAGGCTAAGGTGTAAGGGTGTAACGAAACGTTTTAAACATAGGTGTAAGAAACGAAAGGAATGGCTCTGAGTGTTTTTCTAGGGGTATCTTACTCTAAAAATGAGAGTAACAAAAGGGTTATACGGGGGTTAACTAACCAGTGTAGTTAGCTAATAACACATAACATATAAAGGCTATTTGGGTGTAATCCTAGAAATTTACCAATTTAGACAAGTCATTCCAATTATATAAAATAATACTTATTATGGTGGTCTCGAATAGTATACAAGCCAAGTTCTAAAGTTTACAAGTCACCGGCACACTCATAGATTTGTGAATTTTGAAAAATCACAATTTTTGAAAATAACGTCATGTGTGCAGCTATGCAACTTAGACTTTAAACAAAAACATGCTAAAATTTTTAAATTTTGATATATTAAGCACATTTTAAGCATATTTTGAAAAGTTTAGGACAAGTAAGTGTTAAGTGTTCTAATTCTCCAATCCCCCCACTTAAGTTAAACAACGTCCTCGTTGTTCGTATAAAAGGTTAAAAATTGGAAAATAAAAGAATTAGAACAGAAAAACTCCCCTGAGATTTGCTCGGTATGATCCTCCATTTGTATAAGAGCAAAAATCATCTTTCTTGTGGATTAGAACGTTTAAGCTTCATAAACAATGTATCCACAGGAAATGCAGGAATCTATAATACCACCAACACTTTAAAACACACCTAAGATAAGAAAGGTTCAACTTGCATAACACATTAGTAGTTAGGTAAAAATAAAACATAAAAATTAAAAATGAAAATCATCAGGTCAGTCGATGCGCCGTATCTTATGGAAGAAGATACGCCGTATCGAGCCTGGAATAAATACGGATCAGAATAAAAGATGCGCCGCATCCTTAACCAGGGATGCGCCGCATTAAAATAAACTGATAAAAAGTTTTAAATTCGGAAATTAAAAATGCAGAAAAATAAAATAAGATATGACCATTTGCAGGAGATGCGTCGCATCTCAGGATTGAGATGCGCCGTATCCTCTGCGGCCTGACTGACTCGACACAAAAACAGAAAATTAAAAGATAAATCCGGGTTGTCTCCCGGTAAGCACTTGTCTTTATTCCAGAGTCTTCAAGTTAGACTCACGTTCAGCTCTTCACTTAGTTCTTGTCACGGTCCATCCTTCTTCCTTCATCCGAAAGATTTTCCCGTATAGCTCTGCGACGTTTTCCTCCGTTCGACTTAATCTAGTATAACTCTTGGTCGTCGTCGCAACATACTCTTCCTCTGGTCCCAAAGAATATTTGATGATTTTAAACTTTTCAGAAATAATCATGGGTGGCTTATTATAAGGGATTCCAAGTAGTTGACACTTTCTTTTGGTGAACTCTTCCTCGTCTTTATCAACAAACATAAAGTAAGGATCCTTAATCAAATAGTCATCAAGTTCATTGATTAATGACTCATTGCTATCATCTTGAATTGCCTCCCATTCTCTTTCCAATTCCCATTGTAGCCGTCGACTAAGCTTCGTGTAATCATCAAATTGTTTATGCACCCATTCCCAGAAAGTAGTATTTGATGTTCCCTTAAGTCCTTTCAAGTATTCAATTCTACCCTTTTCTTGCAAAGCTTCCGTTTTTCGTGGGCAGTCTTCAACATTATCGTACCACTCATAATCTTCAAAGGTTACATCTTTTCCAACCCGTTTCATCCCAATAATACTTCTCCCATTACAGGTTCCGTCACTCTTATAATCACAGGTCGGCCAAACACTACTCCCATCCTTGAAAACGAAGGGTGTACAGGTGTGATTAATGTGCTCAAATTCCCATGGTTTATCCCAAACCCATGGTACTTGGTCATTCCATTCGTAGTACCAGGTGTTTTTAAAATCATCATAAGTCTTGAATCCTGGTAAATCTCCAGTAAGCACATCATTGTCGACTCGAAGAAGGTAGTTAAATTCCTTGAACTGCTTGCACAAGGGTGTCTCATAATCGAACACATCAATGTCAATTCTGAATAATTCTTCAATCCCCTCATTGACTGTAGAATCATGAAGTGACGACCCATAATCGCTTTCTACTTCTTCGTCTTCACCTCTTATCCAATATACCCATAATGCATCCTTAGTAGCTCGATCCATGCTCTTATGGTTATTAAACTTACTAGCCAACCACTCTGAAAAATCAACATCGTTAGGATCGTGGTTAACGTCAAAGCAAGTCTTTTCAATCATTTTCCTCTTTATCTCCATGAACTCGTTAAATTGCTCCCTAAAACTCCGTGTCAACCATGAAGTCATAATCTGCTTGACTTCATTTGCAGGGGCAAATTTCGGACTACCATATTTAAGTTCAAGCCAATCATTGAGGGAGAGGTCCATCAATCTTACCAACTTGCCATGAAATAGTAATTCTGCCACAGCATAAATTCTGTCATCGTCCAGATAGTTCTCATTTAATCCCCAGTACTGTTCAGAATAAGGCATGTAAGAAATTCGGGTGTTGCCTCCACCACAGCTTTTGTTGCTTGAGTCCATGTATGCAAGATAGAATTTCCCATCATCTTCTTCGATAGTAGTCCAGTTCAATCCTTTGGATTCAATGATAGGCCATAAGAGCGACAATTCATCTCTAGTGTACCTCACAAATACATCATAAGAGAATACCCCTTTGTCAATGTTGCATAAACGCATGAATTCCTTAAAAGCAGCTTCAAGAGGGGTCTCCCAAGAGAATAAATCTGCATCGATCATGAGCACATTGAATGAATCTGAAAGCAAGCATTCCTTAGCAAGATATCCGTTAACTAACATGTCTTCCATAGCAAAATCTGTCATCAAAGGTAAAATCATCAGTAGGATTTGTTCGCTAGAAGAGAAATTAATGAATATAGAAACGGATATAAGAATAAAAATAGCTGATATATGCAGACGATGCGCCGTATCCAAAAAGTTGGATACGCCGTATCTGATAATCGTTAAAATTAAATCAGACTTTTATTCAGAAAATAGATACGCCGCTTAGAAATTTGAATGCGCCGTATCAATTTTAATAATCAAAAATCGATATTTATTTAAAATTTAATGCGTCGTATTAACGAAAGTTAATGCGCCGTATTTTCGTTACGTTTCAAAATATAAGATTTTTGATTCAGAAGATACGCCGTATCGACAAAAAATTGATGCGCCATATCTGTTTAATAATTCGAAAACTGTTTTTAATTAAAATAGATACGCCGTATCTGCTGAAGCAGATGCGTCGTATGGCGTTAACGTTTAGAAAAAATTTCTTATTAAAAACAGATACGCCGTATCTTGGGGAAAAGATGCGTCGTATCGAATTAATTAAACGCGTTGTATTTTATAAAAATTGAACGCAATACGCCGTATCTGAGAAATCAGATGCGCCGTATCGTTCGATTTAGCTCAGTACAACGATAGCAGAAAACAAAAAAAACACGAAAAATTAAAACAAATAAAAACACACGAAAATAAACACAAATAAAAGCAAACAAATAACACACAAAAACAGAAAATATGCAAAATAGTACAATGAATGCAAATTAAACTAATACACAACAAAATTAGCGGTTAGATAAAAATTAAAAACCTAATTAAAATACTAATCAAATTAACAGATAATAACAATTCACTCCCCAGCAACGGCACCAAAAACTTGATGTGCTGCGTGTGTCGTTGCGGTTTAGCAGTTTTAATGCCTACTCAAGTTTTAAATTTATATTTAGCCGACTTATCAATAACACACACACTTAACGAGCAGTGTACCCGGTCAGTATGAATATAATGGTAAGTAGAGTGTCGATCACTAAGAGTGGAACGTATTATCTAGTTATTCTAATCAGTATTTTAATATATTAAGTTAGTTGTACAATCTAATCTAACGCAAGGGGGTTCAGCCTGAGAGACTGGCACGATTTGGTTACAATTAAATAATAAACTAAACCAATAGGCACGAATCAGCAAGTAGCACACACGTACACAGATAAATACTCGAGACAATAAGAGGGCTGTCCTTATGATAAGTAGTTTGTCACTTGTTTTATTGCTAGTGTTATATGAAGTGTATAGTTCGATGCAACGCACCGAGATTAAGTCCTTTCTCGTTGTTTCTAATCTTATCGGTGAGTAAACCCTTAATGATTACTTATGACTATCCTTTTTATCTTTCTCCTACTTTTCTACAGACCATAGAATGCATAGGCGATCTAATAAACAGGCGAGGGCAGAGGCATGGCGACCCGATCAACGCTCAGCTAGCCACAGAGGTTATCAATGCACTAATAAAAGTCACCAATGACACTAACATATAAACTTTAATTGATGAGAAAGCAGTTTTAAGGGAGTGCAATCTTTCCGTTGTCACATTACACAAGCCACCAATCTTGATGAATTAAAGTTTACTAACACAATAAAACAAAACTACTTAATGAATTAAACACATGCAGCACCTTCTTACAGCTCTTGTATCTTTGATTTGGGTGTGTCTTGTGCTGCTGCCTTGACTGAATTCGTCCTTGGTTTCTGGTCTTCGGTCTTCTGTTAAAACTTCGGAACTCGGAACTAACCCCTTAATTCGTCTGGTCTTTGGGGTATTTATAGTTTCTGTCTGAGGGTAAGATGCGGCGCATCTAGTAAGTAGATGCGGCGCATGTACTTAACTTCGCGTGGGGTCCAAGATTATAATATTCAGGAATATTCGTACACCGTCAGAAGATGCGGCGTATCTTCGTCATTGGATGCGGCGCATGTCCTCTTGTATCTTGGATCGTAGCTGGTGAAATATTGATAGTGATGCGGCGCATGTAATGAGTGAGATGCGGCGCATCTGGAGCAGATTAGTCTTGATCTTGTACATTTCAGTAGACTCTTAACTTCTTGCATGTTTTGCTCCATAATTAGTCCAAAATCGCCAAGTTTCACCAAATGCTTGTTTTCAACTGAGAATTACAAAAGTAAACGATTAAGTATCAATCCTCATACATAATATAGTAAAACAAGTCAAATTAATAGGATAAATGATAGTAATAAAATGTACTTATTTGAGTTCATCTATATGCAAGAGAAATAAGGTTTTATATGATATAAAAAGAGAACATGGGTCGGTTGCATAAGTAATTCCAAATATATATACATACACGTGACATCTAGTTAAAAGAATATATATGGTGGGTTCTTTTTCTCTTAGATCAAACCTTATTTCAGTCTAAGTACTTTTAAACTATCTTCGTAAGAGACATTACACTAACTAGTAATCACACGTTAATGTGATATGTATATAATAAGGACTCTATCGAGATCACCATTATTGAGAGTCGAGATAACGTGTTTAAACAGGATACTAGATATAAAGATTGAAATTATAAAAGTTTTGGGTTTCGGGTTTTACGTATGAGAGTTGTGTATGCATGGGGATTAGAGGTAAATCATGTCACGTTAAGTATGTGTTTTGGTGTCAAAGATTGCCTTGGTTTTGGGACAATTATAACTAAAAAATATATATTATCATGCATGTAAATCGGGGTTAAAGTAATGGTTCGTTGAACTCATGTTATGGCTTTGTGTCTTTAAGTCCCGAGATAATTATTTGAGAGTGTATCAGGGATGATTTAGAAATATTAATACCAAGAAGGGTTTAATTATGATTTCGAGAAGTAAGGTGCCGAGTATGGTTTTATATTGATCCGAGATTCCTCTGGTCCCTAGATTCGATGTAACCCTTTATTCCTAATTCGGCTAAAACCTGATCCTAATTCAGTTTAACCATTGAATCTAATTAATATCTCATTAATTCTAGTTTGGTGCGCATTAAACCCTAATTAAGCTTTAAACTAATTTAAGAAACCCTAAACCTATGTTTTGATCATTTGTCATTAAAAACCCTAAAACATGACATTATGTAATTATAAGTATTAAAATCAGTTGAGACTTATTAATGGACTACAAATAATAATTGATCCATAATTCATGTAGATTCTCTGAAGAAGGAGTGATCTCCGCCCCTGTGTTCATTTCATTTCGTTTCCTTTCATTCGCGTTAAGGTACAGATATTCCGCCCTTTCTCAGTAAGTGTATCTCATGACTTAATTCCTTGATGTTTAATATTCTGAATATGATCCATTTGATATTCGTTTGGTTGTTTTGTGTGATATGATTCGTTCGTTATCTTCTATGACTTCAGTATCCGAATCCTTTGATATTTTGTAATCCATTAGATATTATGACTTTGAAAAACCTTTTTGAATATATATCTTAATGATGGTTTTGAGAAATATTATTTTTAAAATGATTTCTATGAAACCGAGGCGACACCACTTTTTATATGAAGGTTTAATGACTCTTATGAAAACGACTTTTAAAAGAATACTTTCATGAAAACAACATTTAAATGATTTTCACAATTACATAATCTGGTTGTACTATATCCTTAAGGATTCTCATGACTCGTTGATTTCCTGATATTTGTTAATTGTTATGTTTTGATACATATTTGTTTAGTTATTCGTTTGATTATCCGTTTCATGCTATATTCATTTCATATAGCTATTATCTTAGTTGGACAATTTATAATTCTCCCTCATCATTATATTGTATGTTCTTTGCCTATTATGTTGCCCATATTTGTAGCCAGTCATGGGGAGTCCATGGCTTTGCCATTGATGCACCAATGGTATTGACACTATCTGTGGAGGTGGGTTTTAGTCCACAACGTTCGCACTTATGCTATATAGCAACCATGGCCACCATACTTATTATTATTATATTAACGTACGTATGCACAGTCTCGAACTTATATATGTATATCTGTTTTGCAGGGAGCGTATGGATGCATCTTAGGTACTTTGTTTAGTTTAGTTATTTAGTGAATGGATTGTGTGTGTGCCATACACCCCATTTCACACTAGTACTATTGGAGTCTGCAGCTCCTATGTACAATTTGCTATGATATGATATATGTTTGTTACTTGGGCATATCCTTGTTAGGATTGTTATCCGTTTCATATTCCTTGTTATGCTTTGATTCCATTATCATATAGCCCATATTTCATTGATATCTTGTTCAGCAGGTTCTCGTGGTTTCGTTTCACTTATCTGTTCATTTTACTACTTATTGTGACTTATATCATTTTTATCCAGCAGATCCTTATTGTGGAAACTTATTTTAGACCGACTTACATCTACTAAAATAAGTTACGTGATCGTTTATGGACTCAAGGTTGTTACACCTTTGATCTAGGATTAACTTATGACAAGTATGATGATAATATTAGCGGAATATTCAAATGAAAGAAACAATATTATCACAACAAGGTTTTTCCAACTTCACCGTTTGTTATTCCAACTAGCCACAATGCTATGTGATCAAGTATAACACGATTACAATCTAATCAGGGATCAAAGATCCTTGAGGCTAAACAAACCTAACAACATTAGACCCCATGTCTAATGTTCCCACACACACTCTTTTAGGTGCTTTACATTTTAACACACTTGGTGTTGTTTGTAATATGTAAGTACGAAGCACCTTGGTGATTAACATCTAACCACTAATCACACTTTTTATCTAAGGGTATGATCTCCCTTTTATAGTACAAAGGAGATCATTACAAAGTTGATAAGTCTTGTCTACTACTTGCTTGTGTATGTCAGTCAATAAGATACAACATGTATCTTTTACAATTTGTTGACTGAAAACATATCTAGATATTATCTATTTGATATACTTGACTCAAATACAAAATATCTTCTTCATCCTTATCCATCCAGCAGTAGTATGACTCACAGTAGCATCTGATACACTAGAAGACTTAACTGTGTAATTATCAGACTTTACACTAGAAGACTTAACTGTGTAACACTACCAGACTTAACTGATTAACACTACCAGACTTAACTTTGACAAGACTTAACGACCAGACTTAACTGGGTAGTCACCAGAATTAACCACTCCAGCAACCAGATTTAATGTTTCATTCTTCTTGTTTTTGTATCATCAAATCTATGAAAATATAATTCCCAACACTTATGATTTCACTTCAGTTATTCTTTTGCTTTAGTTATCCATTTGTATATACCTGTTCACTGGGCTTTTTAAGCTCAGCCGCATTTTCTTTTCCTGCGGCAGGTTCTAAGAGGGAGGCTGGTATTCGAGTGATGAGTGCTTAGGAGCTCTTAGTGGAACACCATGATAGTTTCCTATGGATTAGAAATGCATTTAAGCTTTTCTTTTGGACTTTGTTTGTATTTTAGTATGGAAGTTGTAATGTTTAGATATAGTACTTTATCTTTTCCTTAGAATACCTTTGTAAACATTGTATTATTAAAGTCTTCCGCTTGCGTATGTTCTGTTTGACGCCATAAATGTGACATTTGACCCGTTCTTGGATGGGGGTGTTACAAACCGTATGGACGATTAACCGTTAGACCACAAAACGCGTTGTTGTTGTATAAGGCGAATGTTAACATATGTCCCAGCATCACTCCAACTCACGGCCAATGTGGGATTTGCCTAGGGTGTTACATTCACCCCCCTTAGGGGAATCCCGTCCCGGGATTCAAGTTGGGTAACAACCCAGTCTAAGGGACTCATTGTCCTCGAACGACGATGAGGTTTGCCCCACATCCCGTACGGCTTGGAGTAGCTCTGATACTACCTGTAACACCCCGCCTTATAGACCATCATATTGTCCGCTTTGCCTGTAGGCTCACGGCTTTGCTTTTGTAGCCCTCATGTGAAGACTTTCCGGCAGGTCACCCAAGCCAGTACTACTCTCACACGAGCACGCTTAACCGTATGGGCGATTAACCGTTAGACCAAAAAACGCATTGTTGTATAAAGCGAATGTTAACATATGTCCCAGCATCACTCCAAGTTACGGCCAATGTGAGATATGCCAAGGGTGTTACACTTTTCTACCCTTCAAATACTATTCATTTCATCTAATTTCTTTGACAATTGATAATAAGATACTAGATATATAAAATGAAATGTGTTTGTTAAAAAAAATAATAATGAATTAATTAACGAGACGAACTTGGTTGTAAGTTCTATCATTTTCCTATCTTTATATATCTATATATATACTATCTATAATGGAAAAACCAACTATTTTTAAAAGAGAAAACTCAAATCTATTTTAGAAAACAAACTAATACACGGCTGAAACTTAATTATGTACCTATTAGCGGAAACTATTCAATCATTATAATCTCAGAAAATATTCAATCACATAATGTACACGCAGGGGTGTAATTGAGCCGAGCTAAGCCCGAGCTCAACAAGGCTCGAGCTCGGCTCGAAAAATAAAAGGTTGGCTCGAGCTTGGTTCGATTGCTCTTTAAACTTTAACCATCCAGCTTGAGCTCGGCTCGAATAGGACTCGGGCAAGCTCGAGCTTAGATTGAAAAGCTCGAAATTATATAAATGAAAAGCTCGAATCTCTACCAACTGTATTTGCAGCTGAACTGAGCTCGAACAAAATAGCAAATACACCATTCCGTGTCAAAACGAATTGCATTTGCAACAGCTACAAAAAAAGTATAGTCTTCACACAGAACTTGTACATGATCTCGAATCACAAAGTGGAAGAGAAATACTTAACCATTTGAAAACCAAATTAGATATTTTTAAGAGTAATAAAACCAACAATAAAATTCTCATAACGAAGGCAAACATTAGGGTTTAAAAGGTACGTCTAGAATATAATATTTTATCCATTATAAAGTTAGTCCTTATAATTAGGTTAATATTCAAATCAGCCCTTATTTACATATTTAAAAATAATATAAAAATATATCTATACTAAGGCTCGAAAAGCTCGATAACCACTCAAGCCGAGCTATCATAAGCTCGAGCTCGACTCGGTATATGTTTCGAGTTGCTTGATAAAAGCTTGACTCGTTTGCACCGCTATGTACACGGCTTGAAACTTATGCCGCTATAAAATTATATTGTTGTGCATGGTTACTTGTCTAGTGTGTATAATGTGTTTTGAAAAATCAAAAATCTTTTAGAAAAAGTTTTTTTTTTTTTTTTAGCTTACAAATACTTCTCAACTAGGTTTATCAATCAATTTTACCAGTTTAACCTTTGAAGTGGTGTAGCAATAACAATTAGAAAAAAATAGTTACCAGTATAGATGGAAGTCACGTGAGAAGTAAATGAATGATGGGATAGGTGGATATGATTGCACCGGCGGAGTTTGTCTCCTGATGGTAGAGCACCTTGTCCTCCCTTTACCAGGACCTTTCCCCTCTCACCTATCTATCATTGGCCTCGCTCCCATAACCGTATTTTCTTGTAAAGATTGCTTTCAGTCTTCAATGTATTTACTGTTTCTGATAGAAAAATGTAAAAATTACTGTAACATTTCTGGTTACTAGTAATTATGTCTCAATTATATTTTTCAGTTTCAATTCATACATGCGACAAATTTAACAATGAGAAAATTTTCAAAAGTGACCAAAGTTGAGAGGCTTGCAACTAAACGTGTGTATGCTACTTTATTAAAAATTTGACATATACTATAATGAAGTGTAATTTGATAGCAATTTTAGAGGTAATTACTCCACTATTTCGAGCATTGTATGTCATTTTATTTCTGTTAGTACTTCAAATATTTCCCATTTGGTTTTTAGGTCATAGACTATGCATTTGTTAAAAACGTACAAGTTTTTGACTCATTTGGACAATGTTTGAAAGAAAAAGAGAAAAGTTTTAAGTTGTGACTGGCATCCCTGACGCCGTCACCAAAATACCAAGAAAGCGAATTTTTGATATTTTTCGTGACCGACCAGTATGTGGGAACGAGGTTGTGACGTCGTCACAAGCTTGAGGTGATGTCGTCAGAGCTTAAAAAGTGACGCCGTCAGAGTCAGTCGGTGGAAAAACCCGAAATCGATGACGGCTATTACAACCAGCGCGGTTGTTCGTATTTCATTTTCTTCTTCCAAGCCCTTCTTTCTTAGAAAGGTAGGTGACACCGTCACAGCTAAAGAGTGATGTCGTCACATCCTCTTTTCTATATATATTTTTGCTAATTTTCATAATTCATGTGTAATTTTTCAGAGACAAACACTAACCGATTTTCAAAAGGTTTTCACTGCTTTTATTAAATAATAACTCAACTGTATCATAATGATAAGTTATTACATAAATGAGTCAATTATGTTTATCATTACTTGCTTAATTATGTTGATTTCTTGTTCTTTGGACGCTATGCTAGGCTAGATCTCTTTGTGCTTACTTAGGACTCCATGAAATCTATTGTTGTTTAGTTGTTCTATACTGATTTTTTGTTGGTGTTTGTGATTATCTATTGTAGGGCTGAGCAAAACAGACTAAGGCTATGTTTGGCGCGGAGCTTTTTGGAGCTTTTTAGGGCGATGAGTGGTGGGCAATGAGCTTTTTGATTTTTATTGTTCGTTTGGCAAAGGAGCGGTGAGCTTTGCTATTTTTTAGGAAAGCTCATTTTTTCCGATGCTTCTTTAAGAAGCTGTGAGCGGTGAGCTGTGAGTTGTGGCTACTGCTCACAGCTCACTGCTACTTTTACCAAACATAGACTAAAAATCAAAGCAAACCGTAAAACCGAGCCAAACCGAACCAACCATAATCGGTTCGGTTTTCGGTTCTGTATATTTGTGATTTTCGTTTCGGTTCGGTTCGAGTCAAAACCAATAAAAAACACCTAAGCCGTATAAACTGAACCTACCGACACAAAACTGAACCGAACCGAGTCACTTCGGTCTGGTTCTCGGTTCATGTTTTACACAAAATCGATTTTCAGTTCGGTTCGGGTCGGCTTTGACCCGATACTCAACCCAAATCTATTGCTTGCGAATTAATTAGATCTTCAATAGTGATAACGTGCGATAACTGTTTATAGTTGGACTAAGAACCATATATATCTTAGAATTTGCTTAGGTTATTGGCCTAGATGAGTCATCTAGGATTCTTTGATCAAGTTTATGTGCAACACAAGCGACCGTAGTGTGGTGTTGTATTGCGAGACATTAACAACCTAGATAATTACCGCATAATACTTAGTTATAGGATCTTGACCTAGGCACTAAGCTAATAATTGTAGGGTGTAGAAGCTGGATCAAGGCACTACACTAATTTAGACATATCTTCCATAATCACCAATGAAGGCGTGACAGATTCAGTATAGGCAACTAGGTAGTAATAGAGAGTAGTACCCCCTAAGTAAATACATTTTTTCATCATATAAGTTTCACCAATTTTCTTTTCTTGTTATTTAATTTTCTTATCTTTATGTTAATATTAATCTAAAATCCGAATCTCTAAACCCTCGATATTTACTTGCTTTCTAAAATATACAAAAATATCAAAATAAATAAATAAATAAATCTCCTTTTGCCCCTTAGATCATTTCGTCATACTTTGCGAGTCTACCTCACAATTTCCTTAGAGAACGATCAATCATCTGGTATTGCCTCATTACAACGATTAGGTACAGTATCTAGGAGGTTTCAAAGCTTGCTTTGCGACACTCGCATTATACTAGTAGTTGGTGGGGGTGTGTAAGCTGCACCTCTAATGACGTGACTTTAGACTTTCTACGCGACTGACATCTATTGTTATTTTGTGCGATCAAATTTTGTCTTTCTCAAAAAAAACAAAAAAACAAAAGAAAATTAAAGAGAAGGATTTTCTTTTTGGTTTCTAGAAAAAATAAATAAAATTGGTCGCACGAAATAAAATAGCCGTCAGTCGTAAAATATCACAACCCGCTAATTTACAGGTCAATACTACTCAACAAACTCGAACTTATTTCCTTGACATTTATTTGAAAACAATTTACAGATAACTTTTACTTGAACCGACGTGAAAACCTAGAATAAATTCCAAGTACACTAGGACTTAGGTTATATTTAGTCCACAACGCTCCAGTACCTTGCTCCTACTCCAGTTCACAATTTCAAACTCTATAACAATTTCCTTTTCTTAAATTACTTATGGTTGTCAATTCAACAAACACAATTCGTTATTCAAAAATTTAACACCCGATATACCCAATTTTTCCAACGATTATTTCTAATGTATTTTTATACTTCCAAAAAGATTAAAAAAGTTCCAAAAATATTTCTTTACGCCTAAGGTAAATTCTTTATAATTTACGTTTAATTTTGTATAACTTTCGTTAATCACCAAACAAACAACCAATACCTATTTTTAACACCCAATAAATGCAACACATACACTTTTGTATCAAAACTACTCATCTAATCCAAATCTTATACCCTTGCCCCCCCCCCCCTTCATGTTCTAATTATAAATGCTAGACAAGATACACATGAGCATTAATTATCCAACAAACTAGCACAAAACATGGATTCAAAATTCAAATTGGTGGCTTGACCACCAATTTGCCCCCCCCCCTAATACCCCAATCGGCCACCCTCCCCCCATGTAGCCAAATTATAATTTTTGACTCTACTATTGAACATTTGACAAACTTCAAGTATAAATAAGACCTTAGTATCTTCATTTTTGCTCTATTAGTGCAAGTAAAGAAAAAAATGTACCACCTCCTATATATATACATACAAATCGACCCACTCTTGGAGCCAAGGGAAGGAGAAATCTTGTTGTGATTAAGATCAAGCATACTTAGGGCATTCTAGCAAGGATTTAGAACACAAATCTTGAGGTTAATCAAGTGTTTTACAACTCTCATCTCACTAATCACTTTTGTAAGTAATCTTACACTAGTAAAACTTCATGTTTTTCTTTATGTCATAATGCTAGTCAAGTATATATTTAGTTATCACTTGATACATGTTGATAAAGTTTACATTACAATGATCCTTTAACAAAAGATTGTGTTTTGAACAAGTTTTGGTTACAAGAAAACTAGCTAGTAAAAATCTCTACAAGAATGAAGATGAAAACATTATATATACTTGTATGTTAGTAAACTTGTAGATTTAGACATCCTTGATGATTATTACATGGACCTTGGAATATTGTTAAGTTTATGGTTAGATCATTATTATTATTATGTTGAGAAGTTGATGGAGGAACTAGGACTAGAATTGATGTTGTGGTTAAGTGGTTAAAATGACTAGAAGATTTGTAAAAATGTTTTGGCATTCTTAAAAGAGATTCTATCCCGTTTTGATAAATACAGCAAACTCAGTAACTTGGTAAGCATTTTAGTCTAGAAATGTAGAAAATAGACTCAATAACGAAAACGTAGCCGCTTGAATGAGTTAAAACGGGCTTGTAACGAAAAAGATACGCTAGTTTCAATTTTTACGACGAAAACTACATTTTCAGAAAATTGTCAAAGCTGTTAAGGATTTCGAGTAATAAAAACTAATGCTAAATCGTATCTAGACTAGCCGAGACCTTAGAAATCCGATAGTACACTTAAATAACTTCGCGGGGATAGGTCAAACTTAAGAAACGAAGCTACAACGCAAAAGTTACGGCCTAACGAATGTTTACGTCAACATATACATTGACAGCCTATTATTTTGCTATTAGAAAAAGCTGTTGGAAATATTAGAATCGGATTTTGGACCTTTTGAAATACATTTTGACTAAAATGACGTAAACGGAAATGGTAGAACAATATATATACTTATTAGGCGCATTAGAGATTTTTGAAATAGCCATTAACATGACGACTAAAATTTGGTCGCAAGATTTACAAGTTACATATTCTAAAAAGTGGTAATTTTCTAAATAAAGGATCAAATTGATGCAACTATATTTTGACAACAAATATTACAACAGCATGTACAAGTGATAAAGTAAAGTATGAACTTGCGTGCATGGCCTTGTTTTCGAACCTAAGACACATGTAACATTTAGGTCTCGATTAGAGTTATCGGACTAAATTGCCGTTTACAAATTTACCAATCGGGAATTGCTTTTGCTAAGGTGAGTTTCATAGCCCCGATTTTACATTGTTTATACACGATTTCTAAACCCTCGGGGTGGGAATACAATGCTTTTTTTTACATACGGACACAAGTACTAAAACTGTTACTTTGCCTAAGTTATCGCATTGCCATTAAAGTCCCCTACAAATCATGAACCGTTAATTACTTGTAAGCGCGGATGTTATGAATAGATCTATTTGGGTTGACACCCCGTCCGAGTTGGTCGCGCCAACCTGGTAAACGGACGCATATCATTCGGATTATTTTCGAGTGTCTGGCAAACACTTATTTGGGGCATTTATTATCATGCTTGATTGCATACCATTACGTCGAGCTTCGGGGTCATGAGCTTAGGCACTGTATTTATTATTTTTGGCTGTGACATTATATTTGTTGTATTAACTTGCTACTGAAATCTTGTGGTCCGCATTACTGTTTACTTAAACCTATGATTCTCACCAACATTATTGTTGACCCTTTTAGCGTGTATTCTCAGGTAATTAGGTGATGTTGATACACCTCCTTGTATGGAAGCACTTTAGAGTCACATTTTGGAAGCACATCATGATGACTATTTTCTTGCAATATTTAGCGTTTGGTTATGTATTTAAATCTTACATTTTGATGGTGAACTATGATATTTATGTTTTGTAAAACGTTATGTTTAAATCAAACGCTTGTTTTAAAACGAATCACTTAGAGGTCGTTCTTTATTCCTTGTACTTTGTTAACCATGAACATCACGCCCCCGAAATTCCATTCCGCTGCAATCCAGATTTTGAGGGTGTAACAGATTGGTACCAGAGCCAAGGTTATAGAGAACTAGGATGCATCATTAACCCTAGACTATAACCACTAGGTCACGACACTTCACAACATCATGATGTGCATAAACATGTATCAAAATCATAAATCGCATGTTTTCATTTACTTATTTTATATGAGTACGTGTACTTATACATATTTGTATTGACCTGGTTTACAGTGATATGTCTTCACCTACCCATCCTATCATCCTCGATTCGGATTCAGATATGGACGGTTCGTGATCATCCATTGTTCCGATCACACCAGTCATTCCTATTCCTGTATCCTCCGGCGATGAGTCTGCTGAGACTGAGCCATTTGAGGACGCTTAGACCATATCTACACCTCCCGTATTATCACCACCCATTGCACCTGTCCCTCCAGTTCCATCACCACCAGTCTCACCACCAGTACGCCGTGTTAGGCGTGTCCCTGTTGTGCGACCAGACCAGATCCCTATTGGTCGTCGCTATCGGCTATATGAGTATGGCCCTATCATGCTTCGTACCGCTAGGAAGAGGGTTCGCTCTCGACCCAGTCGAGTACCAGCACCCACTATTCCACCTCATATCCCATCACCACCATCATCTCCACCACCACCACCATCATTCACTTACCACCAGACTACCACAGTCCAATTACCACCATCACCCAGAGATGTTTCTAATACTTTGCTACCGCCTCGTAAGAGGGCTTTTACCATGACACCTTCACCTTCTGATCCCTATGTTATGGCTGCTGCTGAGGCATATACTCGACACGAGGTTCACAGACGGGTTGACGCCCGTAGATGGTCATTCATTCCTCCTAATCTCAGTAGATGGAGATACGATGAGGGTACTCCGAGAGCATTCGAGTTAGGAGAGAGTTCGGAGATGGTTGCTGCTCGAGTTCTACCGGTTACCGGTGAGCCGATCCATCATACTATTCCACTTCTGATCGCTAGGATGGTCCGTCATGAGGACCGTATTGGCCGAGCGTTTGATCGTCTCGATGAGGTTCCCCTGTAGCACATTAAGACTTTAGAGACTCAGCTAGAGCACCAGATCATTGCACACTCCCAGATTTCTACACTTGAGCGTTTCGTGGAGGATGAGCAGGCGCGACGACGTGACCATGATGCGTTGATTGCTAGTCTCCTCGAACAGATCAGAGATCTCCAGCGCCGTCTCGATGGTGCATCAGGTAGTGCCTAGACTAGATTTGTATCATAGATGTCTTTTGTATTTATATCCTAGCCACGGGGTGTGTGGCATTAGTAATGACGCTTGTGATCTTTTGTTAGTTGTACAACAATGTAGCGAGTTATTTTGGGATTTATTGTATGGTTACGCTATGGTATGATATCGGTCGATGTGAACCGAGACTTTTCCTTTTGTATTCATGTATGTTGTGATTATATCTACTCATGTTGTGATTATATTATGGTTGACGTAGTTTATTCTTATTGTGGTTGATTCTTATCACGCCATATTCTTACCATAATTTATCCTTGTCGTAATGTATTTTTATCTTGTTGTGGTTGTATCTACTCATGGTGAAAGTATGTTATGATCATTGTGATTTATTATGGATGATCCTTATCACGTCATATTTCTATCATGATTTATTTTTGTCATGATTTATTCCTATATTGTTGTGGTCGATCTTGTTGTGATTTTCACATGTCATGGTTGTATATATATATACTTGTGATGACCTTTGTTACTTATGGATCCTAATTATTGTTGTTTCTTGTTATTAGAAGAACAATGCCACCTAAGAAACAAAGCATGAGTACAGCTAAGATCGATCGACTCGTTGCCCAACGGGTTACGGCACAGGTTGCTGTTGCTATGGCTGAATATGAAACCAATCGCAACAGTGGTAACGGCGGAGAAGCTAGTGGAACGGCAACCAGGGTTGAAACCACGACTCGTGGATGTACTTACAAGGAATTTTTGGGTTGCAAGCCACAGAATTTCAGTGGCGCGGAAGGAGCTTTCGGTTTGGTACGATGGTTCGAAAAGTTGGAATCGACTTTCCGTATGTGCAACTGCGCGGAAAACTGTAAGGTGAAATATGCTACAGGTACCTTGTTGGATGGTGCCTTATCTTGGTGGAATGCTTATGCCCAATCAGTGGGAACTGATGCTGCTTTTGAATTACCGTGGGCTGAGTTTAAGGAAATGATAACCGCTGAGTATTGTCCGAGGAATGAGGTTCAAAGGTTGGAAGTTGAATTTTGGAACTTAACAGTGAAAGGGTATGACATTGCAGCTTATACTAAACGATATCATGAATTGGCTACTCTCTATCCCGAAATGGTTTCGACTACACAGAGAAAGATTGAAAGGTACATCTGGGGACTTCCATCTTATATTCAAGGAAATGTCACCTCTTCTAAGCCGAGTACTCTGGATGAGACAATCCGAATGTCCAACAATTTAATGGATCAAATTGTTCGAGCAAAGGCTGCTCGAGATAGCAATAATGGTAACCGCAACAACAATAACAACAACCGATACCACAACAGTAACAACAACAAGAGAAAGTGGGATACTACTCAGGGAGGAAATGCTACTCAACAACCCAACAAAAGACAAGAAGTTGTTAAGGCTTATGTGGCGGGCCTGACTGAAAGGAAAGGTTATGAAGGAAATCTTCCTAAGTGTGACAAGTTCCAACATCACCACAATCCTGGACGTTGCCCTACTCCATGCGGCAATTGTAAGAAAATCGGGCACTTAACCAAAGACTGCAGGGCTCATACTACTGCAACAAATCAAAGGGTTCCCGGAACATGTTTCGGATGTGGCGAAACAGGACATTTAAAGAATCAATGCCCAAAGGAGAAGAATCAGGGAACGGGAACTCAGAATAGTGGAGCTCAGGGAAGAGTCTACAATCTCAGAAAAAGAGAAGCTACAGAGTACCCGAACGTTGTCACGGGTACGTTTCTTCTTAATGGTCGTTACGCTTCAGTTTTATTTGATTCGGGTGCCGATAAAAGTTTTGTGTCTACTACTTTTGATCCTTTACTTAACATCTCACCGACCACCTTAGACACCGCCCACAACATTGAATTAGCAAATGGTAACTTAGTTGATTCCGACACCATAATCCACGGATGCACCTTTAACTTCCTAAACCATCCATTTAACATCGACCTTATGCCTATCAAACTCGGTAGTTTTGATGTCATAATTAGTATGGATTGGTTATCTAAACACCATGTCAGGATCATTTGCGACGAAAAGGTTGTTAAGCTCCCTTTAAATGGTGAAACCTTGATTATCCGTGGTGAACGAAGCGGAACTCGATTAAACATCATATCGTGTGTCAAGACCGAAAAGTATACAAAGAAGGGATGTCATGCTTTTCTAGCACACATAACCAAAAAGAAGTCGGATGAGAAACGATTGGAAGATGTACCGATTGTTCGAGATTTTCTGGAAGTCTTTCCCGAAGACTTGCCTGGACTACCGCCTACCCGTCAAGTAGAGTTCCAGATAGATTGGGTTCCAGGAGCGGCACCAATAGCAAGAGCACCCTATCGACTAGCACCATCAGAGTTGCAAGAATTGTCTAATCAGTTGCAAGAACTACTAGAAAAGGGATTCATTAGACCAAGTTCCTCGCCTTGGGGAGCGCTGATATGTGTCTAAAAACACATATATATTACCCGTTTTAAACCCACATAAACATCCAAAAACACACAAATAACCACAAATATTATAAATATCATTGAAAATGTGTTTTTATCTGTTTCAGATGCAAAATGATTGAAAATAAGTGAAAACGAACCAAGTTTGCATAAATGACAAGTCTAGTCCCTCAAGTATCAAAAGTTGGCAAAATCAGTCCTCGGGTGTTTTAAAATGGATTTTTATCAAATATCACCCTTGTACTATTCATGAATGACAATTTGGAACCTTTTGATAACTTTTGGGAAAATTACAATTTCACCCCTCAAACTTTGGAAAATTACATAAAAGGTCCTCGGGTGTTTTAAATTGTAATAAATGCAAAATAGGTCCTTGGTTTATCTAACTTGGCAATATTTACCCTTGTGATAACTTTGGAATAATTACAGGTTTAGTCCTTGGATTTTCAGCAAATTACAAGATTGGTCCCTATGATTTATCTAAAACAAAAATCCAATTCCAAAGCCTAAACTAAACCCAGCAACCAATAAACCCAACCCTTATCCCATTTACCCAGCCCAAGCCCAATCCCATAAATAATAAACCCGGCCCACCTTTTTTCTTAAATAATATCCCAGGTCAAACATGGTTTGACCCGTCTCTTTCCCACTCACCTCTGCAACCTTATCCCCCCACCTCATTCAAACCCCCAGCTGTTTCACCACCTCATCCCCTCCTCTCATACACGTTACCTAACAAGCCAAAGCATTAAATGCTTCTTCCTTACACCCCATGTGCTCAGGACAAGTTAAAACCCACTTGTCCTATTTTCCCGCCAAAAGTACAAATGGACGAATAGGATGAATTGGAAGCTAACCAAAGGTGGGATTTGCTCAGAAGGATGGTGGGAACTCAATGGACTATAAATAGCAGAGGAGAGGCAAGAGATTGGGTACCTTGGAATAGCCTTGGTCACGTAGCTTAATGTAGTTTACTGCTTTTCTTTAATTCTTGTCATTTTATTGCTTTCAGTAGTGTAATCATCATCAAAGTAGTGTAATAAACTTATGTTTTCAGTTTAATTTCAAGTTATGATTCAGTTTCAAGTTTTTACCTTTATTTTCCTTAAATTTCCATGTTCTTTAATTTCTTGTTTAATATTAGTGGATTATGGACTTCTTAGGCCACATAAGCTCCTGACAAAAGCTTTTAAGCTTATAGAAACCCTTAATTCAGTTTAGCATTTAAAATTCAGAAAAGTTCTAAAAAATAGAGAAAATCAATGAAAAATCTCAAAACAGTGGGGATGAAGATTGATGAATTGGAGCAGGGAATTTTATGATTGATCATGGTTCAGAAGCTCATTTGGGAGCTATAGGGTATGATCTTGGTCCTTGTTTCATTGATCTCAGTTGGACTTCACTTGTAAGCCCATCTTTTTAGATTTTGCCTTTTACTTATCTTGTTGTTTACTGTCTTAATTCTCTTGTTTTTATGTTCCTTTGTTGTTAGTTAATCATGTTCTAGTGTAATATGTGTATGTTACTTGATGAAATTCAGTTGTGCTTTGAATTCCATTTTGACTGTCCATTCTCCTCATTTTTGATATTCCTAGGTTTAACTTGTTTAAACAACAATCTTAAACTGAAAAAGGGTTTACTTGGCTTAGTATAATCCCTGGAATGGATGGATTAGGTCTACACAGTTGGCTGTTATGAAAACTCAGTTGGATCTCATTTTTAACTATTTTTCTAAGTTTTTGCTATTTTACTTTTCATGTGTTATTGTGTTTTGATTTTTATGTTTCTGTGTTTATTTGATGTTTATAAGTCATATTAGAGCTTTTTAATAGGTTGGTATGTGTTGGATTGGTCTGTGGTGTGATATGGCTATTTGACTGCCAATGGGCTAGTTTTTGAGAAACATAGGTTAGGACCTTTGTGACTATTGGTTTGAGCTGAAAAGGACCCATCTTGACTCCTTGGTGTCCCTGGGATTGATAGAATTGGTTTACACAGGCTGTAGCTTTGAAATACCTCAGACAGCCCATTTGAGGTTTTGTTTGGATTTAAATGTGATTCTGTGCTATAAGCTTTGGTTTGTGTTGTTCTTGTTTGATATACACTTCTTAGGCCATATATAACTCATTTGAACTTCAATGAAACAGTAATTCATGTTAAATAGTCAAAATGACATTTGATTCTATGTTAAATGTTACTGTGTAAGTTGTTAGATCCTCAAATCTTGCATATCTGTTGTAATGTTGTTAGGATAGCTTTATTTCATGTTCATATAGCTTAATATAGCTTATTCAGTCATTAGATTAGGTTTAAAATTCATATAAGTCAACTTTTTAGTTTTTCTTAAAAGTCAAATTTTCTGTTTTTCAGTTTTTTATTAAACTTGTGATTTTTAGTGTGTCTTTGTTTTTGAGTTTGATGTTACATGCTTTTAGGGTTTTTAAGATCTGTTGCTCATCTTTATCTGTGTATTTTTGCTTTTCAGTAGTGTTCATGTTTAATAGCTTTTTATTGTGCTTTTTCTAAGCCAAATTTGCCCTGCATATAGGACATAGCAGTCCAAAGGCTTATGCCTTATGTATTGCCCTTAGCCTAGGTTCTTGGCTGATTTGTGCATCATTTTGTAGTTTAATGTTATGTGTATGTTCATTTAATAGTTTGTAGCTTATTAGGATAGCTTTTCACTACCCTTTATTTGTCCCACCTTAACTCACTCCACTGAAGCAATCAGTGGAGTTGGAGTTGTGTGCATAAGCTCATAAAAGCCCTCATTGTACCTGAGCTTGTGGTCATAATCAATCATACTCAGTGTCTAATGCTTGTGTAGCTTCTTTGAGCCCATTAGATAAGTCAAGGAGAGCTTATTGATTGCCCATTCACAACAGTCCACTTATTTGGACTTACACCATCTCCCTTAAGCTCTCACAAGCTCATCAGAAGTCATAAGCTTGTGTGGATTAGTTCCCTGAGGAGCTTATCCACCCAAGCATAAGATTCCATGCTTAAAATCCCCTTTGCAGCCCATTACCTAGGGCTGCAATTGCTTTTTGACTTGTCCCATTTTAAGACTGCTGGTGTATCAGCAGAAACCTTAGAAAACTAGCAACTTCATAAGCTAATAAAAAGCTCAATACTTGGACCTAGCTTATGAAATAAGCTTCTATTAAGAGCTTACCAGCTGGTCTACAAGTTCCAATCATTTAATCCCATGCCCTAGCTTATTTGCTAGGGCTGCAATGAGCTTAAAGCTTGTCCCACTCACTCAGTGTATACTGAGAGTTTGGGTAAATAAGCTGTTTTTCAAAAGCCCCTAACAAGCTCAATACTGAACCAAAATCTTTGAGCTTGGGCTTTTTGGAAAGCTTACCAAGCCATCTTGCAACTCCAACTTTTACTTTGACTTTTTGAGCTTAACCCGTCAGTCAAAAAGCCATTCCAAATAAGTTGCAGGCCATGGTTTGGGCTGTGTGGAATTGACTAGTGCTTATTTGCTCATTAGAGCTTATTGAGTGATTCTCAGTCCACAAGCTTGTTAATATATGTTCATAAAACTTGTTTATACCTTATTTTACTTTTTGTTTTCCTTGTATAGCTTTTTCAAGCTTATTTTGATCTTTGAGTCCACTGTGAGCCTTTAAGCTCAACTGAATGTCTCATAAGCTCTTATAGTGCTTATTTCTTAGATTTTATAGTTTTGATTTCTTTATACATGTATAATAATAGTATGTACATCTTATTTCAGCCTTTTGATCCTCTTGTATAGCTTATTTCAAGCTTTTTCAAGCTTGAGTTCCAACAGTCAAGCCTAAAGCTTGACTGTTTGGACTCATAAGCTTGTAACAGCTTTTCTTGTTTTCTTTTCTCTTTTCTTTGGCTAGCTTTACATGTATATAAGCTATCCTTAGCTTATTCAACTTTTTGTTTCATAGCTTTTAGCTTTTTCAAGCTTTTTCCATTTTTGAGTGCTAGTTGAGCTTCAAAAGCTCAACTGTCTGAGAAATAAGCTCGAATGAGAGCTTATTTGTGATTTGTAAAAATATTCCCTTTATTAAAGTTGTTTATTTTCTTATTTATAAAAACTTTGCTTTTTAAAGTTTTTGCAAAAAAATAAAAAGGGGAAGTATGGGAAGTCAAGGGTGAGCCTAGGCTCGAACCCCTGACCTCAACCATACCTCAACCCTTTATAACCAACGCCCCTCCCATCTGCTCTGGAGCACCAGTTCTGTTAGAGCTGGTGTTCCAGTTGTATTTAACCCTTTTTTGCCATTAAGCCCATTCGAGCTTATTAGCTTATTAACTGCTTATCAGAATAAGCTGGGGCGCCCATTTTATTTTTCCTAGGACCACAATTGTGTAAAGTATTTATAGAAAAAAGTTCAGATTTTTTTGATTAGTTTTAGTATTTATTTCGTATTTTTGTTTGTATAATAGTAATTAAATCATAATAAAAAATATAAAAGTCAAAAAAATATATAATTTTTTTTCTAAAATTTTCTTTTATCATATAGAACATGTAAAAATTATAATTGTACCCATAGTATTTATATTTCACAAATTTTACGTTTTAACTCGCGCACATACGTAGTTTTTAATAAAACCGCGCGTTTTTAGTTTTCTTTGTAGTTTTTGTATACGTAAGTTTTAGATAACCGTTTTTCTTACGTTTTTAGTCGTTTTTAATTATCTTTCACATTTTATAGATAGAACTTACATTTTAGGTTTTTAGATTTTCTAATTATTATAATAATAGCTTTGTAAATATAGTTATTTATTTTATTTTTATTTAATTTGCATTTAAGCCGTTAAGGCATGCAAATTCCCTCTTTGGGAATGTTTGTTTTATTTCATTTTGTACGTTTACGTTTAATTTAATGTTAAACGTACATTTGTAAATACTTTATTTAGATAGTTTCATAAATAGAAAAACCAATAAGAACCACATAAAGCTAAGTGATAGCTTCTATTTAAGAAGCTTATTTGCTTAGTTCCTTTTACGATTTTAGGTTTCTGATTGTACGTTTCTTAACGATACAGCTGTGACAGAGCTATGATTATTCACATTCCAGTGTTAGTCAATCAGATTCCTGTTTTTGTATATTCCATATCATTTCAACACACACATTCGTTATATTACACTTTTCACACCTCGTTGGGACATAACGACCCGGGGATGCACTTCTCTGTACTCATGTACTTAACTCCCACGGATTTAAATTGCATTTTTCTCCCTTACGGTTCGACTTTAGTTGACCAATATCCTTGGTTGAAAATAGTTGACTGTAAGGGAGGGATCAAGCGCCGGTCTTATTCGTAAAGAAGAAGGATGGATCATTCCGAAGTGCATAGATTATCGCGAACTGAACAAGTTAATGGTTAAGAACCGTTACCTACTCCCAAGAATCGATGATTTGTTCGATCAGTTGCAAGGTTTTAGTTTTTACTCGAAGATTGATTTGAGATCGGGTTATCATCAACTAATGGTCCGGGAAGAAGATATCCCGAAAACGGCTTTTAGGACTCGTTATGGTCATTACGAGTTTCAAGTAATGCTGTTTGGATTAACTAATGCACCGGCGAATACATATATCAAAAGGATAAGGTTTACAAAATTACAAGCATGGTTAAAAGTTAGTTCTGGAATACTAAAGAAATACTATTCAACCTAACGAATACATCATCAACTACAACTACTCTAGGCTTGGTCACTGTCTAGGCGTAACTGCTCAAAAGCTAAAGTCAACCCTCCAATGGTAGTCTCCAACTGGCCAATACGATCTCTCAACTCCTGATTCTCTCTCATCACTGCTCCAATAGTGTACTCTGCAGTCATAATCCTCTGCCACTGAGTACGATCAACACCTCTTACTCGTCTCAACATTCCTAGCATCCTGCTCTGGCCTCTGCCTAAGCCAATAGCCCTAAAATCCAAATTCCTAAGCTCTCTACCATGCAACCTCTCCAAAGCATCCAACCTAGCTCTCAATCCAATCATCACCCGCCAATCAGAGTACATCTCCTCAAATAACACACAAGCAGCCCTATCAACAGTCCCAATCCTCCTCTCCACACTCTGAATACGATCAGACTGCCCCAACCTCCCTATCTGGTCTGAGTGCACATCAAGTAAACTGGCCTGATTCGCCAGCTGAATCCATATCTGCTCCATCTCAGCGGGTTCCTCGAGCTCTGCAAGTGGAGGAACCACAGGTGATGGAAGTGGAGTAGGCATCGGAGATGAAGGTATGAACGAAGGAGATTGCGGTGTGTACTCTGGGCTAGCTGCACGTACACTCGTGCTGACATCACAAGCAATATCCATCCACTGACTGTCACTCACATCCTGAATCTGGGCATCCCTGGAACTCTGTCCAACCTCAAATATACCCTGAACATCCTCCATGATGCCCTTACCATCCCGCGGCATCATAACCTGATCCAGATCCATAAGTGCATCTATGTCCCTGTCATCATCTACACAAATAGGAGTGTGCTCAGTAGGTGCTGTCACAGCTGGAGTAGGCTCATCCTGAACCTGCTCTGGATCCTCCACTGGATCCTCATCCTCCTCTGAGTAAGTCTCAACCAATCTCCTAAGTCTCTGGCTAGGTGGGGAATGGTCTGGAGATGATATGGGTGACTGAGATGGTGATTCAGTAGGGGTACCCATGTAGCCATAGCGGGTCCTACTGAGGGATGAAGACAACACAGATGATAACTGGAGGCGACGTCCACGGACTCGCCTATACGAAGCCCGACGTCTGATAGGTGGGGTATCTTGAACATGTTGGGTGAAAGTGTATAGCTGGGCTGGGGATGAACGGTGTGCTGTGGTAGATCTGGGTAAATATGGTGAGGTAGACACTATAGTGGTGTGTACATGCTGAGCTGGAATGGGTTGCTGAGCAGCGGCTCGGACAACCTCCAACAACGGGTCATCCGCAAATGGAATTGGCTGTCGCATCGGGGAAGTGTGTCCAGCAGCAGCTACCTCGCCATGTGTACCGAAAGAGAGACATAGTCTGTGACAAATATGGTGCGACACGTGTAAGTATATAGAAAATACTTATATCATATATTCTTAATAAAATAGTCAAATAGCATAACATAACACTTAATCAAATAAAGCAAATAATTCTCAAATCATAGCAAGCTAAACTGGCAGGCATCTGGCGGTCATAAGAAAAAGTTTTTCATAAATAGGTTATAGTTTAAGGTTTTTATAAACCTAGGCTCTGAATACCAATCTGTAACACCCCCAAAATCATAATATTGCGAAAGCATACACTTTGGGTGCTACTAAATCGATATATACAACACAAGATATAGAGAACGGATTGAAAATCCGTTTTAAAATACATTACTTGTAAAAAGTCATGTTGTCTTACATAAAATCCATTTCAAATAAAAATGTAGCCAATTAAGCAAAGCGGTCCAAATTTCAGAGTTAACGCAATACTAAAAACATTTCCAACAATTATTATTACCATCGCCATGCCCTGCCTTCAGTAAACACACCTCAGTTTCCTGAGAAAAATATGCTAAAAGTCAACTAACGCTGGTGAGTTCATAGGTTTAGAGTAAAAAACACATATGGACCATAGCAATATTCAGCAAACAATTCAGCAATAACACACTATCCTGCTATGCAAACACTAAGCCTCATCTAACCGAACTAGACATCGCAGCATGCCAAGCTGGCATTAGCTAGAAAGGGGTGCCCGCGAGTGTTAATCCCCAGACACTCGGCCTAAATTCATATGGTATACGTTCGCATTGACTATGCCGAGCCAACCGAACGGGGGTGTCATCCCCAATAGATCTAACGTGAGGTAGGATGAACCACGAACAACCCAAACTTCACCAAATTTACCCAAACCACGTTCCAATTAACCCGAAACTCTTGAATATACACTCTAATTTACTTGAACTTCAAAGAAAATTGATGGATCTTGTGAATTGTGGTCGTGCCGTGAGTTTTGAGATAGAAAATGATCTAGGAAGTTGGGTGAGAGTAATATGGATAAGTTGGTTTGTTTTGTGTAACATTTAGGGTAATACTTGATATATATAAGATTATAATGAAGTTAGTGGTGAAATTTTGTCTTGTAATGGGGAAGTAATACTTGGGGCCGGATATGGACAAGTAATAGGGGGAGGGAAAATATTTTTACCTCTCGTTGGTGTATTGTGTGTCGGTTTGAGCTTAAACGTGACCGTAAAATCCCGGTTTGACGTTTTTGGACACGTATACGTAAAATAAAATTTTTATCCACGTTTTTGTCAGAAATGTAATAAAAAATTATTAATGACTCAAAAATATATTTATTTGACTGTTACCATGTGTATTGTGCTGTCGGTACGTGTGTGCGGTTGCTCGAAACTTGTCAGTAACTATCAGAAATAGAATAATTTATGCTTACTAAAAAAAGTATACTTTTTCTGCAGTGACTGTAAGCTACAGTATGCGGGTCAGCTCCAAAAAATGCTCAAAATACTCAGAAACATGCAAATGCGCATAGAAATGCTCAGCTTAGAAATAATAAATAACCATTTAATATTAATTCACAACGTGAAAATTACCATTTGTCACAGTCTCCCCAGCTAATCGGGAAATTCGTCCCGAATTTCAATTTACGTTACTCGTTGGGTTAGAAAAGAGATGAGGGTATTATCGCTTGATTTCATCCTGTCGCTCCCATGTATACTCGGGGCCTCTGCGAGAGTTCCAACAGACCTTCACAATTGGGATACGACTCTGCTTTAGCCGTTTAACTTCCCGTTCCATGATTTCAATCGGCTCCTCGATGAAATTTAGTTTCTCGTCAAGCTGAATCTCATCCAAAGGAATGACGGCGTTATCATCCGATAAGCACTTTTTCAAGTTGCTGACATGAAAAACATCATGCACAGCGCTGAGTTCAGATGGCAGTTCAAGTCTGTAGGCTACCGGCCCGATCCTGGCAAGAATTTCGAACGGTCCAATATAGCGAGGGTTCAGGTTACCACGCTTGCCGAATCTTATCATGCCTTTCCATGGCGAGACCATTAACATCACTTTGTCACCCACTTGGAACTCATGGGGTTTTCGCCTCTTGTCGGCATAGCTCTTTTGACGGTCACGAGCCGCTTGCATTCGGCTCTTGATCTGCACGATCTTCTCAGTAGTCTCGTGGACTAAGTCTGGTCCAGTAAGTTGGCTTTCTCCGACCTCAGCCCAACAAATTGGCGATCTGCACTTACGACCATAAAGTGCCTCATACGGTGCAGCCTTAATGCTGGTGTGATAGCTGTTGTTATAGGAAAACTCGGCTAAAGGCAAATGCCTATCCTAGCCGTTCCCGAAGTCAATCACACAGGCTCTCAGCATGTCCTCTAATGTCTGAATGATCCTCTCACTCTGACCATCAGTCTGAGGGTGATAAGTTGTACTCATGTCAAGGTCGGATCCCAATGCGTCCTGAAGCGACCTCTAAAAATTAGACGTGAATCGACTGTCTCGATCAGAGATAATAGAAACAGGCACACCATGCCTTGCGACAATTTCCTTCACATACAGTCACGCGAGTTTGTCCATGTTGTCATTCTCCTTTATAGGAAGGAAATGAGTTGATTTAGTGAGACGGTCAAAGATTACCCAAATCGTGTCATAAGCGCTCGACATCTTAGGCAGCTTGGTGATAAAGTCCATAGTGATACGCTCCCATTTCCATTATGGGATCTCAGGTTGAACAATCAGACCGGATGGTCTCTGGTGTTCAGCCTTGACCTTCGAGCACGTTAAACACTTACTGACGTACTCAGCTATATCGGCCTTTATGTTTGGCCACCAATACAACTTCTTCAAATTTAAGTACATCTTGTCAGATCCTGGATGGATGGAGTACTTGGATTTGTGGGATTCGTGCATGATCAAATCACAAATTCCTTCATATAATGGAATCCGACACCTGTCCCCATAACACAAAACTCCATCAGATCTTCTTACGAAGCCATTCTCACTCTCTGGCATTCCGTAAATTTTCTCACGCGATCGGTTTTCATCCTTGAGCGCCTCACCCTGAGCCTCAAGAATTTTTTCTGGAAGCGGCGAACTGATCGTCATCCCTAACCATCTGACTCTGAGGGGTTTGATCCGCTCTTTTCTGCTGAGGGCGTCGGCAACTACATTTTCCTTGCCTGGGTGGTAACGGATCTCACAATCATAATCGCTAAGCAATTCTAACCATCGGCGCTGTCTCATGTTCAGTTCCTTCTGGTTCAAGATATGCTGTAGACTCTTGTGGTCGGTATACACAACGCACTTAGTACCATAAAGATAGTGCCTCCAAATTCTCAGCGCAAACACGACTGATCCTAACTCTAGGTCATGGGTTGTGTAGTTTTTCTCATGGGTTTTCAGCTGTCGAGAAGCGTATGCTATCACATTTTCTCTCTGCATCAGCACAGCTCCCAAACCCTTGTGTGATGCGTCACAATACACAACAAAATCTTCACTACGCTCGGGTAAAGCCAACATAGGTGCACTACACAATCTTTCCTTATGGAGTTGAAAAGTTTCTTCCTCCTTATCTCCCCAATCGTATTTCACATTCTTTTGTGTCAGTTTCGTCAACGACTTAACTATCTTAGAAAAACCTTCAATAAACCTTCGGTAATAACCAGCAAGTCCTAAAAATTGTCGTATTTCAGTAGGCGTTGCCCAATCCTTTATTGCCTCAATCTTAGCGGGATCCATGTGAATGCCCTGTCTATCTATCACGTGACCCAGAAACTGCACAGTCGATATCCATAATTCACACTTCAAAAACTTGGCGTATAACTCCTCCTTTTTCAATAATTCCAGAATTAGCTTGAGATGTTCCTCATGCTCTTTCTGATTCTTGGAATATATTAGGATATCATCAATGAATACTATTAAGAATTTATCCAAATACGGCTTAAACTCGATTCATGAGGTCCATGAATATAGCTGGTGCATTTGTCAAGCCGAATGACATAACTTGGAATTCGTAATGGCCATATCGGGTTCGGAACACGGTCTTCGGGATGTCCTCTTCCCTGACTCGAAGCTGGTGATAACCTGATCTAAGGTCTATCTTTGAATAAACCGATGAACCTTGCAACTGATCAAATAAATCGTCAATTCTCGGGAGTGGGTACCTATTCTTAATGGTTAGCTTATTCAGCTCCTGATAGTCAATACACATTCTGAAGGATCCATCCTTTTTCTTAACAAACAAGACAGGAGCTCCCCAAGGCGAAGAACTCGGTCTAATAAAACCTTTTCCGGATAGTTCAGCTAACTAATCAGACAACTCCTATAATTCTGTAGGTGCTAACCGATAGGGTGCTCGCGCTACAGGCACGACTCCTTGCACCAAATCGATTTGAAATTTGATTTGTCTGGCCGGTGGGAGTCCAGGTAGGTCTTCTGGAAAAACTTCCGGGAAATCCCTTACGATTGGCACATCTTCCAACCTTTTCTCTCCGGGCTCCTTTTCCTTCTTTTCAGTAACATGAGCTAGAAAGAGGTGGCATCCTTTCTCGATGTACTTCTGCACCTTCGTACACGAGATGATGCTCAATCTCGACGAACGCTCACGATCACTCCGATCTCCTTCAATTATCAGAACTTCGTTCCCATAGGGTACTTTGACGATCTTTTCATCACAAACGATGACGACATGATATTTTGATAGCCAATCCATCCCTATGATGACGTCAAAACTACCCAACTCTACTGGCATAAGGTTAATGTTGAATGGGCGGTTTAATAAGTTTAGAGTGCAACCCCTTATAATGGTACCTACTCTTTCTAGGTTTCCATTTGCTAATTCTACGTCGAAGACATTATCTAAGGTGGTTAGGGCTATATCAATTAAAGGACTAAAAGCGGTCGACACAAAACTTCTATCTGCTCCCGTATCGAATAGTACTGAAGCATAACGATTATTTAAAAGAAAAGTACCCGTCACCACGTTCGGGTCGTCCTGGGCTTCCCTTCCGCCCACAGCATAAACTCTTCTACGGGCTCCTCCTCCATTGCCCTGATTTCCATTGTTGACCACTGCTACTTGGTTGCCTGGTCCACCACCATTTCCTTGGTTTTGGGGCTTGTTGCACTCATTCCGGTAATGAACCTTTTCACCGCACCCAAAGCAGGTGACTTTCGCCCTACGGTTGTGGGGTGGTGCTGCTTGAGCGGTGGTTAGGGGTCTTGCCCTACAATTCTTTGCCAAGTGTCTTATTCTCTGGCAGTTGTGACATTTCACTATGCACTGTCCCTTGTGATGTAGCTTGCAGCGGTTACAAAAAGGTGCGTTCTTGTCATATCCCTTATTATCACCTGAACCAGCTACATAAGCTTTGGCTACATTCTGATTTTTGTTCTGAGAGCTGCCGTTACTACCCTTCGAGTGATCTTCCCACTTCCTTTTGTGGTCAGTACTCTTTTCTGGAACATCCTCCAGTTCCTGATCCATCAACTTGTTTGCTATCTCCATGATCTCATGAAGATCTGCAGCTCTCGAGGTAGTCACATCACCTCTTATGGACTTCGATAAACCACCGATATACCTCTCAATCAATCTTGCCTCAGTCTGAACCATTTCGGGACATAGCAAGGCCAATTCCTGAAATCTCTGGTTGGAAGCAGCCATATTATTGTTTTGCACCTTCAAATTCCAAAACTCTATCTCTAACTTCTTGACCTCATTTCGTGGGCAATATTTCCTAATCACTAATTCCTTAAAGTCTTCCCACGGCATGGCATAAGCAACATCTATGTTAGCAGATTTCATGTAGTTGTTCCACCAGGCAAAGCGGCATCCATGAAAGTGAAAGATGCATACTTGACCCGGTCGTCATCGTTACAACCACTTATGCGAAACACGGTTTCTAGCTTCTCAATCCATCTAGTCAGGCCTACGGCTCCCTCTGTTCCTTCAACCATGATTTTTTGGAATTCAGAGTAAGTACAACCACGGCTGTTGGTCACTGGCCTAGACGTTCCGGTGTTGGTGGTCGAATTGTTTATAGCTGCGAGAGCGGCAGCCACGTGATCAGCTACAAGCTGATCCAGAGTTGCTTGATTCACCACTGGTGTATTTGCCGCAGCCCTAGTTGGGGAGGCGTTCTCAGCAACTTGGCCCTGTGCGGCTCTTTTCGGGGCGACGACATTCTCAGCAGTCCTTCCCCTTACTAACCTTGTTGGGGTGGGTGTGTTGGCGGTTTGTCTTCGTGTGACTCTGGTTGACTTTCGTTTGGGTGCCATTTATCTGCATCACAAAAAGATGGCGATAAATGAGATCTTGTTTATGGAAGGAAAGAATCATATGAATATATGGATAGTGCAAACAGAATGCAAGAATAAAGTCAACCACAGAGGAAAAACGAATAATCGGATAGAAAAACCAAGCTTGTTATATATATATAACAAAAGGATAAGGTTTACAAAATTACAAGCATGGTTAAAAGTTAGTTCTGGAATACTAAAGAAATACTATTCAACCTAACGAATACATCATCAACTACAACTACTCTAGGCTCGGTCACTGTCTAGGCGTAACTGCTCAAAAGCTAAAGTCAACCCTCCAATGGTAGTCTCCAACTGGCCAATACGATCTCTCAACTCCTGATTCTCTCTCATCACTGCTCCAATAGTGTACTCTGCAGTCATAATCCTCTGCCACTGAGTACGATCAACACCTCTTACTCGTCTCAACATTCCTAGCATCCTGCTCTGGCCTCTGCCTAAGCCAATAGCCCTAAAATCCAAATTCCTAAGCTCTCTACCGTGCAACCTCTCCAAAGCATCCAACCTAGCTCTCAATCCAATCATCACCCGCCAATCAGAGTACATCTCCTCAAATAACACACAAGCAGCCCTATCAACAGTCCCAATCCTCCTCTCCACACTCTGAATACGATCAGACTGCCCCAACCTCCCTATCTGGTCTGAGTGCACATCAAGTAAACTGGCCTGATTCGCCAGCTGAATCCATATCTGCTCCATCTCAGCGGGTTCCTCGAGCTCTGCAAGTGGAGGAACCACAGGTGATGGAAGTGGAGTAGGCATCGGAGATGAAGGTATGAACGAAGGAGATGGCGGTGTGTACTCTGGGCTAGCTGCACGTACACTCGTGCTGACATCACAAGCAATATCATTCCACTGACTGTCACTCACATCCTGAATCTGGGCATCCCTAGAACTTTCTCCAACCTCAAATATACCCTGAACATCCTCCATGATGCCCTTACCATCCCGCAGCATCATAACCTGATCCAGATCCATAAGTGCATCTATGTCCCTGTCATCATCTGCACAAATAGGTGTATGCTCAGTAGGTGCTGTCACAGCTGGAGTAGGCTCATCCTGAACCTGCTCTGGATCCTCCACTGGATCCCCATCCTCCTCTGAGTAAGTCTCAACCGATCTCCTAAGTCTCTGGCTAGGTGGGGAATGGTCTGGAGATGATATGGGTGACTGAGATGGTGATTCAGTAGGGGTACCCATGTAGCCATAGTGGGTCCTACTGAGGGATGAAGATAACACAGATGATAACTGGAGGCGACGTCCACGGACTCGCCTATACGAGGCCCGATGATGCGTGGTTTTGCAACCTTACAACAGGTTTTACCTCTCGAGGGATCTCAAGAGGCTTACAACCCCACCAGGCAGTGTACCTGACCGATGTAGTATAGTGTAGTGGTAAGTACGGGGGATTGATCGTTCTCCACAGGGAATAGTGTTCGTTAGGTATGAAAAACTACTCTAATAGGTCTAAGGGTGAGAGAAGATTCTTTTTATGTTTTTTATAATTTTATGAAAGCAAGTAAAATCTCGGGTTTGAAAGAGTGGGCGGAATTAGTTGCTAGTCAACTAACCCAAGTTACTACAAATACAAATAAAATAAAATAACAGAAAATGAAAAGGTGGTAAAACTTATGTGGAGAGAAATGTGTTTACTTAGATTTCCTTACTCCCTAACTATCTTTTACCGGTTGATTAGTGTGTATTAATTGCGTGGATGACGGGTGTATTCCTTAATACCAATCGTGGGGTGGCGTACGTACTTCCCCAACTCTACAAGCTCCTACTTCACTCCTATGTCGAGCCGGCTAGGAAGCTCCTAACATGGGATCACTAGAATTCGCTTGTGCATTAAATACAACCATAAAAACCTTAGTACGCATTGGTTCATGTTTCTTAAGACGTTCAAGCAAGTTACCGAATAGGAAGTTAGCCAGTTTTCTTAAGCCTAACATAGATGAACAATCATCCAATACAACTAATAACACACTAATAACCAATAATCAATAGCTAGGTTTCATTAGATCTAGGCAAACACAAGATAAATCTAGCCTAGCATGTTAAACAAAAGACAAGAACAAGATAGAATCAAACAACACATAGACATATTGAATGATTAATTGATAACTTATCTTCAATGTAACATGGAAGATCTCAAGGCAAAAAGCCTTGAGAAAGCTGCTAAAATCGTCTTAGGGTTTTCACACACAAAGTTCCCCAATAAGTTCCACCCCAATGACAAAAAATTGCAAAACTATATATAGACTTTCAGATCTGACGGCGTCACGTTATGGAGTGTGACGCCGTCACCCTCGCCGCTTTTAGGGTTCCCGGATGGCCTTCTTGACGCCGTCCCTCTTTAGCTCTCCAAAATCCGTTCTGGCTTATCAAGGCTTGACGCCGTCAGACTTAGGGGTGACGCCGTCCCTCTTTAAATTAAGCCGTGACGACCTTGATCACATTAAAGCGTGACGCCGTCAGAATTCCATGCAAATTTCTCTGGCTTATCATGAGTAATTTTCACATCCACCACTTTCGCCAAGCCATGACGCCGTCCAGAACAAATCCTGACGCCGTCAAAGGTAATTTCCAGCACAATTTTGAGACTTTGTCGTTTTCTTCACTTTTATGCTCCAAAAACGTCCAAAATGCCTCCTTTTCCAGATTTCTCCTCAAAAGTACCTAAAATGACAAAAGGAACGATTTAGGGCAATATTTGATCAAATAAATACGATTTAGGGCTTAAATGACCCCTTAAAAGCGGTACACTTTTCGCTTCATCAAATACCCTTACACTTGAGATTTGCTTGTCCTCAAGCAAATGTGCTTTTATTCTAATCAAAATACAAGTTAGGGGTCATTTAATGCTAACATAAAAGTAATTGCAACAAATAGTCATTCCACTTTAATCATAATAAGCACGGAGATTACATACTAGCACCTTACAAGTAGTGTTTAGATACTCACATCTCTCAAGTGTCATCAAAATAAATCTCATAAATGAAAACGGATAATATCTCTCACTACCTGTCATAGCAAATAGATTACCATAGGCTTGGGAAAGGATCGAAAACCTCCTCCACTAGGCGTAAGCACCTAAGATAAACTATCAAAGAGGGCTTTTAAATGGGTTATAACGTTAGGTGTAGGGAAAAGGAAAACACGGTTTTGTTGGATAAAGGATATTTTACTGGTGGCGAGTTAAAGATCTTGATCAATTACATGTACTATACAATGTTGCTAAGCCAAGACTCGACTCAATCTTAAGCTAAAAACAAAATAACAAAAACATAAAATAAACATAAAATGAAACGGGATGGTAGTCCGTATATTTTTTCTATTTTTTTTTTCTCATTTTTTTGTATTTTTCTTGATTTTTTTTTTTTTTTTTTTTTTTTTTTTTTTTTTTTGGCCCTACCATCCAAAATAATACATCATAAAGGCATTGCATTCCCCTTACACTTAAACTTTTACATAACTTTACAAATTACTATTCTAATGACTCGAATTAAGATAATTGAAAAACTTGGAGTACTTTTAAAATATTTAGCACATATGGGGGTAATAAATGATGTTCTTCCCCATTACTCCATTACACTAGTACTTTACCCATGAGTCCCAATCGTCCCAAAACAATATGTACAAGGATATGACTCGACTTAGCAACCATGTAATCAACTAGATAATTAACTTGGGTTTAAACAAATGTTGTAACAATAATGCACTAAAAATGAGTGCATACAAGGTAGGCTAAGGCGATTTGGGTGTACATTTAAGTGGGGTGTAACAAATTCTTCCTTTAAGTAAAATGCTTAAAGGTCGAAACGAAAAGATAGGCTCTGAGGGGTGTACTAGGGGTATCGTGTACTAAAAATGAGTACAACGCAAAGGGTGTGGGAGAATTACTTGACCAATGTAGCCAAAGTAATTATAACAAAAACACAGGTGTAAAACAATGGGATAATCCTAATGCCTCTTATCATGTAGTAAATCTAACTACACGAATGTAGTCTCACTTGTGGCATCGGAATGGTCCTAACGCAAGTTCTAGAATCTAAGTGCTACCGGTACACACATCATAGCATAAATGCTTTTCCTACCAATTCTAGGGGCGAACCTCACATATTTGGGGGTGGAAAATTTTTTTAGTGGTACGGTTTTTTTGCTAGTCATATAACTCCTATCCGTGAGACGCTCATTAAGACTAAAGTTTCACTCCTAAATGTTGTAAAAAATTTTAAATTTGGCACTAAAATTGCCCTAACAAGTATTTATCTCAGTTTTATTACACATCTACCATTAAACAAACAAAAATCAAGTGTAATAGCATTCTCTAATCGTACTTTTACCCCCCCTTACACTTAAGATGAACATTGTCCCCAATGTTCAAATAACAAGATGTAAAAGCATAAAGTAAAAGAATGAAATCAAATACTCCCCTGATTCGTTCGGTGGATAATGAAGTAATACGGTTAGATCTTCTTCCAAGAGAATGTAGAAGCTTTATGACTAATGCATCGCCAAAAGCTTGATTCCACATACATTTCCTTGTCCAAAATAACCTGTTAAACCTGAGAAAACAAACACGAAAACCTGCATAACATCGGCGGGATAAATCTATATATAAGGATATAATGCTTGTGGAATGATTATTTTGCAGATTCCTGGAGATTATAAGTTAGGGATTTAATAAAAACTTTTTATGAAAACAAAACTTTCAAAAATTTTCAAAAAATTAAACCTGACGCCGTCAGGTTGTAACTCCTGACGCCGTCAGAAATGATCTGACAGAATTCTCATGTTACTTTTCCGGAAAAATTTTGGAAAAACCTATACCTTACTTCCTGGGATTCCTGCAAAACATCATTATGACTCGATACAAGCATTTGACTCAAACAAATACTAATATGTATGTTCATTTATTATTATTACGATTCATGTTCATTTGTGTTCTAATAAACCTATTTGGATTTCCCTTACACTTAACTTTTGCAAAATACCTTTATATGTAGTTAAGACGAAGTTAAAAACAAGATAAAGCATTTTCACAAATTAGTTTTTAACATGAATCAATAATAATAAAAATTAAACACACATACGGAAATAAATAAAAACAAACAAACAAATAAGTAAACACACAAAGCAAATAAAACTTGGGTTGCCTCCCAAGAAGCGCTTGTTTTTGTTCGAGTCACGAGCCTGACTCTACTCTTATTTAACGGATAAAGGAGAGGTTTTTCCTACACTTAGGATTAAGTGCGGGTGATAGTAGCGATACACACCATCTCGGTGGAAGTATGCCGCGTGAGGAAAGAGTGGTGGATGAATTATATACTCAAAGGGGTGTGCTCCTTTCATCATAACCTTACCTAGTTCACTTTGGTCAATGGGTGAATTAAAGTTTTCTCCTAAAAAAGGATCATCTTCTATCAACTTCGAGAGATTCCTAGTTGGGAATCTATCTTGACCTAATAAACCCGATTTAAACCCATAATGTTTCTTGTGATCAATCATAAATGGGTGATGTAAGTATGTAAGGTCATGGTTCACTCCTATATTAGCTTCCACTCCACATGGCCTAGAGTCTACTACCTTAATCTTAACATTACCCGGACTACATGGTTTGATGGGTGGATCGGGACCTTTTTCAATTCCTAAATTCACATCTAAAGATGGAAGATTAGGTAACGGTTTTGGTTGAGGCTCCGGTTCATCAAAACTAGGAACTTCCATAGAACTAAAAGAAAGGTTGTGATCACTAAAAGCATTCAAACCTATTTCTTCTAGTTGTGTTTGGTCCAAGGGCTCTACCTCTATTGGGGTTCCTATAGTCTCCTCAACTTCTTCCGGGTAAGTCACGGGCGGTGTGTGTGCCTCAAATGATGGTAGGACTTGTGGGGTACTTGGTGGGCTTATGTTATTTACCTCATCCTTCCTTGTCTCTATATCAATTATATCCACATCATATGTTTTAGTAGAATCTAACCCAAACATGTTCCTAAGTATCTCAAATCCTTCTCTAGCCATTTCAAGTTCTAAGTCCGATTCATAAGAATCTTCCCCGATAACATGATTACTATGTTCAATTTGCCTAAAGGATTCATCATGTGTTCCTTGAGATTCAAAGTCATTGATCATAAAACCTAGGTCTTTTTGCTCAATATGCTCATGTTCGGCTAAATCCTCCTCAATTGTTTCCTCAAGTTGTGATGTATACGAACCCATTAATTCATTAAACTTATGGTTCACGGTTAGGAGGCTTTCCTCAAAAATTTTCCAAAGGGTCTTATTAAAAGGAGTTGATCCTAACAATGATTGTTTAATAGAAGTCACACATGCACATAATTCATCAAACCTATCAAACTTTATACCCATCTCCTCTTGTATATATCTAAGATCACTTAAAAATTCATTGGAACAACAGGAAGCAAATCTATCCGTGTAAAGTAATTGTTCCTCTATTGTTAATGATCTAAATGGAATTTCATCCGCCATGGTGACAAATGAAAATGGTTTTACAAACAAAGGGCACAAAGAAAAAGATAGACTAAAGAAATCTAATAAAAAGAAAAATAAAAATCTCACTAGAAAGGAATCTAGTGAGTAGACCTAATAAAATAAAAATTCAACCTAAACAATAACTATTCCCCGGCAGCGGCGCCAAAAACTTGATGCGTGGTTTTGCAACCTTACAACAGGTTTTACCTCTCGAGGGATCTCAAGAGGCTTACAACCCCACCAGGCAGTGTACCTGACCGATGTAGTATAGGGTAGTGGTAAGTACGGGGGATTGATCGTTCTCCACAGGGAATAGTGTTCGTTAGGTATGAAAAACTACTCTAATAGGTCTAAGGGTGAGAGAAGATTCTTTTTATGTTTTTTATAATTTTATGAAAGCAAGTAAAATCTCGGGTTTGAAAGAGTGGGCGGAATTAGTTGCTAGTCAACTAACCCAAGTTACTACAAATGCAAATAAAATAAAATAACAGAAAATGAAAAGGTGGTAAAACTTATGTGGAGAGAAATGTGTTTACTTAGATTTCCTTACTCCCTAACTATCTTTTACCGGTTGATTAGTGTGTATTAATTGCGTGGATGACGGGTGTATTCCTTAATACCAATCGTGGGGTGGCGTACGTACTTCCCCAACTCTACAAGCTCCTACTTCACTCCTATGTCGAGCCGGCTAGGAAGCTCCTAACATGGGATCACCAGAATTCGCTTGTGCATTAAATACAACCATAAAAACCTTAGTACGCATTGGTTCATGTTTCTTAAGACGTTCAAGCAAGTTACCGAATAGGAAGTTAGCCAGTTTTCTTAAGCCTAACATAGATGAACAATCATCCAATACAACTAATAACACACAAATAACCAATAATCAATAGCTAGGTTTCATTAGATCTAAGCAAACACAAGATAAATCTAGCCTAGCATGTTAAACAAAAGACAAGAACAAGATAGAATCAAACAACACATAGACATATTGAATGATTAATTGATAACTTATCTTCAATGTAACATGGAAGATCTCAAGGCAAAAAGCCTTGAGAAAGCTGCTAAAATCGTCTTAGGGTTTTCACACACAAAGTTCCCCAATAAGTTCCACCCCAATGACAAAAAATTGCAAAACTATATATAGACTTTCAGATCTGACGGCGTCACGTTATGGAGTGTGACGCCGTCACCTCACCGCTTTTAGGGTTCCCGGATGGCCTTCTTGACGCCGTCCCTCTTTAGCTCTCCAAAATCCGTTCTGGCTTATCAAGGCTTGACGCCGTCAGACTTAGGGGTGATGCCGTCCCTCTTTAAATTAAGCCGTGACGACCTTGATCACATTAAAGCGTGACGCCGTCAGAATTCCATGCAAATTTCTCTGGCTTATCATGAGTAATTTTCACATCCACCACTTTTGCCAAGCCATGACGCCGTCCAGAACAAATCCTGACGCCGTCAAAGGTAATTTCCAGCACAATTTTGAGACTTTGTCGTTTTCTTCACTTTTATGCTCCAAAAACGTCCAAAAGGCCTCCTTTTCCAGATTTCTCCTTAAAAGTACCTAAAATATTTGATCAAATAAATACGATTTAGGGCTTAAATGACCCCTTAAAAGCGGTACACTTTTCGCTTCATCACCCGACGTCTGATAGGTGGGGTATCTTGAACATGCTGGGTGAAAGTGTATAGCTGGGCTGGGGATGAGCGGTGTGCTGTGGTGTATCTGGGTAAATATGCTGAGCTGGAATGGGTGGCTGAGCAGCGGCTCGGACAACCTCCATCAACTGGTCATCCGCAAATGAAACTGGCTGTCGCATCGGAGAAGTGTGTCCAGCAGCAGCTACCTCGCCATGTGTACCGAAAGGGAGAGACATAGTCTGTGACAAATATGGTGCGACACGTGTAAGTATATAGAAAATACTTATATCATATATGCTTAATAAAATAGTCAAATAGCATAGCATAACACTTAATCAAATAAACCAAATAATGCTCAAATCATAGCAAGCTAAACTGGCAGGCATCTGGCGGTCATAAGGAAAAGTTTTTCATAAATCGGTTATTGTTTAAGGTTTTTATAAACCTAGTTCTTTATAACCTAGGCTCTAAGTACCAATCTGTAACACCCCCAAAATCATAATATTGCGGAAGCATAAACTTTGGGTGCTACTAAATCGATAATCACAACACAAGATATAGAGAACGGATTGAAAATCCGTTTTAAAATACATTACATGTTAAAAGTCATGTTGTCTTACATAAAATCCATTTCAAATAAAAATGTAGCCCATTAAACAAAGCGGTCCAAATTTCAGAGTTAATGCAATACTAAAAACATTTCCAACAATTGTTATGACCATCGCCATGCCCTGCCTTTAGTAAACACACCTCAGTTTCCTGAGAAAAACATGCTAAAAGTGTTGGTCCTTTTACACTATTAGAGCTAACTAGAAAGTTAATCTATTTAGTGTTTATGACTAATACAATGTTTAGGATTAATTCTAACAGTTATAAAACGTGAATAAAATAAACAATATTTTTCAACGTTTAAATTCTTATTAGAAATAATTCCAAGAATCTACACCCAAGTGTTTTGCGGAACAAACACTTGGGATTGAATAGACAAGGGTATGGGGTGTCTCCTATCGAAACTCAAGTTTTGCTTGAGTGGTAACAATATACCCACTGAGCTATCTCAGTGAGTTGTATACTCTTTGTAGGAGAGAAGTTCCTTTGTAAAAGTTCTAAACTTTCAATATACAAAGCATACTTTAACTTCTCTCCCATCTGATCTATTTATACACAATTAATCTAAGTATAAGTGATTAAATATAATACAAGTTGTTGAGGTTGCGTGTCTGACAATTACAAATAGTAATTGTCATTTCCAAGAACCAATAGGAAATGGCTAATAAGACTTTGGGAGTTGTTGGCTGATACTCCATGACTTTTAGCCGCAATAGGGAAGGTTAAATCTGACAAGAGAAGTTTGTTGGGCTGACACTTTTATCTTCTCAGATCTTTTCCCTATTGTTCCCGCCTTTTCTTCAGGCGTTGGTTCCTCAGTCTTTCAATCACTTTGTTGGTTGAGGAGACTGGGGTTTAGTGAGTTCTTGTCCAACACTTACTGAACCATCATCTTCTTCTTTGGCTTAAGACCTACTCAGGGAGTACCGCCTTCCTGAGTAGTGAATCCTTCTTCTTGAATTCGCCTTAAGCATCCTGAAGATGACTCACTGAGAGGCTGTTCTCTCAGTGACTTGAATTTTTCTCGGTTTAAGTTAACACTTAGATAATTTGTGTCCAAATCATGTTTGAAGCATTCTTGGGTTTTTCATGACCCAACAATCTCCCCCTATTTGGATATAAATTATTCCTAAGTGTTTTGATCAGATATGAGTGAGCTAAAGACTTCTACTCATACTGAATGTACTAGAATGTAAATAAGGACACTGAAATAATAAAAACATCATCTTATTGATATCATTACAAGTCCTATCAAAACTAAGTACAAAAAAAAGGATAGTGGCGGGTATTCAGGCAGATCAATCAGTTTAACTTGATTCCAAGGGCTTCAAGCTTGGGCTTCTTTGACTGCAGCTCTTGTTGGTCAGGATGTTCATTGATTTTTCTTTTCAGATCTTGACAAAACTTCACATTTTCAGGACTCTTGAGTGGAGAGGCCATCATTAGAAAGCCAAGCATTGCTTTGATCCCTGATAAATCGATATCACTCCACCTTTGGAAGGCTTTGTCACCGAACTCATCAATGAAGAACAAACCTCTTTCAGGTTGTTCAATGACCATATTGTTCCTGAAAGGAACACCTTCAGGGAGAGCCCTATTGCAGTCAAGACCAGCAATCTTGATCTCAGGTTCAGCTTCTATCTTCTTTCTTTTCCTTGAAGAAGACTGAGAGGGAGCTGGTTGTGCTGATTCAGGAAGAAGAGATGGAGTGCCAAGTTCCTGAGGTGCAGCTGCCAATCTTTCGTACCTCTGACTCAAGGACTTCAACAGGCTAGGGACCACAAAATTTGATTTCTTAGCTATTAATGGACCCAACTCATCCAACTCTGTGATCCCAAAGTCAGCGAATCTGAAGGGGGTATGAACATAAAAGTTTCTCTTGTCAGCCCCTCTGTAGACAGTGACAACGGCAGGATTGGTGTTTCGTTGAATATGAACATTAGTGATTGGTTCTGGCTTCAACCTGTCAGTCATATACCACTGATATTTCTTAATCCTGTTCTGCCTGATCTCTTCAGCCCTTTTATTCCTTTCCTCTCTTTTCTTCCTGAGAGTGGTCATCTCCTCAAACTGAGCTTTCACAAAGGTCATACCACCTTCTCTTCCTGAGAGATCCTTAGCCTCAAGACCAATTTTCTCAGCCTCTTCATGAACAACCTTAATTATAGCAGGCTTGCTCACCTTCTCTTCCTCCTTTAACTTCTTCTTTGCTTCCTCTTCCTGAAGATAAGCACTGAGTTCATCAGCTGTGAAGTGGTGAAGGACTCCATCAATTTCATATGCGATCCTGATTGGTGATTCAGGATCCTTTGCAACCAAGATCGGTGCTGGTTGAGGCTCAGGTTCAGTGAGGATGCCTTTGCCTTTATCTTGATGGGTGGAAGAGGCTTCAGGAATCTCCCCCTCAGTGTGAAAAGGAGGAGAAGGAGGTTGTTGGCTTGGGACTCCAGTGTCTTTCTCCCCCTCAATTGTTGCTTGAGCCATGGTGATAGCAAGAGTTGGAGTCACTGGAGCAGCAGGACCCTTGAAGGCCTGATAGATCTCAGTCATCATTGATTTGATGTCCGAGGTGTCTTTCTGAAGACTTGAGATCTGATCCGCCAGGGATGCCTGAGAAGCTTCGATGCATGACATCCTTGACCCAAGAGACCATGCCAAGGATGTTGAAGATTGTGCCCAAGTACCCAAATGTTTTTCCTGAAGACCCATGGAAGTCCTGATTGAGTCCAATGAAGAGGTAAGACCCTGAATCTTAGAATCCTTCAGTAAGCTGAGAAGTTCATTGATTTCAGCTGATTGCTTCTGGTAAGTATCAGCAACCTGAAGGACCTTCTTGGTGAGTGCGGGGTCATCCTTGACAGCTGTTTGAATAGTTCCAAGGCTGTTGGTGATGCCTTCAAGAGTAAGATTGAACTTCTGGAAATGAAGATCAATAGCTTTCAGGGAGTGTTTGGTGTCAGATTGGATTTCGATCACATCATCATGAAAACTTTCAACATCTGCCTTCAGGTTGGCATAGTGAACAGCAGCTTCAGTGTGATGATCAAACATCTCATCAGTGAGACCAGTGAAAAGAGCTCTATTGGTCTTCAGTAGGAATTTGACCAATTTTCTTTCAGTGAGGGGAAGAGAGTTATCATACTTTTGGAGGATGTCCCCAGTATCAGAAGAATCAGAAGATTGAGAACCTGACTCTTCACTTTGGCTTGGAGATGACTGATGTGATTGTTCAGGTTGTTCAGGTTGTACATCAGTTTCCATATCCTCACCAGCCTCAAAAATTTCCTCTTCACTCTCTTCCCTGAGCTCTTCATCAGACTCAATAAAAGCCTGAAAGTCCCCCATGGACTCAATACCCAAAAAATCAACCGGCTCCTCTTTATAAAAAGACTTACCTTCGGTTTGGTCAGGTCCTGACCCCGTTGTCATAATAACTGAGTGGGTTTGCTCAGCCTGACTAGCTATAATAACTGGGGTAACACCAGCCTGGCTTTTGGGGGCAGTTCCTGAGAGAAGTGGACCGCCTGAGGGGTTTATGGGTTCCGTATCAGCGGGTTGTTTCTTTCCCTCTGAGTCTTTGTCCCCCTTAGCACCTTCAACCACTGATGGGTGTTTTCCAGTGGTATCACTAGGTACTGATTGTGAAAGTTTGTGGACCCCCTTCCCATCAGGATTGTGCTGTCCTTCAGGGGATTTAGGATCCTTTTCTCCCTGAGATCCTGAGGGTGATTGCTCAGGAACGTTAGCGGGATGTGAATGTTTGTGGGTCCCCTTCTCAGTAAGGTAGTGCTGCCTTACCGAGGATTTAGAACCCTTTCCTCCCTTGGGAACTGATTGTTTTTTGACAGTTCCTTTATCGGGATGTGAGGGGGGAATGCTTCCTGATCCCTCTGACTTGTTTATGTCAGTTGAACCATGTGGAAGGGGTGTGGCTGAGGTCACTGAGGATGATTGCTCAGTGACCTCCGTTGGCCTTTGTTTTAAGGTCAAGAGGGTCTCAGAAATGGGTGTCTCAGAGGTCTCGGCCTTTTCAACCTCTTTTTAAGGTTGAGTTGGTTTTGAGGATCAGTCTCAGTAGCGAGTGGTTTGGGTCTAACCACCTGGCTGGACTGACCCTTCTTTGTCTTCTTCACCTTTTTGGTCGGTGAAGGAACTGGTGAGATAGCGTCATTACCCTGAATGACTGATTGCATGTACTCAGTCAGGGCAATATGTGTAACCTCACTGATGCTACTAGTGAAGTTTGACTTGTGCAGGATGTCAGGCTTCGTACCTTCTGCATCAGGCCTCACATAGTCAGAACCAAGTAGGTCCTGAAGCACACAGGAAACAAATCTAGGATAGGACATATGCCTTTGCCTAAGTTTTCCTGAGAGCTTAGCAACAAGGTCTCGGAAGATTATTCCTCCGATGTCAATTTTTGTACCCTCAAGGAGACTGAACAACATCAATTGTTGTGATGAGTTCAACTGTTCCGTAGAGGATTTATTTCCACCCAGGACCTGAATGACAAATGTCATCAGTATCCTCCAAATAGGATGGAACCATGTTTTGACTACTGGAGCCTTCTCCAGTAAGCCCCCAGCAGACGTTGTAGGACGTCTGGGGTCATGGGGTGCTAGAAAGATTAGTTCATTCTTTATATCCTGATCAGTAGGGTTGGGTACAAACTCTTCAGCAAAGTCAAGGCCTGTGGCTTTGATGAAGGTTGAGTAGTCAAAGGAGTGGGTTCTAATCCCATTCATCACCGTGAAGGTGATGATTGACTCTTTGGTGTCTTTGGGGCTGGTAGCCACAGCCGTACACCAGAATTCCCTCAAATAGTCATGGTAGATGACTGAGGGGGTGTGGGTGAAAGCCTTTGCAAGAAAACAATTACGAAGAAATTTCATAACGTTCTTGTAGGCTGGGTAGATTTGTGGATATGAGAAATTTCCCACCACATTGTTTTTGGTTAGGTCTACACCCTCCATTGTGAAATCCACATTAGGGGCGTATTTCACAGCTTTAGAAGAAGCCATTTGTGGGTAAGTCTGGGTTTTACTAAGGTTTATGGGTTTCTAAAGCTTAAGAATACACACACAATTTGTTTTTGAGAATTAAAAATGGTAGAGTTTTGCTTAAGATTCTATAAAAATATGTGAGTGTTTCTTTTGGTTGGGGTATTTATAGGAAAGTGGAGATGGGGGTGTTTTGGACATTTGAGCGATCTTAATTTATTCAAAAAGAATTATTGGAAATTGTTTTGAATAATATGTTTTGGGATCCGCATTTAATGCCAACACTCCACTTTCCTGGTTTGGCGCAATAGTCAAGGTGAACAGTTGAGCAGTTCTGCAAAAGTGCAACTTGCAAAGATGAGTCATCACATATTTGTAATGTGATTGGAGAGGCATTTAATGCCAAGTGGGAATGTGGTGGCCCAGAGGTGGAAGCCAGAAAGGCAAAAAGAACAAATATTCTTAAATTAAATATGAGTTCAGTTACCAACCTCGGACATTTACTAACTAGATACTTAGAGCATTTAAGTCAGTATTTAATGTCCTTTTTAGGGCCGTGAATGACTATTCATTCAGTGATGGTTCTCAGGGACTTGGGATTAGTCACTGATGATTCAGGAATAAGGGATGATTCCTGAGCAACAAGGATTCATGAACTTGGGTTTAGTTCATGAACCCTAAAGATTTCAGGAACTTGGGTTTAGTTCCTGAGGTTGAGGATTCAGTGATATTAATTCACTGATGTACATATTGAGTCAGGGACCTGAAATTTTAAGAATTTACACTTCAGTTGGTAGGAATCAATCAGTGGACTGATTCTCTATATCCAACATTCCTAATTCAGCTTTCAGTCTTGTGAAAGTTGGTTCATCCAAAGGTTTGGTGAAGATATCAGCTAACTGATATTCAGTAGGGATGAAGTGTAATTCAATGTCACCATTCATGACATGGTCCCTGATGAAGTGATATCTGATATCAATGTGTTTTGTTCTCTGATGAAGAACAGGGTTGTTGGATATGGCAAATGCACTTGTGTTATCACAAAAGATGGGTACCATCTTGTACTGAATTCCATAGTCACTGAGTTGACTTTTCATCCAGAGTACATTTGCACAACAACTAGCTGCTGCAACATATTCAGCCTCAGCTGAGGACAAGGCAACTGATTGTTGCTTTTTGGCACTCCAACAGACTAATTTCCCACCAAGTATTTGGCAAGAGCCTGAGGTGCTTTTTCTGTCCATGTTGCATCCAGCATAGTCAGAGTCTGAGTATCCTTTGAGATCAAGTCCTGAGCACTTTGGATAGTATAATCCAAGGTTTGGAGTGCCCTTTAGGTACCTGAATATCCTTTTCACAGCAGTGATATGAGATTCTCTTGGGTCAGATTGATATCTGGCACATAGACATACTGAGAATTGGATATCAGGTCTTGATGCAAGTAGATACATCAGTGATCCTATCATTCCTCTAAAGAGAGTTTGATTTACTGGTTTACCAGTTAGATTAGGACCAAGGTTGTTTGGGGGAACCATGGGAGTTTTGACTGAGGCACAGTCACTGAGATCATACTTCTTCAGTAGATTCTTTACATATCTCTCTTGACTGATAGAGGTTCCTCTATCAGTGTGCTTGATCTGAAGACCAAGGAAGTATGTCAGTTCTCCCATCATGCTTAATTCAAACTTCTTTGCCATTAGTTTTTCAAATTGTTTGCAAAGTTTGAAACTTGTTGAGCCAAAGATGATGTCATCAACATACACTTGTACTAGTATGACATCATTATTTATCTTATAGATAAACAATGTGTTGTCTATCTTGCCTCTGACAAATTTGTTTTGGATTAAGAAGGCTGAGAGAGTCTCATACCATGCCCTGGGAGCTTGCTTCAGTCCATAAAGGGCTTTGTTAAGCTTACAGACATGATCAGGAGACTCATGGCTTTCAAATCCAGGAGGTTGCTCAACATAAACTTCTTCTTTCAGTGAACCATTTAAGAATGAACTTTTAACATCCATTTGGTACACCTTGAAGTTCATGTATGTTGCAAAAGCAAGGAAGATCCTGATGGCTTCCATCCTTGCTACTGGTGCAAATGTTTCCTCATAGTCAATGCCTTCTTGTTGATTATAGCCATTGGCTACAAGTCTGGCTTTGTTTTTAATGACTATGCCATTTTCATCAGTTTTGTTTTTGAATACCCATTTCATGCCAATGACTGAGACATTCTCAGGACATTTGACCAAGGTCATTACCTTGTTTCTGTCAAATTATTCCAGTTCATCATGCATGGCCTGAACCCAACTTGGATGTTTAAGTGCTTCTTTAACACTTTTGGGTTCAATTGTGGAAATGAAGTCCATAAATAGGCATTTATTGGATGAGGCTGCTCTTAGACTAGCAGCCATGCTCCTGGTGAGCATGCCTTCAGTAAGCTCTCCAATAATATTGACAAGTTCAATGTCCTGAGACCTAGTCCAACTTTCTTGAGGTCCTGGATACTGATTTGAACTTATGGAGGCCAGATTGGGTAGAGGGGTTGGTTCTGGAGTAGACACATGATCATTGATTGGATCTTGAGTGTCTACCAGCTCACTGAGATTGTTTGGTTCTTGAGTATTTTGAACAGGCTGATTGATATCATCAGTGTGTGCATGTGCCTCAACAAACTCAGTGATGGTTGGGTTAGGTAGGTTGTGAGGGATTATGTAATAGGAGAGATTAGCATCATCTTGATACTGAGTAGAAATATTGTTTTCAGACAGATATTCATCAGGAGGATATCTTGAAGAATTATCAATTCCTATCTCTTCTACTGAGGCAGTTGAGAACCTGATTGCATCAGTACTCTCATCAAAGGTAACATGAAATGTTTCCTCAGTCTGCTGTCTCCTTGTGTTGAACACTCTGAAGGCTTTTGAGACAAGTGAGTATCCCAGGAAGTATCCATCATCAGTTTTTGCATCAAATTTCCCTAGGTGATCCTTGTGATTATGAATAAACACAGGACACCCAAAGACATGAAAGTAGCTGATGTCAGGGATTCTTCCTTTGAATAACTCATATAGGGTTTTCCCATGTCTCTTGACAATTATGGATCTGTTTTGTGCATAACAGGCAGTTTTGACTGCATCAGTCCAAAAATGGTTGGAAAGGACTGATCCACATAGCATTGTCCTAGCAGCTTCAATGAGTGTTCTGTTTTTCCTTTCAGCAACACCATTTTGTTCAGGTGTGTATGGAGAGGAAAAGTACTGGGAAATACCTTTCTCATCACAGAAACATTCAAGTTCATAATTTTTGAACTCAGTCCCATTGTCAGTTCTAATCTGTTTGACCTTAATGTCATTTTGATTTTCAATGTTACTGACAAAGGACATGATTGTTTCAGCTGCCTGACTCTTTTTTATCAGGAAGAATACCCAGGTGTATCTAGAGTATTCATCCACTATGACCAGAGTATACATCTCATGGTTAATAGACCTTGGACTGATAGGTCCAAATAGATCCATATGGAGAAGATGTAGGCAGTTCCTGATGGAAAAGTTGGTTTTGGTTTTAAAGGATGCTCTGTGATGTTTACCTTTTTCACAAGCTGAGCATGGTTTATCCTTTGAAAACACAAGAGATGGTAAGCCAAGGACCTTGTTTTGTTTTATAAGATTGTTAATGTTCTTAAAGTTCAGGTGGGTGAGTCTCTTATGCCAAAGCCAGTTGAGTGTATCAGTGGCCTTAGCAAAGAGACAAGTTCCATCCTGAGTTAGACTGGACATGTCTAATACATAAACATCTTGTCTTCTTGGTGCAATGAGGACAATTTCCTTATTTGCATTGAAGATGGTTCCTTGCTTATCATCAAACTGAACTATGTATTTTGCATCACATAGTTGACTGACACTGATCAGATTATACTTAAGACCATTTACATATGCTATCCTAGTAAAGACAATACCTTTGCAGTTTACTGAACCATAACCTTCAGTGAGACATGATGAATTATCAGCAAATATCACTTTGGGTCCGGGTTCTTCCACATATTTATGCAAACACTCCTTAACACCAGTCATGCTCCTTGAACATCCACTGTCTAGATGCCAAATAGGATCCCTGGCATGCTTCTGCACAAATAGTAAACTGGGTCAGTTCTTTCTAGGGCTCCATTTCATGGAGGGTTTGGTATTGTAGGTCTTTATGAAAGTATTAATTGATTAATGGTCAGTGGTTGAGTGGACTGAGCTACCACATGTTTTGCATTTAGTCGCAGGGGTAGCCTCAGTAGTCTGAGAGGATTGTTTATTCATTCCTCTTCTTGACTGAATGACCTTCTCTTTTCCTGAGGATTTCTGAGTGGAACTTCCACTAGATTCACAGTGTTTGTCAATTTGACAATCCTCAGGAAGATGATCATTGAATCCACATAAAGGGCAGGGTGGCTTGGCCTTTTGCTTCTGTTTCTGCTTAGAATCAGAAGGGTACTTCAGGCACTGAGCCTTAAGTCCTTAAAAGTTTAACATGACTGAGCATTGTTTATGATCAGAGGTCCTGTGATCTTCCTTTTTGTAGATCATGCAATAAAGGACTCTATAGCAATCATCAGTGAGATGATTTGTATAGTTGCATAGTTCACATCTTTTCAGGTGTTTTGTGGGTTTGGGTTTGGTCTTTGAGGAAGTTGGTTTTTGTTCCTTCTTGGATTGAGAAGATTTCTCAGAAGATGCAATCTTCTCTCCTAGCTTCCTGACCATTTCAGCCAACTGATCAAATTTTGATTCAGGGCTTTGGGTTGTTACTTCAGAAGGGACTGAAGTTGATGAGTCATCAGTATTTACTGAGACATCAAGGTTTGCTCTCTTTGGGATGGTTGTTCCCTTTTCTGATCTCTCCTTTGGAGAGTGTGGTGAGAAGACCATAGGTGGGAGGCCTAAGTTAGGTGCAGCACCCTGAAGGGTATTTAGTGGAGGAAGTGGAGGGTATGATTCTGATTCAGACTCATTCAAAGACTCAGTGAGTTGTTCAGTGAGTTCAAGCTTACTGAGTTGTTCAGTAAGTCCAAGCATATTTTTCAAAGCCTGACTTTCAGGAAGCAAGATCTTTCCAGTCTCAAAGTTTGGTAACTTACTGACTGGGTTGTCCCTGACAATCCAGTCATTTGACTTGGGAAGCAATTCTTGCTCAAAAGATATGCCAGCTGGAACAAAGTTTATTTCATTATGACACACAATTGGATCAACCATAAGAGGGTCAATACCAATGGTTTTCTGAGAGATTAATCCCACAGTGTCAAAAACCTTGGGGTTCTTCTTGGTCCAGCTTTGAATGATAGCCTTTTCTTTGTTAAGTTCAGTTTGAAGGGCTTGGTTTTGTTTCAAAATCTCAGTGTTCTGAATTTGTAGAGTTATTGTTTCTAGTTTGGCTTGCTTTAGTACAAGCAGTTCATCTCTACATTTGTTCAATTCTGACACAATATTGTTATATTTTGAAAACAGGTTAAGCCTTTGTTCCTCAACAAACTTTAAATCAACACAAATATAATTCATGTAAGACTGCCAATCAGAATCATCATCCATAGAAAGTAAAGTATTTACCTTCTTCATGGTGATGTTGACCCACTCTCCATTTCTAGCATGGCTTTTTTCCCACAGCCACCTGATCCTCTTCAGAAAGTACCATCAGTGCACTAACTCTTATTTCCTCATCTGAGGAAACCTCTTCATCATCCCAATCATATGCTTCAGCTACCAAAACCTTGTTCTTTGTCTGAATAGGTTTAGATGTTTGAGCAGCCTGAGGCAATATAGGGTTAGTTTCAAGAAGTGCAAGTTTAGCTTTGATATTCCTATATTTTGTTTCAAAATCCTTTTGACCCTTGTTTTGAAATTGTTGGGTGGACTGAAACATTTTAGGTTGAAACTTGCTAGTTCCTGAGAATTTGTAAGAGGGTTCTGAGATAGTTTTAGAATAACAGTCCCTAGCAAAATGACCCTTTTTACCACATTTAAAGCATTCAGTGGTCTCATTTGCTTTTAGTTTTTTAAAGTTGGACTGATTTCTTTTGATGAAACGTCTTGAACTAGCAAGGAGTGCCCTTTCTTAGAATTCCAAGTTCAGGTCGTTCAGGTACTCCTCACCAGTCCTTTCATCAATTTCTTCTTCAGAATCCTCTTGAATATCCTGCACAACACCATTAGAATAGAAAGCAGTTGATATGGGTGTGGAGGTTAAGGCTTTTTTGGACTCAAGAGTTTTTGAGTCAGGGTATCTCCTTGAGATCAAGTTGTCCTCATAGACAAACTTCCCATAAATTTCAGGGAGCTCAAGGTTCTGAATGTGGTTAGCATTCCTCAGGCCTTGTGAGAAGTTGAACCACTTCTCAGGGAGACTGTTGACAAAGCCAACATTTGTCTCATGCTTGGACAATACAACACCATCATTTGATAATTCATTTATCAAAGTCTTGTATCTGGTGTAGGTCAGTGAGAGACTTTCAGAGTCTTTTGCCCTGAAAGTATTATACTCAAGTTTAAGGTCCATGACCCTATTTTCCTTGGTATCTGAGGGACCCTCAAATCTGTTTACCAAGTCATCCCAAGTTTGCTTGGCTGTTAGACAGTTGATGACTGATTCCATTATATCGTCAGGAAGACATGATATAAGGATGCTTTTCAGGCATTGGTCTTGATTGACCACCCTCCTCTCATCAATGGTCCATTGGGCCTCAGGCTTATTTAGCCCTGCGGCTGTCTTAGGGACAAATGGGCCATCCCTGATGCAGGTGATGTAGTAGGGTTCCATACCAGTAAGATAGCAAATCATACGCTTCTTCCATTTGCTAAATTTCCCAGCTTCAAGTCTGGGTGCAACAGCGGAATAGCTGCCACCCTTTTTGTCGACTAGCTGGGGTACATTGATATCAGCCATAGTAGGATCTTGGTTTTAAAAACCTAGAGCACTCTTGGTTAGTTTAAAAGATTTTATAAACCAGAGGCTCTGATACCACTTGTTGGTCCTTTTACACTATTAGAGCTAACTAGAAAGTTAATCTATTTAGTGTTTATGACTAATACAATGTTTAGGATTAATTCTAACAGTTATAAAACGTGAATAAAATAAACAATATTTTTCAACGTTTAAATTCTTATTAGAAATAATTCCAAGAATCTATACCCAAGTGTTTTGCGGAACAAACACTTGGGATTGAATAGACAAGGGTATGGGGTGTCTCCTATCGAAACTCAAGTTTTGCTTGAGTGGTAACAATATACCCACTGAGCTATCTCAGTGAGTTGTATACTCTTTGTAGGAGAGAAGTTCCTTTGTAAAAGTTCTAAACTTTCAATATACAAAGCACACTTTAACTTCTCTCCCATCTGATCTATTTATACACAATTAATCTAAGTATAAGTGATTAAATATAATACAAGTTGTTGAGGTTGCGTGTCTGACAATTACAAATAGTAATTGTCATTTCCAAGAACCAATAGGAAAGGGCTAATAAGACTTTGGGAGTTGTTGGCTGACACTCCATGACTTTTAGCCGCAATAGGGAAGGTTGGATCTGACAAGAGAAGAGTGTTGGGCTGACACTTTTATCTTCTCAGATCTTTTCCCTATTGTTCCCGCCTTTTCTTCAGGCGTTGGTTCCTCAGTCTTTCAATCACTTTGTTTGTTGAGGAGACTGGGGTTCAGTGAGTTCTTGTCCAACACTTACTGAACCATCATCTTCTTCTTTGGCTTAAGACCTACTCAGGGAGTACCGCCTTCCTGAGTAGTGAATCCTTCTTCTTGAATTCGCCTTAAGCATCCTGAAGATGACTCACTGAGAGGCTGTTCTCTCAGTGACTTGAATTGTTCTCGGTTTAAGTTAACACTTAGATAATTTGTGTCCAAATCATGTTTGAAGCATTCTTGGGTTTTTCATGACCCAACAAAAAGTCAGCTAACGCTGGTGAGTTCATAGGTTTAAAGTAAATAACACATATGGACCATAGCAATATTCAGCAAACAATTCAGCAATAACACACTATCCTGCTATGCAAACACTAAGCCTCATCTAACCGAACTAGACATCGCAGCATGCCAAGCTGGCATTAGCTAGAAAGGGGTGCCCGCGAGTGTTAATCCCCAGACACTCGGCCTAAATTCATATGGTATACGTTCGCATTGACTATGCCGAGCCAACCGAACGGGGGTGTCATCCCCAATAGATCTATTTATAACACACGGTTTCCTAGACAGGAATTGACGGTTGATGATAGTGGGCGCAATGGGATTCAGCTAAACTTAGGTTTCTGCATATAAGCGTGTATAAAAACAAAATCCATTTTTTGTCCATGAAAACAGTTTTGCATGTTTCTCACCCCAAGCTTATAAATCAAATCGTGTAAAAATATGGGGCTATAAATTCACCTTAAAACAACAGCAATCTGCTAATCAGTCAACAAAATAGTGCAACCGCTCCGACACGCAACCTAAATCAGTACGGTAAGTCTTAGCGAAATATTCGTGTCTCATATGTCTTTACTTTATTTGAAAAGTTTACGTGTGACCAGTGCTCGTTTATTTCTTGCTTCTGTGTGGTAAAGTATATTTCAAAATGATTTATCGTATGTAACTCTTGGTGGTGGCTCATGGTGAAAGTGTACGGTGGGAATACGTGTGACGGAACATCCGTACTAGCATTCATCGTTAAATTTCGCAAGTAATGTATATATAATCATATATATATATATATATATATATATATATATATATATATATATATATATATATATATATATATATATATTAAATAGGTTTTGAGAAATAAATAAAATTATAGTGTTAGTGGAGGAATGTTATATTATAAATATTATTTATTATTTATAATATAATTTTGATTATAAGAAATTTTGAAAAAATTGTTAAGTATTTAGAGAAACTTAGACAAGTTAAGTATTTTTTATTAAAAATACTCTAAGTGTTGGAATTCTAGAAAATTTGGGCATGACCCATTCGTTTATTCAATCGTTTTCATTTTTCTCATGTGTTGCAATTTCTCAAATAATTCACGTTGTTAACTATATGTGCAAAATTGGTTCGTAATATATATTGATCGTTGTAAGTATTTTTATCGTTATAATTATCGTTATCGTCACGTTTAATTATTAATAATAGATTTCGATACAAAGTCAATATTTAGTCAATATGCTTTCAAAAGTCAACATTTATAAGGATTTGGTCAAAATTTCATTTTTCACCCTTTAGGAGACTAACGCGTCTCAAAACAAGTCCAAACTAGTTTTAGTTATATATATATCGTATCGTTAAGTAATAATATTCATAGTGAGTCGAAAAATATTTCAAAAGTCATTTTTGTCATCCGACATACTCATTGGGCCGAAATTTATTAAATGAGCCAAATAGTTCATGTTTAGTCCGAAACCCTTTAGCCTTTTTAATTTACGATATATATATATCGTTAGTTTGCTAAAAATAAATTTAACACATTCGTTACCACATTTGCTAAAAAAAAGTCAACTATGACGAGTTGGGTTGGGCTTGGCCCAACTGTCACCGAATGTTCATAAGCCCAAAATCATTAATTTAGTCCAAGGCCCTTTTTAGTTAAAATATATATATCGTCGCGTTTCTAAAAATCAAATTAACACGTTCGTTACTCCGTTTGGTCAAAAAGTCAAAGGTGACCATTTTCATGTTGGGCTCGGCCCAACAGTCCACGCCCAACCTTTATAGCCCAATGTACATATTTAGCCCATTATTGATAATTAGTAATATTAATTACGTAACAAATTTTAATTATATCAATTAAGCTCTTATAAATAAGCTATTAAGTCAAAAAGTCAAACATGACCAAATTTAATTATGTTCGACCCATATAACAATATACGACCCATTATCCTATTTTTTTTATAAGCTAAACTTAATTAGTTATGGCTTATTCAATAAGCTATTCAAAATAAACTTTTAAGCATTAATTCCACCATTTCACCACTTGAGCCAAAATTTTATGTTTTTCAAAACCCCGATAGTTTTGTAATTTATTTCTAGCCGATTCATATATATGTCCACAGAAGTGTATATATTGCCTTAATCTCGCGTAATTAAAATTAATCATATTTGTATCAGCAAACTACTACCATATACAACAAGATTTACCACACAAGCAAGAAATACTCTAATTTGTTCAAAAACTTCATCTAGGTCGAGCACCATTTAATAAATAACAAGCCCTAGCTTTTTCCATTTTAACAAAATGTACACATTTAACCATTTTTAACATCATTAGACATCAAATGTACATGAATTTAACAAGATTAAAAAATTTGTGATGATTCCTTACAATGATTATATGTTAACGTGAGGTAGGATGAACCAAGAACAACCCAAACTTCACCAAATTTACCCAAACCACGTTCCAATTAACCCGAAACTCTTGAATATACACTCTAATTTACTTGAACTTCAAAGAAAATTGATGGATCTTGTGAATTGTGGTTATGCCATGAGTTTTGAGATAGAAAATGATCTAGGAAGTTGGGTGAGAGTAATATGGATAAGTTGGTTTGTTTTGTGTAACATTTAGGGTAATACTTGATATATATAAGATTATAATGAAGTTAGTGGTGAAAATTTCTCTTGTAATGGGGAAGTAATACTTGGGGCCGGATATGGACAAGTAATAGGGGGAGGGAAAATATTTTTACCTCTCGTTGGTGTATCGTGTGTCGGTTTGAACTTAAACGTGACCGTAAAGTCCCGGTTTGACGTTTTTGGACACGTATACGTAAAATAAAGTTTTTATCCATGTTTTTGTCAGAAATGTAATAAAATATTATTACTGACTCAAAAATATATTTATTTGACTGCTACCATGTGTACTGTGCTGTCAGTACGCGTGTACGGTTGCTTTTCAGAAAAATGTGAGAAAGCTCTCAGTTAATTATGAAACCTGTCAGTAACTATCAGAAATATAATAATTTATGCTTACTAACAAAAGTATACTTTTTCTGCAGTGACTGTAAGCTACAGTATGCGGGTTAGCTCCCAAAAATGCTCAAAATACTCAGAAACATGCAAATGCGCATAGAAATGCTTAGCTTAAAAATAATAAATAACCATTTAATATTAATTCACAACGTGAAAATTACCATTTGTCACAATATGAGTACAGCCTATCATCCACAGACCGATGGTTAGAGTGAGAGGACCATCCAAACACTCGAAGACATGCTACGTGCCTGTGTGGTTGATTTTGGTAGTAGCTGGGATACTCACTTGCCGTTGATTGAGTTTTCATACAACAACAGTTATCACACAAGTATAAAGGCTGCACTATTTGAAGCACTCTACGAGCTACAAACAACACCAGTATCACTGAGAATTGACAAATGTCTCAGTGACCCTGAAGATGCTATCTCTACAAGCAGACTGATAAATATGGGCGCGAACTTCTACAAGAAAAGATAGAAGTCAGACAAAGACAAAAGAGGAAGAAGAAGAGGGACCACTTGGTGGATGACAACTCACACCAAGTGGATGACAACTCACAACAAGTGGATGTCTACTCATACCTACCCCACATGTCTTAGTATAGTTACCTATGTATATATTGTCTGTGTTGTAATAGAGATAGCATGAATTCCTAAACAAACAAAAATATACACAAAGTGTATTAGTTGATAGGAACATCCTCTCATTGAATCATCAAGCATAGCTTGGATCAATGAGAGTTTATTTGTCACCCAAAGGGGATATTTATCGAAAGTATCCCTTTTAAGAAGTTGAAGATGTTATCATGTAGTCTAGTGGGTTTTGAGTAATCTTGTAACATTTGTACATTATCAATGAATCTGTTCTTGTTTTACTCAATTTCATGGACCAACAGTTACTTTGCCTAAGTTACCGCATTGCCATTAAAGTCCGCTACGAATCATGAATTGTTAATTACTTGTAAGTGCGGATGTTATCAATAGATCTATTTGGGTTGACACCCCGTCCGAGTTGGTCGCGCCAACCTGGTAAACGGACGCATATCATTCAGATTATTTCCGAGTGTCTGGCAAACACTTATTTGGGGCATTTATTATTATGCTTGATTGCATACCATTATGTCAAGCTTCGGGGTCATGAGCTTAGGAACTGTATTTATTATTTTTGGCTGTGACATTATATTTGTTGTATTGTCTTGCTACTGAAATCTTATGGTCCGCATTACTGTTTACTTAAACATATGATTCTCACCAACATTATTGTTGACCATTTTAGCGTGTATTCTCATGTAATTAGGTAATGTTGATACACCTCCTTGTATGGAAGCACTTTAGAGTCACATTTTGGAAGCACATCTTGATGAAGATTTTCTTGCATTATTTAGCCTTTGGTTATGTATTTATATCTTACATTTTGATGGTGAACTCTGATATTTATGTTTTGTAAAACGTTATGTTTAAATCAAACGCTTGTTTTAAAATGACTCACTTAGAGATCGTTCTTTATTCCTTGTACTTTGTTAACCATGAACATCACGCCCTCGAAATTTTATTCCGCTGTAATCCAGATTTTGGGGGTGTGACATAAAAGAAAAAAAAAATCCCACCAACCATTCGTACTTTTCAAATTATATGTGAGGTATATATGTCAAAATCTTAATAAAGTTGCACAATTAATCACACAAGTTTGTTGTGAGAAATGATATTTTTTCTATATATCTAGTGAACCATATTTTCAATTTTCATAACTTTTGGGAAGAATGTGTCACAAATTTGATTTAAATAAAAATATGTTTTCACTAATCTTGACTTTGCTAAGTTAAAAATACTAGGGGTGGCAATTCGGGTCGGGTTTGGGTTGGCGGGTTCGGGTTGACAGGTTGGAGGGTCAGAAAACCCCAACCCGGACCTGACCCATTTAATTAATCAGGTCAGCTATGTCAACCCTAACCTGTTTACACATAACCCGAACCTGACCCATTTAACCCGTATATATAATTGGGTTGACGGGTTAAATAGGTTACACGGGTTTAATAGGTTAAACGGGTTTCGGGTTGACCCATGTAACCTGTTTATATACTAAAGTTAGCACATTAAATGGGTTAAATAGGTTAAATGGGTTTGTGGGTCGACCCGTTTAACCCATTTAACCCGTATAATAAAATATAAATAAATTTTAATTTAAGAAAAAAATCTTAAGCGGGTTAGCGAGTCAACCCGTTTAATTTATTCCCAACCCGAACCTGACCTTCTTAATAAACAGGTTAGATGGGTCGACACAAACCCGACCCAAAATCTATTTACACTCAACCCGAACCTGTTAATTTTCATGTCGGTTTCAGGTCGGGTCTGAAATTGCCACCCCTAAAAAATACCATGATTTTTTTAACTAAAGGCGTAAGAGTCTATATGAAAATACAAGTAAATAAATGGATTAGAATCTTGTAAGTTGTGTCAAATATGATACATTATGTTCACAATCACTAATAAATTAAATGTATATGAGTAAACTCCAAAATACATCCCCGTGGTTTGCCAAATTTCGCACCATACATCCAAATCTTTTTTTTCTAACATATACATCCACCGTTAGTAAAAGTTAAACACAATACATCCACGAGGACGAACGGTGCAAACATTGTGTCGTTAAGTTGGACACGTGGCGGTTATCTTTTTTAGGCAAGGGTAATTTAGTCTTTTTATTCGCAACTAGTCACTCTTTTTTTTTTTTAATCAAACAACAAACAAAAACACAAACACAAACCCAGAATCATAAACTTAAACACAAACAAACACAAACCCAGAAAAACCTTAAACACAAACACAAATAAAAAAACACAAATCAAGAACACTAACTCTTTCTTTCACTATGTATGAAACCACCATAAACACAAATCAAGAACACTAACACAAATCCAACCACAAATCCAGATCCAGACAACAAATCATAAACACAAATTAAAACATAAATCAAAAACACAAATCCAAATCAAAAACACAAATCAATCCGGGTTTGACCCGTTTGGCCTCAGAAATAATCAATCCTCCTTGATCCAAAACAGTTAGAACATAAAAGAAAAAAGAAAATAAGAAGAGGAAGATATAAACCCAGATTCAATCTAAACCCAGATTCAAAAACATAAGCACAAACACATATTCATAAACTCAATATTCATAAACCCAGGTTCAATCTAAATCAAAAGCGGGTCGAATCAAGAAATCAAGATCAAACACAATCGAAATCAAAAGTGGGTCAAAATCACAATCAAACACAATCGAAATCCAAATCAAACACAATCGAAATCCCACCTCAGATCTTTCAAAGTCGAAATCAAAATCAAAAAAAGAAAGAGCTTCCAAAGAAACCATCGTCCTTTTTTTTTTATTTGAGAGTAAATTGCAAACAATCGCCCCTTTGGGTTTTAAGCTGAAAAGATATACTACTTTTGGATCTTGTTCACTGTTGAGACTGCTTTTGCTTTGAGAGAGAGAGAGAACAAGTAGAATTTGTTTTGTTAGCTTTTTAGAAAGAAATGAGAGAATGTATTTTCGAACAGATCTTTTTATTTGTGATTAAATCCATTTGCGTTGGCAGTGAACAGAATCACACCTACTCTTTTTTTTATTTGTTTGTTAAGTGAAGTGTTTAAATACATATGAACTTTCTACCATTAATTAACAGTTAAACACGAACAGAATCGCAAATGGATTTCTGGGAATTGTGTTTGATTGGTATTAAAAGAATGGTGGGTGAGAGTAGGTGGGAATTGTGTTTGATCTAGATCTGGTGATTTTGTATTTGTTGATTGTGTTTGTTGTTTGATTAAAGAAGAAAAAGAGTGAGTAGGTGTGAAAAAATGACATAATTACCCTTGCCTAAAAAAGATAATTGCCACGTGTCCAACTTAACGACACAATGTTTGCACCGTTCGTCCTCGTGGATGTATTGTGTTTAACTTTTACTAACGGTGGATGTATATGTTAGAAAAAAAAGATTTGGATGTATGGTGCGAAATTTGGCAAACCACGGGGATGTATTTTGGAGTTCACTCATAAATTAAATGTATATAAATATTTTTTTATAAAAATAAAAAACACACTTGTATATTTTCAGTCACAAAAAACTCAATATGATCAATCATGTTTCACCATAACTTAAGACCATGTGTAATGGTGTGTAAGAGTTGATGGAGCATTGTGCGCTATGTGGTAGTGTGGGTCATGTTGGGGCTTGGAAGGAAAAGTGTAGTGGTACTAGGGGCATTGTATGACATGTGGCACCCATTTATTTTTATTATTATTTTTAATCACTAAAACTAATAAATAAAACTAAATAACATAAAAAAAATACAATTTCATTAAAATAAAACATAAAACAATACATAATTAAAAAAAAACGACAACTAAATATTACATTTAAATAAAAACTAAGCGTCACGATATTTTCGGCGGATTTCTTCGTTGAGTTGTTCGTCAATTTCTTTTGCCACGGGGTCTAGCCCATCGGTACTTCGCTCCAATTGTGCCAAATCTTTCCTGTGGAAAACTAGAAGGGGGGTTGAATAGTTTTACGTCTTTTTAATTTATGAAAACTTTTGTTTACTTTTTAAAACTTCGATTCTATCTTATGTAAATTCAACTCTTGATCAATATGAACAAATATAAACAAATATAGATAAGCAATGCAAGTAAAGTAAATAAATGAAATGAAAGAAAGAGATGGAAAGATCAAACCACAACACGGAGATTTATAGTGGTTCGGCTACAAGGACACCTTCCTTGCCCTACTCCACTCCTCGAGTCACCTACTCGAGAGATTTCTTCACTATGTCAACAAACTCCCTTATGGCGGAGAAAACCTTACACAACTTTAGCTTACACCGGCTTAACGACACAAAGCTAAATGTCGAGTTCTAATCGTAGCTAGAACCAATCTCAAAACTTATACACAACTTCTACACAACTTAATCACGACTTCTTCACGATGGCTTCACGACGGCTTCACGACTTCTTCACGACTTCTTCTTCCCGACTACTTCACAACTACTTCTACACTACTTCTTTACAACACAACTAGTTACTTACACTTAGATCTACTTATCACAACTATACAACACTTTACACAACTACAATGATGATATGAGTTAAGCTATAATACTTCTTCTCAAGTTGTAGGAGTATTCTTCTTTTGCACTTTGATGGTGGAAGCTTGGATCACTTAGAAACCAATGCTTAAGAGAATATGATCAAAGGGTTTTTGGAAAGGATTTACAAGATTTAAAACAGAAGGTTTGGGGTGCAAAAGGTGAGTAAAAATCCAGGGGAAGGCTGGTATTTATAGGCAGAAAAACTGGACAGCTGGAACCTACTGGAGCGGGGGCGGTCCCCTTAATTTTAAGGGGGCCGCCTAGCATAATTAAGGGGGCCGCCCTCCCTAGCCGTTGCCCAGTTTTGTCTTTTTGTGGGGAAGGTTTTTCTGGAACATTTTTACTGATTTTGGTTGAAAATTTGAATTCATAAATTTATAATGAATTAAACCTTTTTATTTATTACCAAAAATGTTTTTCTAAAAGATATAAAATGTTTTTGACATTTTATAAAAAATCTAGTGTTTAAGAAAATGTTCCTTTGATCATACAATGCATTAAGCATTAGTTCATTCATACCTTAAGTGATTTGAGTTGTAGAAATAGATATTTACAACTAAATACTTGTTTACGTCATAATTTTCCGATTAATGATTTTACATTTTGTGATTATCAAAACGTAGATATATCGAAAAATATTAATAACGTGTTTAGGCATTATTTATATCAACAATCTCCCCCTTTTTGATGATTACAAAATCTAAACTCATTAAATCTAAAAATTAGTTTTTAGACAAGTATTTAGTGAGTTTACATCTATTTCTCCCCCTTTTTGTAGAATCAAAAAGGTTTAACCGACAAGTTTTAAGTGTAAAAGTGTCGTATGAGAACTCCCCCTTGATGTGTACTCCCCCTCGTTTGGGGGCACCAAGGAAACGAGCTATGGAACGCTTGCAAGAAAAATGTTAGAAGCACAAGTATATGTAACAACAATAAGCAAGCATATAGAATAAGAACATTCATTTAATAAAAGTGTTGTGTATAAATACACAACCAAGAAGATTACAACATAAGGCATGCAAACATTCAAACAAAAATAACTAATGATACTACATAATCGTCCTAGGAGTACATGATCTTCCATGGGGCTTGCATACAAAAAGGTTTTGAAAATTATTTTTAAGCATTGCATATGCTTAATTGGGTGAAAATGGAGGGGGTGGTGGTGTAGTGGGTGAAGGTGGTGGAGGTGGTGGTGGTGGTGGTGGGTTGGTAATCATGTGTTCAAGTGATGAAAATATGTAGTGTATCTCATCTCTAAGACCAAAGATTATGGTCCGGTTATGGATGCAACAAAGACAATTGTCACCATGGGCTTCAAGCAATGCCCAAGGTATGGGAAAGAATGGTTGTGGGATTGGTGATGGTGAGAAATGAGCATCAAGAGGTGTGATGGGTGATAAGGAAATGGCAAGTTGGGTGGATGGAGGTTCTTGAGTGGATGGTGGTGATAATGCTCTTGGTGATGATGTTAGGTGAGTGTTGATGTAGTCATTGATGGATGAAGTGGATGGTATGGAGGAAGATGATGCTCCATGGGTAGAGGGTGTTTTTGATGGTGCATTTGGTGCACTTGGGGATGAACTTTGAGGTGGTGGTGATGGAGTTTTGGTGTCATCTTGGGTTAAGTCAATAAAGAGTTGTTTTGGTGGTATGATGACAAGTCTTTGCTTCTTTGGAGTCTTAGAGATGGAGGATTTTGGTGATAACATGGTGGTTTTGGATGGTGAAGGATGATGGAATGAGAGGTGATTATATGGAGGGAATTTACAATATGAAAATGTTGTTGGTTTAGGTTAATTTTTGAGGTTTTGTAGGAAGATTCCAATACCAGTTCGTCCATAAAGAGAAATGGTAGCTGGGGCTAGATAAAAGGGGTCACATGATGCAAAAGAAAATAGTAAATTTTGCTGCCCAGATGGCCGGTCCCCTTAATTGCAGGCCGGCCCCCTTAAAATTAAGGGGACCGCCTAGGGAATTATGGGGGCCGCCCATTTGCTGTTTTCCCAGGTGACCAAATTTGAAAAATTTCCAGAAAAGGGTCATTGTTAGGGTGTATTTGCAGCAAGCTTCATTTGGATCATGTACAAGAAGAATGATTATATAGTGGCATAGACATGTTTAAATAAGTATGTATACATTTAGACTAAAAATAATCTTATTATAGAATAAGCATGTTATTTAATCATTAACAAGCATATCAATTTAAGCATAGCATTTAAGAACTAATCAAGAAAATAGATACTAACATACTATAATATGCAAGAAATAAATAATTCTCAAATACAAAATAAAATGTCTAAACATAATATTGTTCAAAGAAGCCAACTTCCACATCTCATCTCTTCTTCTTTCCAAAAATATTCTTGAAAGCTTTTCCTATCGACTTGAAACCACCTCTAACTTCTTGATGCATCTGTTGAGTTGTGTTGAGTAATGTGGTTTGTCGTTCAAATAGGATTTGTTCGGTTTGTTCGGAAGGACGAGGAACTTGATAATCGGAATAGTTAAGTTCCGGGAGATTGTCCACGAACCTCGTGGGAGATGGAGTACTGACACGTGAGGTGCCTTCCTCCTCCTCATCATCATCTCCCCGATGACATGTGGAACTACGAGGTGCGTAGATATTAGGGCGTCTAGATTTGCCCTTGTCACTACGAGATCGACGAAGTTGGCTACGAGATAGAGGGCGTAGGACGGGATGAACGAATAGGTAAGCATCACTCTCAAGATGAGGGAAATGTTCCATGACATAACGATAGAGACGGGTGAGGAACCTGCCATAGGGAAGGTTGGCGTTGGGAGTGTTTTTGGCTGACATGATGCGATAGAAAAAGAGGTAAGCCAAATTGTATTGTTCTTCTGCAACAATACAATACAACATGTGAGCAATGCTTGCCGTGAGATGATCACGGTGACCACCGGTACCGAAGGCATTCTCACGAATGAGTTCTTCCCAACGCTTCATGTCGGGGCTTAGCTCTTTAAGAATGATTTGGTTTGCATGAATTTCGACATTTTTTTACTTGATTCTTCGGCTAGTCTTACCACGTTCTAGCTCGAGAAGTCCACGAATCTTGTAAGGAGAAGGAATATCAGAATAGTGCGGACCATTCTGAGGCCGATTTTTCTCAAGAGATGAGAGATCCCATTCATTTGAGAAAACGGCTTGACCGTTGTAAGGAATTTGGAGAATTCGACCAAACTGAGCTAGATCGAGAGTGATAAATTCGTTTTGGATCATAAAGGAAATAAGAATATAGCCATATGGATCGGTTTGCACCGTTACTTGGCTATAGAAGTCTAGAACGAAGCGAGGAATGATTGGCTCATTAATTTTGTAGAGACAATCGAGACGAACATTTGAGAACATTCGCTCGATTTGATCGGATTGATAGAAAGATGGATCGACAACTCTACCTTCGTGAATGTTTCTATTTTCGATGGGTCGATAGAAACATGCAATAGAAGGAGATATGCCGGGAGTTTCGGAGACTTTTGGAATGTAGGCCTTGGTTTTGGAAAGATCACCGACTGTAGCTTTAGGCATTTTCACCTATACAAGAAAGCAACACAAAAAAAATAACAAAATGACATGCATATATTATATATGCTACTTATGTGGAACGTAAACATACTTCGACTCTAAAACTTTAATCCTAAGAAGTATTTTACAATGTTCCTTAGTTTTAATTTTTAACTCGCTTAAAATGTATTTTATGATGTTAAAGAATAGTTACATGGATATTATGACAAGAAATCAAAAATATCCAAACGTTCCTTTATACGTCATAAACTACTTTGAAATGTGGCTAGACAAACATTAGATTGTATATCTAGCTATTTCTTACGAGTGTTTATGTTAAGTAACTTATTGAAAAAGGTGAAAACTTAGATTTTGACTCAAAAATTTCTTTCAAAATGTTATGCCAAACGCTCATTTAATTATAAAAATAACTACTAAAATTTCAATATACATATGAATTATGTATCTTGATGACTCAAAACAACTAATTGCGTGTGTATAAACTTGACAAGTAGTTGTGAACTTAATTTAGATTAAATTTCGATGATTCAAGCTCCTAATCCAAACACTCTCTTATATTTAACAAAAACATTTTTATGATTAGAAAAATATATTTTTAGGATTAGTGAGTTGTAATAAAACAATGTGATTAGTTTTAACAAGTGTTTATGGCATAATTCAACAATGTGATTAGTTTTGAAAAAGAATGATTAGTTTATCAAAATTTTGACATGATGGTTTTTTAATTACTTAGTTTCTAGGTTGATTAAGTATTCTAATCATATGGGGAGCATTTGATTATAACATTCCTAGACTCAATTTTAACAAAAATTCGGATTTTGAAAAATTAAGTAAAAGACCTAATTATGATAAGACTCAAAATTGGATGAAATTAGATGAAATGTGTATTGGAAAACTTACAAAATGTGTTGCTAATCGAAATATAGGTGTTTGCCCCTTGCGAAATTAGTCGGAAATGGTGATTTGGTTAGTGGTTTTGGGTTTTCAGCTCGTTCACAGCAGAGGGTAGGGAAGGAGTGTTTGCAAAATGGGGTGTTTGGCAAAGAATTTTGGAAGAAAAACGAATTTGGTGGCAACAGTAGGCCAGTCCCCTTAATTATTAAGGGGACCGCCCCCGTTTACTAGCCGGTCCCCTTAAACATTAAGGGGGCCGCCAGACCAAAATTGGATTTTTGTCGAGTTTAGTTTCTGATAGCAAAATATTTTTATGTATATAGATAGATTTATTATATATCAAAAATACGTTGGGTTTTATTGACACGAAGAAGGAATACTTGACATTTTATTAACATTTCGTTAAGAAAATATTTCTTGAGAACTTTGGATAAAATAATCAAGATGTCAAGTCGACAAAGGTTTTAGGGAGTGAGAGTAAATGTGCATATCTATCTATCTATCTATCTATATATATATATATATATATATATATATATATATATATATATATATATATATATATATATATATATATATATATATATTTATATTGTGTTTAAACGTGGGATGTTGAATGGAGTCGAGAAATGATGAGGAAATGACGGAGATAGGTGCTGACGGCGATGGGAGTTTGTTTCATCCATAGTTTTCTTGACGCGACGGTCGAAGTGCTACTTCTACGTTAATCCACTTAACTCACTTCTCTTCATCACCATTAGTTATGTGATAGTGGACACGGAAGATTTTCGTGTTGAACGTTAAAGTTCAAAAGAGGCAAAGGGGGAAGAAAAGGTTCGAGGACGAACAATTTCTTTTAGTTCTAGATAGTCAACAGATGACGTATCTAGGTTATGTGCGGATATATTTATATATGTATATAGTATATATAGTAATATATATATATATATATATATATATATATATATATATATATATATATATATATATATATATATATATATATATATATATAAGGGATTATCTACTAACTAATATACAAGAACTAACTAAACTAGGCATTAAAAACTTACGGGGGCATGCAATTGGCTAGTTCATTAATCTACGCATATAATGATGAGCATGAAAGAGGGGCGTACCTTTTAGCCTTTGATGCGTGGTTTTGCGACCTTACAACAGGTTTTACCTCTCGAGGGATCTCAAGAGGCTTGCAATCCCCACCAAGCAGTGTACCTGACCGATGTAGTATAGTGAAGTGGCAAGTACCGGGGGATTGATCGTTCTCTAGGGGAATAGTGTCGTTAGGATTGAAAAACTACTCTAATAGGTCTAAGGGTGAGGGAAGATTCTTTTTGTATTTTTATATTTTATGAAAGCAAGTAAAATCTCGGGTTTGAAGGAGTGGGCGGAATTAGTTGCTAGTCAACTAACCCAAATAACTACAATTGCAAATAAAATAAAATACTGAAAATGAAAAGGTTGTGAAACTTATATGGAGAGAAATGTGTTTACTTAGATTTCCTTTCTCCCTAACTATCTTTTACCGGTTGATTAGTGTGTATTAATCGCGTGGATGACGGGTGTATTCCTTAATACCAATCGTGGGGTGGCGTACGTACTTCCCCAACTCTACAAGCTCCTACTTCACTCCTATGTCGAGCCGGCTAAGAAGCTCCTAACATGGGATCACTAGAATTCGCTCATGCATTAAATACAACCATAAACACCTTAGTACGCATTGGTTCATGTTTCTTAAGACGTTCAAGCAAATTACCGTATAGGAGGTTAGCCAGTTTTCTTAAGCCTAACATCGATAAACAATCATCCAATACAATTAATAACACACCAATAACCAATAATCAATAGTTAGGTTTCATTAGATCTAAGCAAACACAAGATAAATCTAGCCTAGCATGTTAATTAAAAGACAAGAACAAGATATAATCAAACAACACATAGACATATTGATTGATTAAGTGATTACTTATCTTTAATTAAACATGGGAGATCCAAGGGTATAAAACCCTTAAAAATGGCAGAAAATTCGTCTTAGGGTTTCTCCTCACAAAGTTGCACACTAATGACTAAAAATTGCAAAACTATATATAGAGTTTAGGGGCTGACGGCGTCACGTTGTAGGAGGTGACGCCGTCACCTCGCCGCGGCTAGGGTTCCCGGATGGTCTTCCTGACGCCGTCCCTCTTTAATCCTCCAAAATCCGCTCTGGCCTATCAAGGGTTGACGTCGTCAGAATAGTGCTTGACGCCGTCTCTCTTTAACTTAAACCGTGACGACCTTGATCACCTTAAAGGGTGACGCCGTCAGACTTTCCATTGCAAAACTCTCTGGCGCGTCACGTGTATTTTGTCATATCCACCTCTTTTGCCAAGCCGTGACGCCGTCAGGAGCAATC